>QEPC01015453.1:631594-649884 GCA_003113815.1 Sphenodon punctatus | reverse complement strand
GTCTTTTTTTAAACAAAAATCCAGGCTGGGCAGGGTGGGTGGGGGGTGTCCCCCCTTCCACCCGCGCAGCCTGGGAGGGGGAGGGGGAGGGAATTAATTTATTTCATTGATTTCAATGGGGACACAGCGCCCCATTGAAATCAATGAAATAAATCCGATACCGGTATACCGGATTTAATCCGGGAATCCGGTTTTCAGGGAACCGGGAACCGGTAAATCCGGTAACCGGTAATGGGCCCGGGGTCCCACCTCTAATGTCCATCCAATGTTAACCCTGGGAAGTTGGGAACTCCTTGCTGCTGGGTTATGCCATGCCACTGGCCTGTCGTTGCCCTGGTTCTGCCTACCATTGCCCTGGCTCCACCCCTAGGTTTGCTGGCCTGCTGGTGGCTTTGCTGCCGAGAGGCCGGCCAGCCTTGCTGCCCATCCAACCTCAAAACCCACCAGCTGCCCCAGGCCTGCTGGGAGTTGTAGTCCCCAGTATTCAAGAGAATGTTTGCTCTCTGCATTACACATAGCATGTTCGCAAGCACTTTACACTCAGGATGGTCTCCGTAGGCTAACATTGAATTTTCAAGATGTCATAACTTAAAAACCACTAACTGGATTTACAGAAAGTAAACCAAAGGCACACCTCACCAGCCTCCTTGAATTTTCTAAAAGGTTTACACCTCCTCCCAACCAATACAAAACCCCTTTACCCTGCTGAGATCGAGACAGTCTAACTTTTGAAAAAACAGACTTTCAAAGAGCAGTTTTAAACCTGCGATATCTCAGCTATTATCCAACTGAGTTGGCTGAAATATGGACAGCATGAACCACGTACTCCAGTGTTCCTTTGCCACAAATTTCAAAATCCTAACTTTAATCATGCCAATTGTAGGAAATAGAATGTTGGGGCTTTATAATGGAGGGTGTAACACACCTTAACTATTAGAACTCCTGCGCTCTAATAATCATCTCCATCCAAACACAATAGGTGGTTTTCTATTGACTTCATTGGATTCTGAATTGCAGCCTTAGGGCGTTTTTAAATGAGACAAGAAACGCAGCTGATCCTTTGATCAGCCGCCTTTCTTTGTGCTCATTTAAAAGGCTAACCTACTTTGAAGGCGGATCTTCCCTGCGTTAGAGTGGCCCGGGGAATCCTGCCCCCTACGACGCAGATCCCCGATGTGCCGGCTTTAAGCCGCACTTCCGGGTCCCCTTTTAGAGTGCGCACGTGCAGAAGGATGCATATGCGCACATAGTCTCTGAGAAGGGTCTGATGCTCTTCTGAACATCAGACCCATCCTAGAGAGGAAGGCAAGGGGGAGATGCGGCAGATTAAATGATCCCGCTTGTGAGCGGGATCGTTTAAAAGCGCCCTTAGATTATGGTTGTAGCTGGTGATTTGTCTGATGTCCAGAGTGAGAAATCTGGGCNGGGGGGGGGGGGAAAGATGCGGCAGATTAAACGATCCCGCTTGTGAGCGGGATCATTTAAAAGCGCCCTTAGAGTTGACTAAACTGGATTTAAGCTGAGCCAGTGCACATGGTAGTTTTGAATCACAAGGTCCTATTACCTTTTGATGAATGCCCACCCCTAGAAAGTCCCATTTTCCTATGTATTGTTTTTGTTTGCAGTAATGAACAGAAAAGGCACTTACAGGATTCATTTTAAGCTTGAAGCAAAAGGAAATCTAACAATGCTTTCTGGAAGTCAGATCTTTATATTTGTAAAGGGTGTGGCTTGATTACAACAGGTGTCTTTTTGCTGAAGGTTTGAATAGCCGTCAGCCATTTAAAATCCAGGATCAGATCAGTTGTGTGTCTGTGCAATATTGCTTTACAAAATGGAGTAAGTCTCCCTTAGGGAATTCCTTCCCAATTTAACTTTCTATTGGTGTAATCTCACAAGAGAAGCCTGGCTTCACCTATAAACTGTTCTCACCAGATGTCTTGTAAATCTCTCCTTTTATTCCTTCTAAGTGACTGGGCTTTGACCTTGGCTTTCTTAATGTTATTTAGCCCACGTGGAATATCTATAAAAAATATGAACTGCAAGCTCTATTACGGAGAGCACATATGACCTCCGCTTGTAATAACAGAATGCAATTAATGTCAAGTCTGTTTTGATGATAAAGTGGGGGGTAACAAATGGGTTTTGCTTTTTCAAACAAACCAGAAAGAATGAAATTGGGAGGAAATGAGTTTTAAACCACTTACCAAGATTTCAAAAGATATCTTTTTCTTTTTCTTCCGACCTGAAGATTTTAACAGGTTCAGTATGGCCTCTGGCTCTTAAAGAAAACTTTTTTAGACAAACTAAATAAAGGAGGGTAATTAAGAGAAGGACTATTTTAACCTGAATATCACATGAAAGTTCCCAAGCGTGCCATCTATTATGATTATTTAGGAGTTAATTATTTAGCATCAGCCCCAGTAAACTCAGTCAGAATCTCATTGTTTCTAGGGACCATACAGATGCAGTGGATGTAATCTTCAAGTCAATGGGAGCTGAATCATTGGGTATTTTCAGACGTGATGGGCCCAGAGGCTCGCCACGCTGAACCCCGGACCGGGATCTCTCTTCGATCCTGGTCCGTGATGAAGCCATCTGTCCTTCAGACGTGCCGGCTCCATCGCTGTGGGGAATCAGGGAGGGGCTGCGCAGTGTGACATGCGACCACTCAGCCCTGCCCCCCCACGCTCCCTCGGCCGCCCGCCCACGGAGAGACGGGCAAATGAGGCTGCTGCACTCAATTCCGTATCGTTGGTAGGGGCATGATTCCGGAAAGGGGCAAGGTAACTGACGTTACTTTTGCCCCTTTCTGGATTGTGACCAATCTAACCACGGATCTCGACCTCCAGTCGACCAGAGGTCCAGAACTGTGGTTAGGTTTGACCCCCGCCAGAGATTCACTGTGGTGAACATCTGGCAGGGGTCAAACAGATGTTCACGGAAACGCCGCCACCACAGGGGATCCACTGTGGTGAACGGTGTTTTCGTAACGTCTGAAATTACCCATTGACTACAATGAGGACAGGATTGCAGCCGAAGGTGGAGACTGTTGCTGTCTTAGACTTCACAGTTTAAGACCATGGTCCTGTGAACACATATAGATGAATAATCTGATGGATGTACATGACTGTTTTGCTGGATGGGTGCCTACCTGGAGAATGCAAGGAGTGAATGTAACAAACAATAGTAGGAAATGGGACAATTAATGATGTAATATAGACTAGCTAAGGACTAGTACTGAAATGAATAGTGGATTTTGTATTTGTGGATATTATTCACATTTTCAGATACCTGTCCCAATATCTGTGCATGAAACAAATATTTGCATAACCCCCCACCTCTTTTTTGTATTTAGTTGTTCAGATTTTCAGTTACTTCATTTTCAGCAGTGGTGCATATGCAAATAGTTGAAATGAGGTACCTGAACAATCAAATAAATGAATATCCATACATATGAAAAACCAAAAAATTACCCCCAAACCCAAAATGAATATCTGGTGAAGATGGACCTGAATAATGGTAACCTGTTTCAGCTGATATGGCTTGAATTGGGCTATATTCACCACTGATCTTCATTTCAGTCCTACTAAGGACCAGACTTGGTGCTTGGTGCCAATTGAAGTCAACTAGAATATTTTCATTGACTTTAATGGGTGTTGGCACAGACCTGACTTGATCAAATTGATTATGCTAAATCATTTAAAAGTGTAGAGGGTTCTTTAGGATTTTTAATATATAAAGCTCTTTACAACCTTGCTCTCCCCTACCTCTCTGCGCTAATTTCCCTCCGTACTCCAGTCTGTGAACTCCGCTCCTCCTCTGTCCCCTCTCTCGCCCTCCCACGCCTCCCCTGCTCCCCTACCACCTTCATCTCTTCTCCCTAGCTGCCCCCCGGGCCTGGAACTCCCTCCCTGCCCACATCCACCTCACCCCCTCCCTTCGTACCTTCAAATCCCTTCTTAAGACCCACCTCTTCCGCTCTGCCCTCCCCAACTTCTTGCTCCCTTCACCTAACTCCTGCTGATACCCTCCATCCAGTACAATCTGTTACCTAAGGTCTGTCTACTCATATCCTCACCACATGGACCAACCAGCCATCATTCTTGATGTAACTAAGCCAAGCGTGTGCTCCTGGGACCTCGCATCCTTGTGTATGTTCACTCGTCTCTCCCTCTGTTCCCCTTCCTTCGTCTCCCCCCTCCCCCCCCCTCCGTCTCTCAGATTGTAAGCCCTAGGGCAGGGACTGTGTCTATTCAATTACTTTGTAAAGTGCCAGGTACATTGCTGGTGCTATATAAATGCTTGTTAATAATAATAATTAATAAATCCACCACTATCAGCCATTGCTTTCCCAGAAACCTCTAGGAGAATCATTTAAACCTATTAAAAACCCCTATCCCCCCCAAACCCTCCTCCTGCCAAATGTCTGACCAAATAGAAAAGTCTTTTCCTCTGGAAGATGATTGGCTCAGATTTAAGAGAGGCAGACCAGGGTAATGAGATCCATAGTTGTGGGGTAGCCACTGACAACACCTCTCTACATTCCCTTGCTGTACAGACTTGATGAGTAGGTGGTACCTTCAAGAAGTCACTCCCAGCTGACCTCAGAGGCCTGGGTGGGAAATAAGGGAAGCAGCAGTTTTTCAAGAGCCATGCTGCTTAGGTAAAAACCAGCACCTCTACTCTGCCCACCAGCTTCACGCCCACTGCCAGGCAAGTAGGAGAGGTACTGAATCAATGGAAGATGCAGTTTGCTTTTTATGTTTCATGAACTTAGCTGGCACTGTCATACATTCTGGTCAGAAGGTTGCCTAGGGTAGAGAAGAATTAAGTGTCATCTTAGCGTGTAAACAGCCTTGGGTTGTGAAGGGTGCACGTTTTCTGCCTTGCCTAGGGCAGCAAAAATCCTCTACCCAATTCTTAACAAAAGAATACTATTTAGGAAACTGAGAGAAAAGTTGGGGTGTAGGTATGTAGTAATGGGAGACATTTTAAAATTACCTCCTGTCTAGAGCTCATTATGAGTAAAGATGGTCAAAACCAGGAAGGTTTGCTTATCCTGGCCATTTGCTCGTATATCGCCTAATATTTTTCAGCCAGTTGTGTAATCTCATTCCCAGTGCTATAAACTGTTCCGGAATTTGGATGCTCAGTTCTGCAGCCTTGACAATTTTCCATTGGCCTCATGCTTTGGGATCATGCATAGGCCTGAATATTAGGGTATTGGCAACACCTGTGTTGTTGCCATAATTTGCCTGCATTTATGTATGAAATGAACACTTTACATTTGCAGTTGTATAGTCTCCTTTCCTCTTTTTGTAGAAATGAGTCAGGATGCTTTTAAGGCTATGGAGATGATCTGGTGCTATGTTTTTTCAGCACAAGCTATGGAGGAGCTGTGCACCTTCAGGAATTTTTGGTGGGAGAGGGCATGGACCAAGGATGTCATCAATGGGTGAAAAAAGATATGAATGTAACTCCACTTTAACACTGCTTTAACATTTCCTGTGCATGTTGCAGGGCTGCATAGGGCCCCCGATACAACTCTGCCACATGCATAAGAAATGTTAAAGGGGAGTTATGTGCATGTCGGTTTTCACCCTATGTATCTGCAACTAGATCGGTCCAGTAGTAAAACATCTAGAATTCTCCTTGGGGATTATGGAAAGCTGCACTGGTCACCCTGGCACAACTTTGGGGGTGCTTCAACGTTTGTGAGAAGTGTTCCCTTTCCCCTGCTTATACCCAGCTACTGAGGGTATAAGCAAGGATTTGGATGGTATTTTTACATTCTTCATCCAGAAGTCAGCTTCAGACAGCTGTGTGATATAACCAAGTGGAATTTTCACCTCACTAATTTATGGCATATTTACAGGAGTGTGACATTTCTTCCATATTCCTTTCCTTATAAAAATTTGACGGAACAGTGCAACAAGTCTGTCGGAGAATTAAGTCATCTCCACATCTTGACAGAGACTTCTGTTTTACATATTCTTCTGCCTGTGCAAACTTTAAGATAACGGGAAGCTTTTCAGTTGCTCTTGGGAATGGATTCTGATACTATTGTAAGGTGAGAAAAGTAGGGAGATTTCTAGTAAAGGAAAGAGAATAAAACATGAAAAGTCATCCAGAGCAAGAACATTTGTTTTACACACATGTACCTCTATGCAGATGTGTGTACAAATAATGAAATGGTAAACAATACACAAAACTTACCTGCATACTAGATTCCTACTGCCACCTAGTGGAATAGTTATCTCTAAGTCTTTGCAGGGTCTTAAAAGAAAATTACAATTACCAATAGATCATGAAATTGTAGAATTGGAGCCTCTGCTTTTTAGTTCAAATCATGTAAAACTTCAGCTGTACTTTGCAAGCTGGTGATTCTCCTGATAGCTCCAGCTTAGGCTGCTAAATGTTTCAAACTCCTCAAAAATAGTTCAGGAAATAAAATGTCTTAGTACTAGATGGGAGTGGCGTACTTCGTCGTCATGAACTGCATGGAACAAAGGCTGAGGTATATTAGCAAAGACGTGACAGTCTCTGAAAAGGCAGCTATTCATCCAGTTGAAGTGAGGAACAGAAGTCCTATGGAACAAGTTAGTATATTATCATTCAAATAGTGCTTTTAGTGTTCTCCACTCTTTTTCTACCTCACAACAACCCTGTGAGCTAGGTCATTATTATTCCCATTTTACAGATGTGGAACAGAGGCTGAGAAATAGTGACTTGCCCAAGGCCACTCAGTAAATTCATGGCTAAGATGGGAAGTGAACACTGGTCTCTGGCGTCCAAGTCCAACACTTTATCCACTAAGGCATGCTGGCATTACGAGTTTATGGACCATCTGGGATTCACACTGACACTGAATTTCACATTATATGTTTACACCATTCTGGGGTCTTAAAGTTTGTATTCATTTATTATTATTTATTATTATTATTATATTATTTATTATTTATTCATTTTTATCCCACCCACTCCTGCCTCAGGCAGCTTAGAGCGGCTCACAATCAGTTATAAAAACATATATAATACATTATAAAAAGCAATCAAAACAAGGACAATAAGAACAGTAAAATATACCTCTCACTCTGGTGTGCGAAAACACAATCAGTTACCCTACCCAACCCTAAACCTCCCCAAGTCCCTCCCCTTCACCAAAAGTCTGGTGGAAGAGCCATGCCTTACATTGGCACGGGAAGGTGAGAAGGTTAGGGTTGAGACAGACACCCACCAGGAGCGAGTTCCACAGCATGGATGCAGCCGCTGAGTACACCCGCCTGTTGGTTCCCACCAAGCTATAGCGGAGAACCTCCAGGAGGGTGCCCCCTGATGACTGCAGGGGCCACCCCGGGACACGGGAAGGAAGGTGGTCTCTAAGATAAGCAGGGCCCAGGCTGTTTAGGGCTTTATAGGTTCAGACCAGCACCTTGAATCAGGCCCGGAATATAATAGGCAGCCAGTGCAGAGCTCACTTAAGGTCCTTAATAATGCTGTAAAGAAGCATTAGTGTGATGAGGATCAGACCCATCTGTGCCTATTGCCATACTTCTGTTTTCTTTCTTTCCCCCAGGACTGAAAAACAAAAAGACTTTACATTCCCTTGTGACTTAGTAAATATGCCACTGCTATTCAAAGGAAGCTGCTCTGGGGAACCAACCATTATTAAAAGCTGCAAGTAAAGATGTGGCTGTTGATATGATGGTATCAATTATGGGTACTTCTAGAAAAGACTCTACCACGTGACCATTTAAACAAGGGCGTGTGATTTTATCCCCTTATAGGAAGATTTTTGTGGTCTCTCTGTCCTTGAATTAGGGGTCGGCAGTGACACTCCTCTAGTAGCAGGCAGTCTGTGGGTATTTTCAGACGTTACGAGATCACAGTCAACCACAGTCAATTCCCTGTGGTGGTTGTGACCATGTAACGTCTGATGGGGGGAATGGATGTTCCCCCCCAGATGTTCACCACGGTCAATCGCGGCGGGGAATCACATTCACCACGCGATTGGCCGAACCGGCGGGGCCTGCGGTGATCGCGTGGTGAAGGCGATTCCCTGCCGTGATGAACCGAGCCGTCATGTCTGGACGGCAGCCATGGCCCGGAATCCCCGCAGGGATTCCGGCCCGTGGTCAATTCGGACGGGCGCTGTGGCCGCATTGGCCGCGGCGCCCGCCCGTCTCCTCGGAGGGCGGGCGGCAGGGGAGCGTGGGGGGCAGGGCCGTGCGGCCGCACATTGCGCCGTGCGGCCCCGCCCCCTTCCCGATTCCCCGCCAGGAGCCCCCAGCACGTCTGTTGGGCCGTGACGCGGTGGCCCCGGCGGGGGATCAACGGATTGGTTTCGTGACAGGGTCAATTGGCCCCATCACGTCTGAAAATACCCTGTGCCACCGTGTCCCCAGGATGGGGATTCAAGGACTTGTGGGTCAAGGGCAGTATTGTGAAGGCCATCAGTAAATGGTAGCTGGCAGCATTGAAATTGAATTTCTGTTTTCATAAAGTACTCTGTGGCTGCCAGTTGAACAACAGTTTTTCTTACTTCAAGAACCTCTGGCAATAAGATTTAAATCATGCTGTTTCTAAAACTACAGCCAGCATCTCTGTTTGTGTCATTCACAATTTTGGAGAGGCTTGTTTGCAATTCAAGAATAGAGGCTTGGATCTTATTGACAACTAGTGCTGGCCATTTAAAGAAGGCATAAACTCTTTTTGCAGGTGCTTGGGCTGTGATTGACAAACCACTTACTCTGGAGTACTTGAATTGTGGCTACGAAGACTTCCTCACATGACTGAATTCAACATACAACATCCTTAGTGCAAATGAGAATTGAACGTGAATCCATTTCTGATACCAAACTATTCCCCTCCATCTAATACAATAATTTTTTGACCAGAGCACATTAGTTAGTTGCTTCGAGCACTTCTTTAGCTGCCCTGTGTAGGGAGGCCAGACTTTCCCAAGACTAAGAAATAATAATGAGATTGAGACTGAGCAATTTCACTTCTTCCCTTGACAACGTCCTTATTTCATCTGCTTGACCCTTGCTAGTCACAATATGTACAACTTCATCCTGTTCAGATTTTCTTGAGACATATTTCTAAGCCCTAATGGAGCATTAGTCTTCTCAGCTTAAGATGGTCTTTACTGAAGGAAAGAACATGCATCCACTGGACACTGGATTTCACAATGGGTGCTTTTACATGGATCGCACCCACGCCACTACTCCGCCTCACATCTGGGTGGGCTGTCCAATAGGGGTGTGCATGTCATTTTCGTTATTACAATAACGATAATAAAAATAGTCATTTTCATTCTTTATTGCAATAATTAAAACAACAAATAATAATAATGAAAATAGAAATGAAAACGACATTTTGTTTTTGAAATAAAGAGAAATAACTGAAAAATGTATTTCTGGCTATACCCTTTATGTTTATTATTCAATTCTGATGAAACTTGGAGAGGTTGTACCCCCAATGGAGGGCACTGTGTGTACTGATTTCTGAAATGATTAGTTAAAGGGAACTGATTTTAGAAGCAATTGAGCATTGTGATTTTAAGAAAAGCTCCATACACATTCATGGTTACAACTTTTTTTTAGCTTCCATACAATTTGCATGAAACCTATGAATATTATGTCCCTCCACAGGCTTAATACTAATGCCAGTTCTCAGAATGATTGGAGAAAGGATCCTGATGGTATAAGACATTAACTTTAAAATACATTTCTAGCTGTAACATGTTTATATTCTATCCTGTTTACAAGATATTTGACAGGAATATATCCCATACCTTTCCTGGCATCTCTGCAAAACTACAGGACACTTTGATAAAGGGACCCATTTTTATAAGCAATTGAAGTTGTTCCCTTGAAGACCATTATTCAGATAAATAGCAGCACATGCAGTGCCAGTCATAGGCAGGCACCTGGTATGGCAGGGGGAGGGAGGCTGTAGAAGGGAGGATGTGGAGCAACCTAAAAAATTGACAGACACATTCACTGGCCAATTACCGCATGCTTTTAGCTTTACGGGACCAATGGCTTCAAGGTTGGCATAGGGTGCAGCCCTCAGGCGGGCATAGAAGGGACATAACTGGGACTTTGAGGATAGCATCCCAGCAATCAGGAGACATAGTTTACACATCCAGGCTGGCCAATTATCACAATCACATCCTGCAGCACTGTGACAGAGGACATAAGAGAATCTCTATTGGCTCTTTCCTAAGCAGATGCTTCTGACTTCCCAGTAACAAGTGTGGGAGAGATGCTGGGAGGGTCACAGCTCAGAATGAGGATATTTGGTTGAAATTCCTGCTGGCAAATTGGCATCACAAACCAGTCTTATACCACAGTGACACGTAAGAGAATCCCTGGCATAGGCTCCTTCTCTGCATATGCTGTGCAGACATATAAAATTGGAACCCTTTATCACATCTTTCTGATATTTGGCAGAGATGATCTTGAAAGCGTGATATACAGTCTTGTCAAATTTCATGTACACTGGTTGGACTACAAAGTTGTTACTGTCAGACATACATTTATAAGTTATTTGCTTATATCACCAGGACCCTTTATCCAATTCTTCTGAAAGTTGGCATAGATAGTAAACATGGGGAGAGGTATAAACTTGCCAAGTTTCATCTACATTAAATGTGAGGCAAAGACGTTACACCTAAGCATGTATATGAAGTTGTTTGCAAAATAAAATAATCCAACTGCTTCTAAAATTGGATTCCTTTATCCAATCTTTTTGGAATTTGGTACACATAATGCCTTCTATTGGAGGTATAAGTACTCCAAATGTCAGCCAAATATATTGAAAAACAAAAATGTTACAACTGAAAATGTGTGTTCCATTGAAACCACTGAAAAATGAAAACAAAAGCAAAAACAAAAACAAGTTTGATATTTATGAAAATGACAGATTTAAATAACAAAAATGAAAATGGAAACAACATGGGCCCCTGGTGCACACCTCTACTGTCCATTTAAAGGTGACCTGTCCGATGTGCAAGTGGAGCAGAAGTGAAGCAGGTGCTGCCTGCTTCACTCCAGCCTCACTTGTGCACTGCAGGCAGAACAGAGCACCCATACTTGGCTCCCCGGCTGGAGGCAGAGCAGAGGTCCATCTACTCAGCAGAAAGCTGCTGCAGATCCACTCCCTGCCAGGGGTTGTCCTGGGCAACCCCATAGAGCTGTGGGTGGCAGCCTAGAGTGGTGGCTGATCCACCTGCAGCTCTATGGTGTGGGGCTGGGAGGGCACTGCGTGGGCGGACCATAGGCCTTGGCAGCCCTGGGTCCATTTAAAATGGACTTGGGAGGCAGGGCAGCAATTGGGCAGACACAGGGGTACACACCTAGAGCAGATCCATGGGTGAACACCTCCACATTCATCTAAAGATACCCATTAAGAGATTCTTGCATTTATTTTCCCGGGAGATATAAGTGGGAACATGCAGTTTTGGAGATGCTAGTACCCATTAGTACTAGTACCCATTAGGTTTAGTCTACAAAAGTCATTTCTTTTCTGCATTTGTTGAGGTGAATTTTCGTGCTGTGGATGGTGCTAGATGAGTAATAAGTTATTACTAATAATTTATTTATTTATATTTATTTTATAGATTTGTACCCCGCCCCTCCTGCAAACAGCTCGGGGGTGGAAACTGTGTTTCCAAAAATAGCTGTGATGCTATGGGAAGAAATCCCCACCTCCAACATGCTTGGAGTCTTTTTTTCTTTTCTTTTTCTTTCTTCTGATAAACATTTAAAGATTTTAACTACCCCCATATTGCCTGGGAAAATGTCTCCTCAGGATGTGTTGCAGAAACCAAGTTCCTAGCACCATAAATGACTGCTTCCTAGAGCAGCTTGTCTTGGAAATTGGATCCCACAAGAAGAGAAGCTATTTTAGATCTTGTCCTCACTGAAGCAGAGGGTCTACTGGAAGGGGTAACAGTGGCAGAGCCACTTGCTAATTGTGATCACAATGTAATTAAATTCAATGTACTAATAGGTGAAAGATCACCAAATATGTCTGCTACAAGGGTGTTTACCTCCAAGAAGGGAAACGATGCAAAGATGAGGAAATTAGTTAAGGGGAAACTAAAAGGGCAAGACATCAGGGTCAGAGGCCTGCAAAAGGCATGGAGACTATCTTAGATGCCCAGATTAAATGTATACCACAAGTAAAAAATTAAAAAATCCAGGAAAAGACCCCAAAAAATGCCTGCACAGCTAAATGGTAAAAGGAAATCAGAGCCAAAAAATTGTCCTACAAAAAATGGAAAAGTACTCCAAACGAGGTAAATAGGAATGAACACAGACTCTAGCAGAGAAAGTGTAAAACCATAAGACTGGCTAAGAGGGAATTTGAGGAGCAGCTTACAAAGGATACCAAATAGGAAGGAGAATAAGCATTCTATGGACTCTCAATTAGGTTATTTGGACTCTGGGAGCAGTCTATTGCATGGCCAGCAGGAGGCAGCACCAAAGCTTCAGTTGGGCATGTGCAGGGACGTTGCTCCCTAGCTTCCCCAGTTGGAAGTCTGCCTCCAGCCAAGTAGGAGCTGCAGCGGGTTCTCTGAACCTGTACAGGCAGTTTTCTTATTTTTGTTAAGCCTTAGGAAGTTTAGACTGGGAGAGGCTTTTGCCTCTTGTATTGCACCTGCGGATCTCCAGTACGGCCCCCGGATCCGGCCCCCTGGGCAGAGCGGGTACAGGGGATCAACCCCCATGGTATGACCCCCCCACCTCAGGGTACCTGCTAAAATGACCGAGACGTCCAAAACTTGGAGGAACTCCGCCTGCCGACTCGCGGCGGAGCAGGAGAGCTGCGGCGGGGAAATCAAAACAGAAACTGCCATCCCCACCGCTGCTGCAGCACCCTGCCCCCAGCACCGGAGCTCCAGCTCAGCAGAAGAGAAGCACGTGAAGGCAGCCTCTTCTGCCTCCAGTCAAGTAAGCCCCCCCCCCACTCAAGCGTTCCTGCAGCTGCAGGACACTTTTAAGTCCATGATGGGGGTGTTATCCCGCATTGAGAAAAATCAGATCAAGGACAGGCGGATTCACAAGCGCAATCCCCCTTCCCCTCGTCCACCTAAACTGTCTTTTAAGGGATCCTTAAAAGTCTCGGGCAAAAGGAAGCATAGGAGCTCCCGTAAATCTCCTCCAAAAGAGACCCATTTGAGAGCTTATCGGTTCATCCTCGGAGGAGGACAAAGGGGGTTCCCCATAGGGAAGAGGGCGAAATCCTTTCAGAGGAGGAATCGGAGGTGGATTCTTCCCCTCCTCCCAAGCGAACAAAAAGGGGTGGCCGGACCAGAACCCCACTGGTCACTATCCAGACCTCTGAGGAGGATTTGGATCAGTCTGCCGGCACCCACTCCTCCCTGTCCAGGGATCCCTCCGAGTGAAGCGAGATCCTGTATAAGGGGCCTAAGGAGCTGGGCAAGGAGTTACCCTCTGACCAAGGGCCAAAACTCCTAAGCCGCGTAGAACGAGTCCTTAGAATCACCCCCAAAACCCTGAAGAAGAGGGATTCTGACTTTTCTTCTGAGGAGCAGGGATCTGATAGGGACTACATCCCCAAGTTCATCATGACGTCCAAGGGCGCCACCTTAGATGTCTTTGAGAGGATCATATGAGTCCAATGGAAGCACCCCACTAAAACCCTAAAGCTTTCCAGAGTGCAGCAGTCTCTGTACTCTTTTTCTAAACACAGTGACTCGATCTTTAGGACCCCTCAGATGGATGCCGCTGTGGACTCTTTGGCTCACCAGTCTGTTTTCCTGTCTGAAGGGGATCTTTTGCCCAAGGACCCCATCAACAAGGGAGTCTAGACCGGGCTCAGAAAGAGCTACGAGGCTGTCGCCAGCATCCTACAAATGGCTACTACAGCCTCTTATGTTTCCAGGGACATTATGAAATGGTTCCAACTTGGTAAGAACCCCGACATTTCTGAGGCCCTTTCCCGGAAGCTGGCTAATAACGTGACCCTGGCTCACGCCTTTCTAGTGGAATCGTCCATGGATATGGTCATGTGAGCGGCCAAAGGGATGGCTACCAATGTAGTAGCCAGACCCAGGCTTTGGCTACACTCCTGGCGGATGGACTCACATGCTAAGAACCTGCTAGTGAATAGCACATTTAAAGGTGGCAAGGTATTCGACTCCACTTTGGATAAAGCACTAGCAGAGGCTTCAAATAAGGAGAAAAAACACTCGTTTCACCAGGTTCAGTCTGCTAAAAGTTTTTTTCGCCCTTTGCAATGTTTTTCACAGGACCCAAGGTGAAACTACACTCCTGCCACCACCTGGTCTTCCCAATCACATGGCACAAACCAGCGAGGACGTGGATCCAGGTCTCACGGATTCCCAACCCAGATGCATTACACCAAACGATCTGGGTCGCCTAATTGCAAACAAGATTCCTGATTGCTCCAAGCCCTGTTCCCCAAACTCTACCCTCCTCTGTGCCCGCCTCCAACTGTTCTCGAGCAGATGGGAGGACATAACCACGGATGCCTGGGTCCTGCAAACAGTGCAGAGGGGATACGCGATAGAACTCAGGTACACACCCAGAGAGTTCTTTCACATCTCCCCTTGCTCTTGCAACCCATCCAAGCAGGATGCGATGCGTCGCGAGATCACCAGGCTCCTGCAGATCGAGGCGATAGAGTCTGTACCAACACCGGAATGGGGAAGAAGTCTATACTCCAGCCTCTTCCTCATCAAAAAAAGGAATGGAGAGTGGAGAGGAGTCCTCGACCTAAAGCACCTCAACAAGGCGATAAGAGCACAGAGGTTCAAGATGGAGACCCTCACTTCCATCACCCTAGCCCTGATGGTGGGAGATTGACTGACATCTTTGGACCTCCGAGATGCGTATCTACACATGTCCATTCTCCTAGCACACAGACGGTGGCTCCGCTTTTGCTACAAGAACCAGCACTGTGTTACGGGGGATGGGGACAGAGGGGGATACTTCACAATGCTCCGCCACACACCTGGCACGCCTCGCACCCCACAGGGTCTCTCTGGGTATAAATTCCCTTATTTATTTATTTATTTATTTATTTTATTTTATTTTATTTTATTTTATTTTATTTTTTTATTTTATGCATTTATTAGTCCCCCCCCCCCATGCCAATGGCATCCTGGGGCGATGTACAATTTAATAAAAAACATTAATAAAAATAACATTTTAAAAACAGCACAACAGTTTAAAAACCAAAACTGGGTTGGGAAAGTAAATAAAAATAAAAGCTAGGGAAGAGCTAAAACCCTAACCCCTCCTCCCCCCCTTCCTCCCCAAAGGTCTGGGCTAGCAGCCAGGTTTTACAAGCCCACCGGAATGTCAAAAGACTTGGGGCCAGGTGAGCTTCCTCTGGGAGGGAATTCCAAAGAGGTGGCCTGGCCACCGAGAATGCCCTCTCCGTTGTGGCCCCCCGCTTAACATGGGGGACCTCCAAGAAGGTACCCCCGGAAGACCGAAGGAGCCACCCTGGGGCGCGGAGGGTGAGGCGGTCCCTGAGGTATGAGGGGCACAGACCATGAAGGGCTTTATGGATCAATACCAATACCTTGAACCTGGCTCGGCACGCTATTGGCAGCCAGTGCAGAGTACGGAGCACAGGTGTTATATGCTCCCAACGACCTGTCCCCATCAGGGGCCAGGCCGCGGCATTCTGCACTAACTGCAGCCTCCGGACCAGGAACAAGGGCAGCCCCATGTAGAGCACATTACAGTAATCCAGTCTCAAGGTGATGAAGGCATGGATGAGGGAGGCCAGGTCTGGCCCGGAGATGTATGGACGCAGCCTCCGCACTAGATACAACTGGCGGAAGGCGGCCTTCATCACCACCTCCACCTGTTGATCCAGGTGGAGACCTGAGTCCAACACCACCCCCAGACTCTGAACCTGCTGAGCTATCGGAGGGTGAACCCCCCCAATCAGGGGGGCCCAACACCTCACTCGCCCTCCCCACCAACATCACCTCTGTCTTATTGGGGTTGAGTTTCAGTCTGCTCTGCCACATCCACTCCACCACGGCCTCCAAACACTGGGATAGCAATGAGACAGCAGGGTCTGGGTCAGCTGAAAAAGAGAGGTACAGCTGAGTATCATCAACATATTGGTAACATCGCACCCCAAACCCTCTCACGATCTCCCCCAAGGGCTGCATATATACGTTAAATAATAGAGACAGGATGGAACCCTATGGAAAGCCACAGGACAAGGCACGGGGGCAAGATGTTTCAGCTCCCAACACCACCCGCTGGCTTCTCCCCGAGAGGAATGAGCGGAACCATTCAAGAACAGTCCTGTCCAGACCCCCCAGGTCTCGCAGTCGTCTCAACAGCAGCCCATGGTCCAGGATAAGAAATGTAGAGCATCCTGCATCCATCTCCTGGCAGAGATCATTGACCAAGGCCACCAACGCTGTCTCAGTGCCATAGCTGGGATGGAACCCAGATTGAAAAGGGTCTAGGAAACCGATTCTGTCCAGATGTGCCTGGAGCTGGATCGCCACTGCCCGCTCAATGACCTTCCCTAAAAAGGGAAGGTTAGAGACAGGTCAGTAGCTGACGAGTGTGTCCATATCAGTAGCAGGCGACAATCTCCCCTGCTGCAGGGACGCGTTAACCACTCTCGCCAACACCTTCCCCAATGTCTCCCTGGAGGCTTTCACCAACCAGGACGGGCAAGGATCAAGTTCACAACTGGTGGCTCTAACAGACCCCAGAACATCCACCGCATCGGCTGGCATCACTTCCTGAAACTCCCCCCACAAAGTTGGACCAGACAGGGTCTCCGTAACCTCGCACTCTCCACCTACTGCCCCCAACACGGTGTCAAAGTCACTCTGAATCCGAGCGATTTTGTCTGCTAAGTAGGTGACAAACTCCTCACAGCGGGCCTGGGACAAATCCCCATCCAGGCAGAGGGAGGCCGGACTGACCAGCCCCTGCACCACCCAAAACAGCTCCGCTGGGCGTGACTTTGCTGACGCTATGAGGGCAGCAAAGAACTTCTTCTTTGCTGTCCTCACAGCCTCCAAATAGGACCGCAAATGGGCCCTATGGATAAGTCAGTTGGCATCAGAGCAAGTCCGACGCCAGCTTCGCTCTAGCCTCCTGCCTACTTGTTTCATACACTGCAGCCCCTCAGTAAACCAAGGGGCCCTGCAGTGACGAGACAGAGGCAGGGGGCTTCTCGGAGCCACCCTGTCAATGGCCTCCCCCAGCAATCTGTTCCAATGCTGGACCAGCCCATTGACAGACTGGCTGTCCAGGTCCAAGGTTAATTCCCTCAGGACCTCTTGGAACCGCTGGGGTTCCATCAGCCTCCGAGGGCGGACCAATCTAACTGGTCCCATCCCCTTCTGGAGGTGGCGTGCTGAGAGATTGGCCTGGAGGAGATAATGGTCCGTCCATGACAAAGTCATAGCCCTAACCTCCCCCCACTATTGGATCACCTGCCTCAAGGCCAGAACTGAAGATCAGGTCAAGGGTATGCCCCCCCACGTGGGTCAGGCAGTTGACCACTTGGGACAAATCCATGGTTGCCAAGGCGGACATGAATTCTCGCTCTGCTCCTCCAAGGCCGGCATCGACATGGATGTTGAAGTCCCCCTGGACCAAAGTCCTGGAGAAGCCCAGCACCACTTCCAAGGCCAACTCTGCTAGAGCGGCAAGGGATGTTGCCAGACAGGAAGGGGTCCAGTATACCAGCAGTACCCCCAACTTGCCCCCAGCCAAATCAAACACCACATGGAGGGCCTCAATACCTGCAATCTCCTGGACTGGATATCTCCTGTGACAGGCCAGTCCTCTCTAAAAATAATTGCTACACCACCTCCCCGGCTGCCTGTGTGGGGCTGGTGCTGTACAGCATACCCGGCACAAGGTCTGCTAAAGTTGGTCCAGCCATCTTGTCCAGCCAGGTCTCCGTAATACACCTGAGGTCCACAGCCCCATCCAGGATCAAATCCCAGACAATTGGGGCCTTATTTACAATGGACCTCGCATTTAACAGCAGCCGTCCCCCACAGGCAGACCTTGGACTTAGCTCCTCCGTCTACCCCAGAGCGGGGATGGCACACTGCATCTCCAGCAGGCACCTAGGTTCCCTAGGGGTGTGAGCCATCCAACTGCACGGACCATACCATCCACATCCAAGAACCACCCCTATGACCGCTCCTCCCTCCCCCCCCAATCCCGGCCCCCTAAACCCGGCTGTTCGCCCAACGGCCCCTCACCCTCCTCATCTCCCTTACCATC
>QEPC01015453.1:619114-631432 GCA_003113815.1 Sphenodon punctatus | reverse complement strand
CAAGACATACCCCCCCCCCCGACTTCCCTTTCTCACAGGGACTCGGCTATACCCCCCATCTGCTACCACCAAGTGACCTCCCTACGCCTCCCCCTGCTGCCACCAGTGTTTTGCGTCGGGACCCCTCCTCCACCAACTCACCCTATCCTCTAACCACCCCTCCTACAGTCCCCCATCCTTCGTCCCCAACCCTGAGCAAACAACACCCCTACCTGCCAACAAACCACCCTGGGTCCCCTGTGGTCCCGAAGTGCCCCTAAATGCCGTGCCTTTTGGCTGAGGACCTTTGGCCTGTGGCTTGCAGCTTGTGGCAGAGCCGCTGGCAGCTGGGCTAAGTAGCCCCCAGTCACTTCTGGGTAGGGTAGGGGACAAGCCAGCCCACATGACTGGCTTCTTTGCTTCCACCCACCCCCCGGAGCTCACAGGTATCTTTTTCTCCCTGCAGGTCCCTGAAAATCCCACGGAGCAGCAGAGCAGTGGCGGCAGCAGCAGCAGCAGCAGCAGCAGCGGACCCCCCCCTCAGTAACAAGATGACTCAGCACAGCGCAGGTAGGTGAAATCCCAGCAGAGCCACTGGTAACTGGACTAAGTAGCCCCCAGCCACTTCCGGGTAGGGGAGTGGACAAACCGACCCACGTGACCAGTTTCTTTGCTCCCCCCCACCAGATGGAGCTCACAGGTATCTTTTTCTCCCCGCAGGTCCCTGGAAGTCTCACAGAGTAGTGGCGGTGGCAGCAGCAGCAGCAGCGGACCCCCCTCAGCAACAAGATGACTCAGTGCAGCACAGGTAGGTGGAATAGTTTCAGGATAGTGTGTGGGCCCTTCTGTAGGTACAAAGCACAAGGAAGTCCGGCCCCTATCATCATTGGGCATGGGGTTCCGAGAGGCCTGTGGCTGTCTGCCACTCCCAGTCACACCCAAGCACTCCAGGGAAAGGTTTGGGGAGGAACGCATGGTGTCACAGAGGGTGAGGAAAGGGGGGGATTTGGGGCCTGAGGGGACGAGGAGGGGAAGAAACTTGCAAACCACAGGGGGGAATAGGAAACTCCAGAAGGGGGAGGGAAGGGGCCTCACCCTTTCTCTCACACTCTCAACAGGAAGGGAAACAGGAGAACCGGGGGGAGGGTAAATCACACAATAATGCTGCAGATAATATACACACAAGTCTCACAGTAGCAGCAAACAAAACTCAAACACTTAGCTTTCAGGACACGAAGGGGGCCAGTCCAACCAGGGACCCTGATCATTAGCACTGTATAACAGGCAGCGCTGGTTTAAATAGCCTGTTTATTTAGTGTCTACAGCTGGAGGCTTCCCCTGCAGGCGGGCTGAGCGCCGCAGGGTCCTAGGTTCCACACCTGTCTCTGGGGGGTGGGGGGAGCTGCTGGCATAAGCATTGCCTCTGGGAGCGTGGACCCTGTATTCCCTTGCTTTGATGAGGGATCTGCTGCACCCCCTTGTAGGGGTGATGCTGAAGGGGTTTCTGGGGTCGTCACAGACCGCGGGGGTACCCTGCGGCACCGGACCTCCATGACACAGTGGCAGTATCATGCCCTGCCCTTCGGCCTCACCTTGTCACCTCAAACATTTACCAAAGTGCTTGTACCACACTTAGCAAACCTTCGCCTAGAGGGCATCACCATTTTCCTCTGTATCTGGACGATCTCTTCATCAGGGCCCCGACAAAGGATCTCACCCTCCATCACCTCTGGCGCTCGATCAACTACCTGGCATACCATGGCTTCCTCGTAAATGCAGACAAGAGCTACCTCACTCCCACTCAGCGACTGGAACATCTGGGACACGGTCACAAACAGGGTGTTTATCCCACCGCAGTGTCAACACAAGATCTGGAGCCTGATCACACTGGTTCGATCTCAACCCCACATGCCCCTGCTAACACTGACTTCACTCTTGGGTCTCATGATATCCTGTACTCGTCATCTCCAGTCAACACATTTCCATTCATGCCCTCTACAACACTTCCTCCGACTGTGGCAGACGCTTTTCATATTGGGCACACCAGCCTCACTCTCGGTCAGCCCGGATGTTCTGCCCTCGCTAGATTGGTGGGAAAACCCACTCCGCTTCAGTTAAGGGTTCCTGCTCATGGATCCCAACTGAGTGAGACTCACAACAGATGCCAGTCTCCTCGGCTGGGGGGTCCACTTGAACACAGAGACCGCCCAGGGCACCTGGTCAGTCAGGGACCATTCTCACAGCATGAACTGGCTAGAGCTAAAGATCATCTGCCTAGCCCTAATGCACTTTTCCCAGCAACTAACAGGTCACCATGTGATAGTCTTCACTGACAACACAACAGCCAAGGCGTATGTCAACAACCAGGGGGGATCCCACTCTCCCTCGCTACATGTGGAAGTCGTGTGCCTCCTGCACTGGGTGGAAACACGTCTTCTGTCACTGTCAGCATTACACATAAGAGGTGTGGACAATGTGGAAGCAGATTGGCTCAGTTGCAAACAGCTATACCCGGGGGAATGGTCTCTCAGCCCCTCGGCTTTCTGGCTCATTGTCTCCCGATACGGGCAGCCCATTTTCGACCTCTTTGCATCTCTCTCCAATGCCAAGACTGTCCATTTATTCAGCCAGGACCCTCATCCCAGAGCTGAAGCTCACGATGCACTCAGCCAACAATGGCCCACGGGGGATGCTTTACACTTTCTCCCCATTTCCCCTTCTCAGCAGGGTGTTACACAGGTGCAAGCAACAGAGATCCACGGTCATCCTGGTGGCCACGTGATGGCCTCGCAGACCCTGGTTTCTGGATCTTCTCCACCTCTCAGCGGGGGAGCATGTGAGCCTTCCCACCTCAGCGGACCTGTTATCCCAGGGCCCTCTGCTTTACAAACAGCCTCAGTTCTTGAAGCTGATGGCTTGACTCTTGAGACCCTAGCCCTTCAGCGCCTGGGATATTCTGATGCCATCGTAGCAACGCTGTTGGCTTCTAAACAAAGAATTCTTTGCTTCGGTCTTCACTGCTGAGGATGTTGAGGAGATGCCCACATTGGACTGAGTCTTTGTAAGTGGAGAATTGGAAGAACTGTCACAAATAAGTGTGACTCTGGAGGAGGTTCAAGAGCTAATTGTCCACACAGCGTATCTACCAGTGTACCTGGAGGGTGTTTGTCAAGTGGTGTCACATGCATAGGGTGCCTGCCCAGTCCCCCTCTATTCCCCATGCCCTGAAATTCCTACAAGAGGGTCTAGACAAGGGGCTCAGACCTAACACTTTGGCTAGACAGCTTGCTGCCATCAATAGCATCCTGGGTTCCTGCAGTGGGATCCAGCTCTCTGCTCACCCTCACGTAGGACAATTTTTGAGGGCTTCCCACAAGTTCTCTCCACCAGTCATCCACAGGTTCCCCTCCTGGAACCTGAATGTGGTGCTTAAGGCCCTAACTGGTCCACCCTTCGAACCCCTCCAGGAGGTGTCCCTTTACTTACTTTCCATCAAGGTCACTTTCCTTACTGCCATCACTTCCGCTAGGCAGGTTTCTGAGATTGGGGCCCTTTCTATGGACCCTTCCTTGTGCTCTTTCAGAAAGGAGTCTGTCGTATTACGCACAGACACTTCCTTCCTGCCTAAGGTGTCGTCTTTGTTTCACTTCGCACAGGAAGTGATCCTCCCTTCCTTTTGCCCGTGCCCCCACCATCACCTTGAAAGGTTATTGCACACACTCAACCTCCGTCAAGCCCTAAAGATCTACCTCAAGCGTACGGCATCCTTCTGCCATACCTCCAAGCTTTTGATCAGTTATCAACACCAATCAAACGGGAAGGGGGCTTCCAAGTCAGTCATTTCCCATTGGATTTCAACATGCATTGCCGATGCCTATAGGGCTGTAGGATTGCCTGCCCCTCCTAGAGTCCTGGCCCATTCTACTAGGGGGGCTGCTACAAATTGGGCTTTTCAATCCAGGGTCACTTGTCTGAAATTTGCAGGGCCGCTATGTGGCGGACTCCACATACGTTCACTAGGCATTACAAAATTGATATTTTTTACTCCACCGAAGCCTCTTTTGGATGGCGGGTGTTACAGGGTATGTTGGATGCCACTGATTAAATTGGTTCCCACCCTATGCCGAATTATTTACTGCTTTTTACCTCCCAGAGTCTGAATAACCAGATGGAGAGTCCATAGAACGGACAATTGGGTCCCTTACTTTGGGAATTGTCCTTCTGTGGACTCGATGGGAGGTTATTCGGCCCGCCTGGGATCCTCCTATGTCATGATCCACTCAACTCTATCTCTCTACTCCCTCTCTCTCTCCCTCTGTTCAAGCTCGTCTCATCAACTGTCTCTCTGACATCTCTACCTGGATGTCTCAACGTCAACTCAAACTCAACATGGCTAAAACTGAACTCCTTATCTTCCCCCCTCATCCTTCCTCTCCTTCCTCACTGTCAATAACTATTGATGGAGTCACCATCCTGCCTGTCCCCCAAGCCCGTAGCCTAGGCTTCATCTTTGACTCAGCCCTTTCTTTTAAACCCTACATTGACTCTGTTGCTAAATCCTGTCGCTTCTCCCTCCATAACATTGCTAAGATTCGCCCTTTTCTCTCTGTCTCGTCTGCCAAAACTCTTGTTCATGCTCTGGTCATCTCTCGCCTCGATTACTGTAACCTCCTTCTCACTGGCCTTCCCCGGTCTCACCTTTCTCCCCTCATCTCTGTCCAAAACTCTGCTGCCAGGGTCATCTACCTCGCCAGTCGCTTCGACCATGTGCAGCCCCTCCTCTCTTCGCTTCACTGGCTTCCCCTTCCTGAACGAATCCTGCACAAGCTCCTAGTCTTCACCTATAAAGCTCTTCACAACCTTGCTCCCCCCTACCTCTCTGCACTTATCGCCCTCCATACTCCAGCCCGTGCACTTCGCTCCTCCTCTGTCCCTTCTCTCACCCTTCCACGCCTTCCCTGCTCCCCTAAGCGCCTTCGTCCCTTCTCACTTGCTGCCCCCCATGCCTGGAACTCCCTCCCTGTCCACATCCGCCTTGCCCCCTCCCTTCATACCTTCAAATCTCTCCTTAAAACTCACCTCTTTCGCTCTGCTCTGTCTGACTCTTTATCCTGCTGAGCCACTATTCCTATACCTACGATCGGTTTACCCTTATCCTTGCAACATGGACCTGCCTGCTGTCATTCTCATCGTAACCAAGCCAAGTACGTGCACTTGAGACCTCGCATCTTCATGAATGTTAGACCCCTTGTCTCTCCCTCTGTTCCCCTTCCTAAGTCTCTCCCCCAGCTCCTGTCTCTCAGATTGTAAGCCCTAAGGGCAGGGACCATGTCTATTTTATTACTTTTTAAAGTGCCAGGTACACTGCTGGTTCTATATAAATGTTTGTTATTAATAATAATAATAATAATAATAATAATAATTTAATACCTTTCATGAGTTTACCTAAAACCGTGCTTTGCCCCTTGTTAGAGGTAGTTACTCTGTATTTTTTCCCCCTCGTTGCAGGGGTTGGGTTGTTCTCTTACTTCTCTTTCAGATCTTCCTTGTCCAGTGGCTTTACACACCTGGGAAAGCAAGGGAGCAACGCCCCTGCGCATGCCCAGCTGAAGCTTTGGTGCTGCCTCCTGCTGGTCATGCAATAGGCTGCTCCCAGAGTCTGAATAACCTCCCATCGAGTCCACAGAAGGGCAATTCCCAAGGTAAGGGACCCAATTGTCCATTCCCAAATTAGATGTAAAACATTAATAAGACAGGCCAAAAGGGAATCTGAGGAGAGACTCACTAAAGATGCAAAAAATTATAATAAAAACTTTTTCAAGTACATCAGAAAAAAGTCTACTAGAGAGTCGGACCGGCCATTAGATGACTAGGGTGTGAAAGGGGCACTCAGGAAGGATAAGGACATTGCAGAGAAGCTGAATGAATTCTTTGCTTCGGTCTTCACTGCTGAGGATGTTGAGGAGATACCCACATTGGACTGAGTCTTTGTAGGTGGAGAATTGGAAGAACTTTCACAAATAAGTGTGACTCTGGAGGAGGTTCTAGAGCTAATTGACAAACTAAGTAGTAAAAAATCACCAGGACCAGATGGTATTCATCCCAGAGTTCTGAAGGAACTCAGATATGAAGTTGCAGACCTACTAATGGTAATTTGTAACCTATCACTGAAATCTGCCACTCTACCAGAGCTTGGAGGGTAGCAAATGTAACACCAATATTTAAAAAGGGCTCCAGAAGTGATCCTGGAAACTACAATCTGGTTAGCCTAACATTGGTGCCAGGCAAACTGGTGGAAATGGTTGTTAGGAACAGAATAACTGAGAATATTGACAAACATGGCTTAATGGGGAAGAGTCGACATGGTTTTAGGAAAGGGAAGTCATGCCTCACTAATCTATTGGATTTTTTTGAGGGTGTAAATAAGCATTTGGATAAGGGTGAGACAGTCGATAAAGTGTATCTGGACTTTCAGAAGGCATTTCTTATGGTCCCTCGTGAGAGACCCTTGACAAAATTAAAGAATCATGGGATAAGAGGCAGTATCCTATTGTGGATCGGTAACTGGTTAAAAAATAGGAAGCAAAGAGTAGGACTAAATGGTCAGTTTTCCAGTGGAGAGAAGAAGCTAGTGGAGTGCCCGAGGGATATGTACTCAGAGCAGTGTTGTTTAATATATTCATTAATTATCTGGAGAAGGGAGTAAGGAGTGAGGGCAGTAATGTGGATTAAATTTGCAGATGACATAACTTTATTCAAGGTAGTTAAAAGCTGAGCAGACTGTAAAGAATTAGGATCTTGCGAGACTGGGTGACTGGATATCCAAATGGTAGATAAATCAAATGTGGACAAGTGCAAAGTGATGCACAGAGGGAAAAATAACCCAAACTATATGTATACAATGCTGGGTTTTAAATTAGGAGTTACCACTCAGGAAAAGGATCTTGGAGTCATTGTGGACAATATATTGCAATCCTCAGCTGTGTGTGGTGGCCATCAAAAAAGCAAATGGAATGTTAGGAATCATTGGGAAAGAACTAGGGAAAACACTGTAAATATCATGACTATATAGATCTATGGTACAACCGCACCTGGAGTATTGTGTACAGTTCTGGTCACAACATCTCAAAAAAGACATAGTAGAACTAGAAAAGGTATAGAGAGGGGCACCAAAAATGATCCAGGGTATGGAACGAGTCCTGTATGAAGAGATGCTTGATAGGTTGGGGCTCTTCAACTTGGAGAAGAGATGACCTGGAGGTGATATGATAGATTATTAAAGTGCGAGAGTGCTCTAATAGTTAAGGTGTGTTACATCCTCCATTATAAAGCCCCAACACTCTATTTCTTATAAAATTGGCATGATTAAAGTTAGGATCGTGCAATTTGTGGAGAAGGATCTCTGGAGTAAGCGGTTCATACTGTCCAAATTTCAGCTGAATCGGTTAGATAACAGCTGAGAGAAACTGCACTTTGAAAGCCTGTTTTTTCAAAAGTTAGACCATCTCAATCTTGGCAGGGTAAACGGGTTTTGTGTTGGTTGGGAGGAGGTGTAAACCTTTTAGAAAATTCAAGAAGGCTGGTGGGGGGTGCCTTTTGGTTTACTTTTTGTAAATTCGGTTAGTAGTTTTTAAGTTATGACATCTTGAAAATTTAATGTTAGCCTATGGAGACCATCCTGAGTGTGGAGTGCTTGTGAACATTCAATGTGTAATGCAGAGACTGTTTAAAAGCAGACAGTCTTGAATACTGGGGACTACAACTCCCAGCAGGCACTGCTTGCCAAAGCCTATCAGTGCTGGAGAAAGAGAGGGAACCGCACCTCCTAGGGGGCAGTGTGAGTGACTGGTCAGCCATGTTTAGGGCTGATCTGGTGGGAAGAGGAGGAGAGCAGGGCCTGTAGAAGGGAGAAAACTGAAGGTCATTCTGATCTGATCCCGCACAGCAGATGCCTCAGCTTGGGGGCCAGGGATGCCGAGATTGCTAAACAACAGAGCTAGTTAATCCTGAAGTGATGTTTGGGGTGGCTGATCTTGCCCTCTAAACCTACCCAGAACCACAGAGTGCATAGATTTTAGTGACAATCATTCCCCCTCCAAAACTTGGGATGTCTGGGCTGCGGCTCCAATGGGGCACCCCATTGGAGGAGCATGACTGGGACTGGAGCGGTGGAGTTTGCCTGGGATGGTCCCAGGTGCAGGAAGAGGGCAGAGGTTTATCCCGAAGACAGGGACAGGAGGCTACAGGCAGGCTGGAATCAATCTTCTTTCAGCGTTTTTCCCTCTGACTTTCCCAACCCCACTAAGGAATGAGGGGTACATGGGTGCTCTGGGCTGATACAGTGGGTGTTCTGCAGGAGGGGGGCAGGGAGATGGTGGGGTCCTGTGCAGAGAGCCCTGTTGGGCAGAGTGGCAAATGTAGTCCTCTAGGGAGGGAGGGAGCCTCAGTCCAGGGAGGGAAATCCTATGGGGGAGCAGGGAGGGAGGGAGCATACACAAAGGGCGGGGGACATTAAGGGGAGAGAGTAGGGGCAGAGCCTCTGTAAATAGTTTCCATAGTGGAAGCCATGTAAAGTGGGATCACTCTACAGGGAGCAGCTTTATTGGGGATACAGAATATGGAACCCAGTACAGAGGAGGTCTGCAGAGTGAGCAGTGCTGTGCTGTGCAAGAAAGGGAGCCCTGTCCAAGGGGGAGTAAAGTGGGGGAGTCTTGTAGAGACAGTCGAGCTGCAGAATAATGGCCATAATTGTGCCAGGGGAGAGCCCTAGACAGAGGAGAACTGAATGAGGGAGCTTTGTACGGGGGGAGAGCTGCAGGATGGGCAGCAAATCCAGCTTCGCCTTGCTTGCAATTTGAAGGTAGTAACAATCTTCTAAACTGAAGGAAGAACTCTTCCACCTTGGCCTCCCCTAAGCTCTGTTCCCATAGTGGTTATGCCCAGCATTCTACTGTGCCAGCAGGACAAATTTTCTTCATTACATTGTATTTAACAAAAAAATTAGATATTCCATAATCAAAAAACCTCCAGTTTACAAAAAGAGTTAAGACTCTTGAAAATTCAATCATGCCCTAAAAAGCATGGAAATTGCAAGTTAAGGTGCCCGCCTTAACTTACATGCTGTTTTAGCAGTAAAGACATTGTACAGTCTCACGTATTGTGCTCACTTACAACTTAGGCTCCATGCACCCACACTTTGCCTTCATCTTTCAACCTCAATCCTCTTCCTCTTTGCAGGTTGGGGGCAACACTGAAGCTGGGGACAGGAGGACGTGAGCTGGCCCCTCATCTCCTCCTTTCCCTTTATCCTTTCATTTCAGTTGGGGAGAATGGGACAGCTGACTAATGGCTCACAACTGTCCCTCTTACTCACTAGTCTCCACTGCCCTCCCAGAGCACAGTGAAGCTGGTTAGAGTTGTATATAAATGTTTAATTAAAACTAAGTTGGGTATGCATTAAAATTAATAAAATGGAATGGCCATTGAAAGAAATGGAGGCAACAGCAGTGCCAATTTCTAAATAAATACTATTGTCATTCCAACATCCAATTAAGTGATTGTGAAATTATACAACACAGTTGCATCTTTGGGAGTACATAGGAAAGGCAAGAGGGAGTGAAATGATGAGGAAGGCACCAGATACAGTAAGTGGAATGTTTGGAATTACAGGGAAAAATACAAAGAGTGTGCAGGATTAAATAAGTGGGTGGAATGACAGGAGGAATTAGAAATAGTTACAATAATAAGGTTCTGAGTGAAATAATTGATTTGGAAGACTGATGGGATATCTGAGGAAGCAGATCTATTGTTTTACCCACTTACCATAGCGGACTCCTTATCCTTTGACTCCCAATAGCCTCCCTCCCTGTTGTTCCATTTCCTCTCCTGTTTTTTGTTTGTTTGTTTTTTTGACATTCCACACACACACTTCTGCTCCATATGACACATACAGACAAACATTGTATTTCCCAGCACTTTTGAGTTCTCTGTGAGGGGAGTGGGGGCTACAGGGGTAGAGGGACAACTTGGACCCAGGACTCCTGGGTGTCTGTTACAAGGTTGAGAGCAGGGGAGAAGAGAACAGGCTTGAAATGAGAACTATTGAGTTGTCTGTGAAGGCAATGCAGCCTTCTGGAATAGAGTGGGGTGGAGAGGCTGGAAGCCAGGAGTCCTGAATTCTCTGTTACAGGCCTGGGACCAAGTAGATTAGAGGGAGAGAAGGGGTGGGAACTAGAACTCCTAAGTTTTCTCTTTCTTAAAGAGGAAATGGAGGGGGTGAGGGGCCAGCTTATGCCCTCCTATCTGTAGCTTCAGTGTTGCCCCAATCTGCAAAGAGGTAGAGGATTGGGGCTGAAAGACCAAGACAAAGTGTGGGTGCATGGAGCCTAAGTTGTGAGAACAATAGGTGAGACTGCACAATGTCTTTACTGCTAACATGGCACAGAAGTTAAGGCAGGAGTCTTAGCTTGCAATTTCCAAGCTTTTTAGTGCATGATTGAATTTGCAAGAGCCTTATTTATTTATTTATTTATTTATTTAAAATTTATATCCTGCCCCTCCTGCCCACAGGGCAGCCCAGGACGGTGAACAACATTCAATACATTTTTTAAAAAAACCACACCAATTTAAACAATTTAAAACAATTTAAAATACAATACAATGTGGGGAAGCCTGCTACCCCTCGCCAAAAGCCTGACGGAACAGTCAGTTCTTACATACACGCCAAAACAGCAGGAGAGTGGGAGCCAACCGAGCCTCCTCCAGGAGCAAATTCCACAGCACAGGGGCAGCCACCGAAAAAGATCTAACATCAGTGGCCCCCCGCCTCACCCGGGGATTCAGGGAACCTCCAAAAAGGCTCCCACAGATGATCTCAAGAGTTGCACGGGCACATGGGGCGTGAGGCGGTCCCGCAGATAAGCAGGGCCCGGGCGTGAAAGGCTTTAAAGGTTAAAACCAGCACCTTGAACCTGGCCTGGTGCTTTATAGGGAATGGCGAAGAGAATGCAGTTCGGATGTTCGGTCATTCAGTTCGAAACCCGAGTTTGGGTTCGATGGTTCAGTTCAGCCGAGTTCGGGTTGGCCGAACTTGGCTGAACAGTCAAAACCAGCGAAACCGAAACCTTTTTTTTGGTCCTGAAAAGTTGTTTTTCCTGCCCCCAAATTCATCCGGACTAATCAGAAAACGACTGAACTGTTCGGTAATTCGAGAGTTCGGTTCGGACATTTGGTTCAGATGTTCGGTTCGGATGTCCGAACAGACTGAGTTCAGTCCAAACTCCAAACATCCGAAACGCATTCGCCCATCCCTAGTGCTTTATAGGCAGCCAGTGAAGAGCCTGGAGCACTGGTGTCATGTGTTCCCTGCGACCCGACCCCGTAAGGAGACGAGCCGCAGCATTCTACACCAGCTGCAGCCTCCAAACCAGCTTCTCGGGCAGCCCCAAGTAGAGCACATTGCAGTAATTCCGCCTGAGGTGATGAAGGCATGGATGACAGTGGTGAGGTCAGAGTCTGAGAGATATGGCTGAAGCTGCCGGACAAGATGTAACTGCCGGAACGCACTCCCCACCATGGCCACAACCTGCGGTTCCAGGCTGAGCCACGAATCGAGGACCACACCCAGACTCCACACTTGAGGGACCATGGGAGGGCGAACCCCCCCCAACAAGAGGAGATTCAACCATTCCCAGGTCCCCCAAGCCCTTGTGCACCAACATCACCTCCATCTTGTCAGGATTCAATTGCAGATGGCTCAACCTCATCCAAGCCCCCACAGTTGACAGGCACTGGGAAAATAAGGAGACTGCATGGCCTGGGTCGATGGAAAAGGAGAGGTAGAGCGGAGTGTCATCAGCATACTGATAACACTGCATGCCCTGAAACTCTCTCACGATCTCCCCTAATGGCTGCATATAAATGTTAAACAAGAGAGGGGACAGAATGGCACCCTGAGGGACTCCACATTTGAGGTCCCGGGGGGAAGATATACACTCCCCCAAGACCACCCGGTGAGTTCTCCCAACCAGGAACAAATGAAACCAGTCCAAGACCATTCCACCGATTCCTGCATGGTCCCGCAGGCGAGTCACCAACACCACATGATCAAATGTGTCGAACGCAGCCGAAAGGTCTAGCAGGACCAGTAAGGTCTGACGACCCTGGTCCAACACCAGATGGAGATCGTTAACCAAGGCCACCATGGCCATCTCCATACCATACCCAGGCCGAAACCCAGACTGGGAGGGATCAAGGAAACTGGTGCAGTCCAGATGTTCCTGGAGCTGCCATGCCACAGCTCGTTCAATAACCTTCCCTAAAAAGGGAAGGTTAGAGACC
>QEPC01015453.1:598886-618364 GCA_003113815.1 Sphenodon punctatus | reverse complement strand
GGGGCTAACATGCACCAGGATGCACGCCTTAAGGAGGTAATGGTCAGACCATGACAAAGGCTCTACCCCCTTAACTTCTACTAACTGACCCCCCGCCTCAAGGCCGGTGCAGAAGACCAAATTCAGTGTATGTCCCTCCTCATGTGTGGGGCCACAGATGATTTGGAACAGGCCCATGGTTGTCATGGAGGCCATGGACTCATGCCTCGCTCCTCCAAGATCGGTGTCAGTGTGGATATTAAAGTCCCCCAGGACCACTAATCTAGGGGTCTGGATGATCACCTCTGACACCAGATCAGCAAGAGCATGTAGGGATGCCGCCGGGCAGTTGGGTGCATGGTACACCAGCAGCACCCCTAGTCTGTCCCTGGCCAAATCCAACACAAGATGGAGGCACTCAACACCTGGTGGAGCCTGCACCGGATATCTCCTAAAAGACAATGCATCCTTGATAACAATGGCTAGGCCGCCCCCCCATCCCTCCAGCCGAGGCTGATGCTGCACAGAGAACCCAGCTTGAACAAGATTGGCCATTATAGGTCCCTATTCATTGTCCAGCCAGGTCTCTGTAATACACATGAGGTCGGCGACCCACTCTGGGATTGACTCCCAGATAGTAGATGACTTATTGACAAACGACCTCGCGTTCAGCAGCACCAGACTGAGGCCTGGGGTCTCCTGGGCCTCGACCCACAACCTACCCACGTGGGGGGTTGAGAGAGGAACGGGCACAAGGCACCGCTCCCTCCTCCTGATGGAACACACCACCCCATTGGACCATATCTCCCCCAACCCGTAACAACCCCGATAGCTGTGGAACCCCTCCCCTCCCCTTAACTCTTTTTGTAAACTCTCCCGGCACCACCACCCACTTCCACCCACCTCCACCCATGGAGCCTCCTCCAGTTTTTTGGATGGCTTCATGGTGGGTTATGCGTGTGCGTCGGGAGCGCGCACGCACCCCCACTCCCCACCCATGATATTAGTATGCATTAACACCCATCCCCCCACCTCCCATCGCGGTCTGTATATGGGTGCCTCCCCACATCGCACACCAGCCCTGCACACCCAGCGGACTGGGGGTGGTGTCTGTGTAAAAATGAAATTAACTTGGATTATGGTTCTGTTTTTCTGTTGGTGAAATCATCTGTTGGGCTGGTGTAGGTATGCCTCCAATGCAGGGGGTTGGACTTAGGCCCTGTGTAGCCCTTTGGTCTATGAACTGAAATCTTCTATATTAACAGAACAGGTAGAGGTAAGGTAGAAGTGCTGCAGATGTTGTCCAGCGGTCATGCCAATGTATCCCAGCCCTGTTTTGGAGGGATTGTTTCTAGGTAAGGACAGAAACACCTTTTCTAGGCCCAAAAGGTCTTTGGTTTCTTAGTTAAGGGTACTATGTTGTTACCACTAATGCACTGGTAGTTAATTGGATATGTGTCCACTGGGAACTGATGAGCCAGAACATTCTAATTTAAGTCAAATAAATTATTCATTGTGAATTATTGGCTTAGCTTTAAGTCTGAGGTTGCTAACTTATTTTACACAGGCCACTGAATAGTCATCACGTACAAACGATTTCCCGTTGCTGTCAAGCGGAGCTGGATTTGAACTAGTGATTTAGAGGAGAACTGCACCATCTTTCAATATCAATTCTCTAAGCTCAGTGGTTCTGATCCTATCAATATATTATGTAGTAGAACCAGGTTTTAAGAAGCCTTCTTTTCTATAACTGCTCACCAGAACAGAGTTGCTTTGCAGATGTTGCAGATACCCTTATGGGCTAAGCAGATAACACTAGCTCCTATACAACTTCATCCTCTTCAAATGTAGTGAAATGAAGGCTCAAGGAGCTAGTACAGCTCCTACATTGTGAATAATTTATCCAACTCTATTAATATTTTCCATCAGCCTTATTTAATTTGAGGATGGGTTTTGTGTCTATGATTTTAGAGATAAAATCAACTAAAAGCTGCTCCAAAACGAAAAAATGCTGTTGGTTTTTAAAGCCCAAGGAGAAATCTTACAGCCAAACCCCAAGATGTGTCTAAACGGCAGATTTACAAAACAGTATATTTTGCTGTATTTTTTCAAACCTTTACCTTTCTAATAGAATTACACGGCAATCTTCCAGTTATTGGGTGCTGGCTCTACCCTATAGCATGAGTCCCATTTAGTGAATAAGACTTGCACTGGTAGAAGGACAAGTGCTGCCACTAAAGAGCCATAGGAACATGCTGCCCTTGAACAATTTGGTATTTTGGGAAGCATACACTGACCTGTGAAAATAATACACTGGATCTTTGTTATAACATATGTCATTATAATGTGAAGTCAGATATAATGCACTCATGACCATGGCTCCCAATGCATTTCACTGCCATAATCACAAATGCATGTGAAATCTTAAATATCCACTTCCATGTCCCTCCCCCCCACCCCAATAATGTTAAACTTGTTATAACACAGTTTGTGACATGGCTCCCAGCTACCACATTATAACAAGGGTCCAGCTTTTGTTTTAAAGAAGCTTCCCTTTTATAAAAAGTATCAAAGCAATTTCCGAGGGTAGCCAGCATTTAATTATATTGAACTCTTGAGCTCTTCTCACATCAACAAGCATAATAGGAACCAAGTAACTCTTCAGTGCAATTTGAGCACATTGTCAAAATGGGCGGGATACAAACATTATGATTTGATTGATGCATCTTATTGCTTATGAAAGAGACTTTCAACTAGAGGTGTGCATTTCATTTTCATTATTATGATAATGAAAATGAAAATTGTGATTTTTTGTTGTGCTTGTAATGAAAACAACAAATAATAATGAAAACAAAAACAAAAACGAATTGTTGTTTTTGATATAATAGGAAAACACTGAAAAATGTATTTCTGGCAATAACTTTTTTTTTTCTTATTCAATTCTGATGAAACTTGGGGACATTGTATCTCCAATGGAGGGCACTATGTGGACCAAAGTTTGAAAAGATTGGCTAAAGGGTACTGATTTCAGAAGCAATTGAAAGTTATGATTTTAAGAAAAGCTTCTTAACATTCCTGGCTACACCCTTTTTATTTTTTTTAATCTTCCATCCAATTTGCATGAAACCTGGGAAATGTATGTCCCTCCACTAGTGTACCAATCCTGCCAAATTTCAGAAACATTGGATAAAGTTTCCTGATGTTATAGGCTATTAAATTGAAACTACCTTTCCGGCTGTAACATTTTAATATTCCATGCTGTTTACAAGTAATTTGGCAGACATTTATCACACACCATCCCTGTCATCTCTACCAAATTACAGTATAATTTGATAAATTGACCTAATTTTATAAGCAATTGAAGTTGTCCTGTTGAAGACCATTATTCAGATAAATAGTAGCACATGCAGTGCCATTCAGAAGCAGGCACTTGGCATGGTATGGGGAGGGAGTCTGTAGGAGGGAAGATGGGGAGCAACCCAGCAGACTGACAGACACATTCACTGGCCAATTACTGCATGCTTCCAGCTTTACAGGACCAATCGGTGGCGGCTTCGAGGCAGGCATAGGGGGCGGCCCTCAGGTGGGCATAGAAGGGACATAACTGGGACTTTGGGAATAGCATCCCAGCAATCAGAAGACTGAAGCCACTTTCAGACCTCCTCCCCGACCCCCGCGTATATTCTGGCTGCAGGAGGGAATGCTTAGCCAGGATATGCGCAGGGTGCCGTCGGTCTGAAAGTCCCCATCCATGCAGTTTTGCTGACAAACACCAGCAGAGATACAGAGCAGGAAATTCTGCTCTGTATCTCTGCAGGTGTTTGCTGGCAAAGCTGCGTGGAGTGGGTGGGGGGTGGCTTTCAGACTGGTGACACCCAGCTTATATCTTGGCTGTGCAATCCCTCCTACAGCCAGAATATGCGCAGGGGTGGGGGAGGGAAGGTCTTAAAGCAGTCATAGTTTACACATCCAGGCGGGCCTATTATAATCACAATCACATCCTGCAGCACTGTGACAGAGGACATAAGAGAATCTCTATTGGCTCTTTGCTAAAGAGATGCTTCTGATTTCCCAGTAACTAGTGAGGGAGAAAGGTTGGGATGGTCACAGCACAGAATGAGGATATTTGGTTGACAATGCTGCTGGCCAATTGGCATCACAAACTGATCTTGTATCACACAGTGACATGTAAAAGAATCCCTGGCTTAGGCTCATTCTCTACATATGTTGTGCAGGCATATGAAATTGGAACCCTTTATCACATCTTTTTGATATTTGGCAGAAATTATCCTGAAAGTGATATACAGCCCTGCCAGATTTCATGTACACTCGTTGGACTACAAAAATATTACAGTCAGACATACATTTATAAGTTAATTGTTTATACCACCAGGATACTTTATCCAATCCTTCTGGAAGTTGGCATAGATTGTAATCTTGGGGAGGGGTATAAACTTGCCAAGTTTCATCCGCATTAGATGGGAGGCAAAGAAGTTACAGCCAGGAATGTATATGCAGATCTTTGCAAAATAGCATAGTTCAACTGCTTATAAAATTGGATTTCTTTATTCAGGCTTTCTGGAATTTCCACCCAGCCCAACATCCTTTTTCTTGCAATGGCCACCTTAGGTCGCTTCAGAGAAGTACACAACAATGCCTTCCACTGGAGGTATAATCATTCCACATTTCATCCAAATATAATGAAAACAAAAAAGTTACAGCCAGAAATGTGTTTTCCATTTAAACCAATGGAAACTGAAAATGAAATCAAAAACGAAAACGAAGTTTTGATATTTATAAAAATGAAAATGAAAGATTTAAATAATGAAAATGAAAAGCAAAAGCAAAAGATGACATGGGTCCCTGGTGCACACCTCTACTTTCAATGGCATAAATGGGGTTTGGGTGTCTCCAATCCAGTTCCCTTCGGAAATCTGTAAGAGTTGGGCACCTAACTCCATGGACAGATAGCGTTCTCTCTTTTTGAATTTGTACAGCACCCAGAACAGTGGTGTTCTGGCTCTGTCCAAAGCTCTATCCCAGTACAAATAATAAATCTCCTATGTATCTTTGGGGGGAAAAACACAACTTAAATTTTTAAAATTGGATTTTCTAGTAGTCTATTCCACAGACCCATCATAAGAACATAAGAAGTGCCATACTTGGTCATACCAATGGTCCACCCAGCCCAACATCCTTTTTCTTGCAATGGCCACCTTAGGTCGCTTCAGAGAAGTACACAACACACAGGTTATGGAATTATCCATTCCTTGCTGTTTACTCCCAGCTCACTAGGGGTGGGGAAGTTCGGATCATCCAGTATCCGATACTGCCGGTATTTTGGTGTACTGGCAGTATCGGATTATTCCGGTATTTGTGGGGTACCGGTACCGGATCTTTTTACATTGCGGCCATTGAAATGAATGGCCGCAATATAAAAAAAGAAAAAAAGAAACAAACCCAAACACTTTCCCTCCCCAGTCCAGGCTGCGTGGGTGGAAGGGGGGGGACATCCCCCAACCACCCTGCCCAGCCTTGATTTTTTTTTAAAAAAAGTTTTTGCCTGAAGTCCCTGCTAGTGTGGGCTCCGGGCCACCACCGGTGACCCAGAGCCTGCACCAGCAGGTAGGTGTACTGGTACTAGGGTGATCCCTGGGGTGGGGGGTGGTTTAACACACACCCCACCCCAGGGATCATCCTACCTCCCCACCCAGGGATCGCCTACCTTTTGGTGCTCCAGGCGGCAGTGGAAGCGGCGGTCCGGTGGCTTCAGCGCTGCCTGTGGCTGCCGGCTTCAGTACTTTCTAGGCCTTCCGGGGAAACCCGGAAGTTCCCCGAAAGGCCTAGAAAGCGCTGAAGTTGGCAGCCACAGCCAGTGTTGAAGCCACCGGACTGCTGCTGCCGCCACCCGGAACGCCAAAGGTAGGCGATCCCTGGGTGGGGAGGTAGTGTGATCCCTGGGGTGCGGTGTGTGTTAAACCACCCCCCACCCCAGGGATCACCCTAGTACCTGCTGGTGCGGGCTCCGGGTCGCCGGTGGCGGCCCGGAACCCGCACTAGTAGGGACTTAGGGTAATTTTTTAAAAAATTAAAAAAAAATCCAGGCTGGGCAGGGTGGGTGGGGGGTGCCCCCCCTTCCATCCGCACAGCCTCAGAGGGGGAGGTATTTATTTATTTTCCATTGATTTCAATGGGGACAGTTCCCCATTGAAATCAATGCAATAAATCCGGCACCGGTAATCTGGTTTTAATCCGGTAACCCGGTATTTTGCATACCGGTAACCGGTATTTTGCCTGATGTTCCACCCCTACACTCCAGTCAGGGTTGGCCATTTATGAACCTATCCTCTAAGAATTTATTCCATCCTGTTTTAAAGAAGTTATGCTATTAGTCTTCACAACATCCTCTAGCAACAAGGTCAGTAAGTTAATTGTATGTTGAGTTAAAAAGTACTACTTATTGTTTGTTTTAAGTCTGCTGCTAGCTAGTTTCTGTGTCCCCTAATTTGTAGTATTATTCTAGAATAAAAAAAACTTCGGTTTAAGAGAGGAGTTAAGGCTCACAAATTTAACCATGCTCTAAAAAGCATGGAAATTGTAAGTTAAGGCTCCTGGCTTAACTTGTGCACCATCTAAGCCAAGAGTGGGGAACCTTTTCTGTCCTGGGGGCCACATTGAATATTAGTACGCGCTCTGAGGGCCAAATAGAGGTTGGGGGCCGGTGTGCTTAATGGGTTTATTCAAGAAAAGGAGGGCCTAGATCATGGATCTGTGCTGTGGATCTCTCCCCTACCTTTGTGTGCATGCCCTCCTCTCTGCTCCATTATCATGAACTCAGTTTTTCAGTGCTTGGGGTCAGAGACTGGATCCAGGGGCTAGATCCAGGCACTGGAAATGGGCCACATAAAATCTTGTTGAGGGCCGCATTTGGCCCCCGGGCCTGAGGTTCCCCACCCCTGATGTAATCAGTAAAGACTGTGTAGTCTCTAATTTCAGCCCTGGTAGAGGGACACATATATGTATGTTTGTACGTATAATCTCATGTTGATCCTGACATAACCTAAACATCTCACTTTCTCCATTAGATAACACGGGAACTTCAAAACATCATAACTTAAAAACTACACACAAGCGTCACAAAAGAGAAAAAAATAGTTCTGCCTCCACAAGTCAAAATCCTATAAAACAGCTGTTTCTCGTCTGGTCTGGTTGAAATTTGGACAGCTTCTACCTTCTCTTCCAAATGAATGAATGAATGAATGAATAAACTTTAATGTTTAGTTACTGCCATAACATACAGAAATAAACACAATACAAACCAAACCAAAAACAAACAGAGAACAGAAGTATCAAGATACTGTAATAAAAAGTTCAACAATCTTGAGGGTCCTTATAAGACCTCTTACTAAAAAAGGCAAAATCAGATCTAACAGGACTACTTAGCCTGGAGAACATTATATAAAAAGAATGCCACCCTCCCAGATAATACTTCCTCCTGTCCAGCAAGGCAGACTCACCAAGTGGCTGGGTTGCAAATAGTAATAAAAGGGGCCAACCATTTGGCCCGAAGATCATGCCACCTAGAACAGTGGAGCAAAACATGTTCAAGGGAACCAACTGGACCAAGCGCCATACCTGCACACTCGCATACACACAACGAGGGATGCAACCTCAGGAACCATCCCTCAGTGGTAGCCGTAGGGAATATGTTCATCTGTACTAGCGTTAAGCATCTACGGACCTGGTGGGGCAACTGGAACTGAAGATAGGGAGGAGGTAACTGCCGGCCATCATATAAATCCAGAAAGTCTACCAGGGAGGTCTTGCCCCAAAGGAGGGCCAATTCCTCCTGAAAGCTAATAACCTGGATTCTCTGTCTTATTATTTTTTTACCAGTGAGATAGCCACGTGGGGCTAAATTAGCCGAGGAGAGACCAATACTGGCAAGTTTTTCCCGAACCTGCTTTACCCAGGAATTGTGTGAGTCATCCATAAAGGCCCACTGTGCCAAAGGGGCAGCCTTGCCATATTGTAGCTTAAGCCAGTAGCCCAGAGTCATTAGCCAAATCTGGGTCTCCAGGGGGGGAATCCCACACTCCAAACGGACTGAACAGGAAGGAGCATGATTAGGGAGGGCCAGGATAGACTTAAGAAATTTGGTTTGGATACGTTCCAGGCTCACACTTTTCCCCAGGGCACCTCTCCCAAATGATTCTTCCATTGTTCGTGATTTTAACGGAGTGATGCAGCCACCTTAATTATATAGCCACTCCTGTGGCTCTATAATTTGAGATGGTAAATAACTGCTCCTTATTTATTTGTTCTGCACCACTCATGATTTTGTAGAGTTCTATCAGATCCCCTCTCATTGGTCTCTTCTCCAAGCTGAAGAGCTCTAACCTATTGAGTCTCTCCTCCTATAAAGGCTGTTCCATACCTCTGAACATTTTTGCTTCCCTTCTCTGCACCTTTGCATACTGCATATAGTACACAAGGTTGCACAATAGATATATATATCAGCAATATTATACTTTATGTTTTATTCTCTAGCCCTTTCCAAATAATTCCTAACAGGGTTTGCCATTTTGATTGTGAAGCCATACTATAAACCCATATGCTGATTTCAGCTGCCTTATTTATTACCGTTGCTTGGGCTACATACTCATTGAAGTCACATAGACCATGCTGTTGATTAATTTTTGGATGCCACCATTTCCATGCATCCAAGTCTCTTAAAGATCATACTGGTGGTGCCACCCTTAACTTCCAGGGCTTGATCCTGCTTCCATTCAACTTAATAGAAAAACTCCAGCTAAAATTTTAATGGTGCAAGTTCAAACTACTTCTTGCATTGCCTTTCAGATGAGGCCCGTTTTACTAGACCAACAGAAACTAATACCAATATTTTATTGATGATGGCATGTCTGGTTATCCTGGTGCTTTCCAGCCCTTTGGATTAGGAGCTGACAGCTTTTTTTCAACTAGTTTTTATTAGAGGTGTGCACCAGGGACGCATGTTGTTTTTCGTTTTTGTTTTTCATTATTAAAAATTGTCTTTTTGTTATTAATGAAATTTTGTTTTTCATCATAGGTGTCATTATCAGTATCGATATTGATTTTGAGTGACACAAAAGATTTTGTTTTTTGATATCGTTTCCGGTGTGGGCTGCTACCAGTGGCAGAAGTGCCAGCAGATACCTGCCCCAGACTTCTCAGAAGTTGAACCCCTTCCTCCCTTTCTCATTATAATGCAGTAGTAATAAGTGCACAATGGCAATATGAAAAATTACTAATATGTATGTCTAACCTACACCTAATAATGCTATATGCAATATATTCCTATCTAAGTATCTATATCAATAAACTTCTATCTGCTATGTGTTCTATCTAAGTATCCTATACCTATCCTATACTGCTAATATACATAATAAAAAAGCCTTGTCTGTCTGTGGGTGATTTCAGACGTGACGTTGACACGGTGAACCACGGTGAATACCCACCTGGGGTCACCGTGTCCCGCACGTCTGTTTGCGGCGCGCCAGATGTTGGCCACGCTCAATCGGCACTTGGGGTCAATTTGAACCACGCTTCCCGGGCTAGCCGGGGGAAGGTCCCGGGAAGCGTGGTCAAACGGACCCCGGGCCGTGGCCAACAAAAAGTAACGTCTGGCCGCTTGCCACGGCCCGGGATCCCCGGCGGGATCCCGGGCCGTGGCACGATCGGCCAGACGCGGCGGCCGCATTGGCCCCGCCGCCCGCCCGTCTCCTCGGAGGGCGGGCGGCGGGGTGCGTGGAGGGGGCGGGGCCGTGCGGCCGCACGTTGCGCCGCGCGGCCCCGGCCCCTCCCACTTTCCCCTCCGGGATCCCCCCGGCACTTCTGTTGGGCCGTGCAGGGGTGACCCCGGCGGGGAACGAAGACGTTGGATCCGGTACGGGGCCAAAGGGCCCCGTATCGTCTGAAAGTACCCTGTCTGTCTGTCTGTCTACATATGTACAACTAATATATCCATATATATAATATGGACAGGGGGAGATAGACAGGGGAAGGGAAAAGGTAAAATAAAGAGTATAACACCGAGGGCTGGGGAAGATTTTTAGTGCAAGCACCCGAGTTTTGTAAACATAACTTGACACAGCAAGAGCTAACACAGAACAAGAATCAAACAACCTGGCCCTGCAACATAAAGGGTTGCAGTGCTCTCCCCAGAGTCCCCATGATTGGTTCTTGGAGGCAGAAGGCATTGAGCAATCACCATTTAACTGCCTGGGACCTGCTTGTGCTGCTCATTGGCCAGCGATTACATCCATCGGGTCCTTCCCCTTCCATCACAGGCCCAGTTCAAGGGTTCAACACTGTTTCTGGCTCCAAGATGTCTGCTCCCTCCTCCCCTCTCCACATTTTCCTCAAAAAAACACCTGACAGGCAATAACAAAATCAATAACGATGTTCATTATCGTTATTGATTTCATTATTATTTATCTTTGTTATCATTATTGCAATAATGATAACAAAAACAAAGCATTTTGTTATCATTATCAATATAATGAAAACAAAGTGCATACCCCTAATTTTTGGTCAGAACTCCCAGCGATAACGTGTCTTGTAACCAAAAGTAATATTTTTTCTGGGTCCTAGTTCTGAATCTCATCCATTTCAGTGACTGCTCTCATTAGAATTGTCCAGTGCAATTGCAAATACCACACTTGGGATTTCTTCAAAGCAGTCATGTCCTAAGTTTGAATTTATTATGGAACCAGCATTCTGCACAAAGCCAGCTCCCAGAATAAAAATATTTATCCTTGGCAGAATGTCTCAAATTTGCTTTCTTTACTTTGCCCTGTACCATTAGGTCAGTTGCCATCTACTTCACAGTCTTGCACCAGCTTGTATAGTTTAATGAAAGAAAAACACCAACCTTCCAGGAACATGGAACAGTATTGGCTGCTTGCCTTGATAAAATGAATGATGATCCTTTATCAATGATTAAAATAGCTAGTGCACTGACCAGAAATGTTATGTAGAGTTTTTAAACACTAGTGTAGACATTTCCCCCCTTTAGGTCTAGTATTTTTTTGTCTGCTTAAGGAGAACCTAGTCCCACATAATTATCTTTCCAGTTCCCAAATTGGTGCCTCTCACAATGATATTCATAGTCTGGTCACCATCTCAGGTTATCAGGGCGAATGAGGCTGGGGATTTTGTGTGGAGTGCTCACTTACTGCTTCTCATTTATAAATGCTTTGAATGGGCATCAGCACAACTTTGAGTGCCATGAAACATTTGCTATCCAAAGTCAGCTACTCACCTTGATGATTTTCACTTATTTAAAGCTTCCCATTGACATTTCTAGCCATCTCTCTTAGCTGTAGAAAAGCTACATTATTTGAAGTGGCACAAATTATACCCTGCTTGACTCTGATTTGATATCTCTGTCTATATGAAGCATGCAAAGTGCTTCTAGCAGTGGTTGCTGCTTGAATGAGGCCTGTTGAGACCAATTCTGTGTGAGCTGGTCAGTCTTAAGTATCTATTATGTTCTAACTGACAGGGTATTTAATCCAGTGATCAATGTCATCTGTAATAGTAACCTATTAGGAAGCCATGCCAGAGGTTGGAATGCTGCAACAGTAGTTATATGACCTTTGATCTCAAAATGTAAATGAACTGCATCTGTGATGATTAGGTGTAAACTAACAAAGCCAGCTGAAAGCCATTAGTCGAGTTTGATTAATGAAAATGATTCATTTCCCACTAGTTAAAAAGCCATGGCACTGTTTAGAATTACCTATGCCTTTCTCTTTTTCCCTGTATCCTGGTACCTATCTGCCCCCTTCACCTGTACTCTTAAGTACTGTGATTTTGGGAACAGCTGAGTACTGTTGGAAGGACGTTGATGATTGTGAAATTACTAGTTGTTGTTTTTTCCGTGCAGGTTTTTGTTGTTCGCAGTATATCCAAAAAATACACACAGACACACAAAGGGTAAAAACAGACGTGGCAGCAGCCTGCTGGGGAATGGACCTCACCTGCATGTTTGTGCGGGCACTACCAGCAGTTGGCCCTGGATTGTCCTAGGCCGTGTTGGTGGCTAACCCAGGCTCTGACCTTGGGAAACCCCTGAAGTCACAGTCTGGGCTAAATCCCTTGCTTGACGTTATAGGTCAAGCAGGACCTATAACATCAAGTGCTGCTTTTGAAAGTGGTAGTTTCTTTGAGATGGGTTCACATAATGCAATGTTTGGATTCACAGCGATGTGATCCAGGGTTGTTGGCCGGTGATTTTAATTCAGATCTCACAAGTAATTTACGTAGATTAGGAGGCTGGCAAAAAGACACAAAGGAAAGGCTGATGGCTTTTTCAAGACGTGGTGAATTGACTACTGGGGTAGCTTTATTTAATCGCCAGGTGATACTTCGGAGATGCAGGATGAAAATCCACCACTAAGGGGATGCGGCGTTCTTTGGTGAGTTTTAGTCACCACCTTGTAGAGGAGGGATTCTCTTGTTTGTGTAGACGCCTGACGGATGTTGAAATCTGTGACATGGGAGGGATAGCTTCTGGTAAGAAGATGTTCCTTGAGTTCTTTGATGCGTTGGAGGTAATTGACGTTGTTGTTACAGATGCGTCTAACATGTAGAGCTAAGCTATAAATGATGTTCTTCTTAATGTGTTTTGGATGACAAGCACTCCAATTTAAATATAGTTGAGCATCAGTGAGTTTACTATAAAGATCAGTGTTAATCTTGTTTTGCTCAATGTTGAGAAGGACATCTAAAACGGGAATGTAGGAGTTCTCCATGGTGCAGATCTCTCTCTCTCGATCTCTCTCTCTTTTTTTAAAAAGAACCTGAAGCAATACCCTTCTAACCCACTGGAATATTTATCCTCTGAGAAACACACACATTTTCAGAAGTTAAAAAACTTTGTGTCATACTGAACAATCACTTTTAGCTTTTTACAGCCCTGAGCTCATCTTCTAACTGAGCTTGTAACTCTTGATCTTCGGAAATGAATACAAGTTTACTGTCAGTGTCAAGCCACATTAATAACTTACCACCTTCAACAGCATCATCACCAAAAGACCTTTTTATTTGGAATTAAGTGAGGCTTTGTTCCATGTTTCCTGTAAGATATTCTAACTCTTTTTTTTAATAAGTTGTGCTGCTCAGGCAAGCTGTGTCTGAATGGTTCAGCTATTGCAAGAAACATAAATCAAAGAAAGGGGTAGAAATACTGTTTTCCCAGATTTATGCAGGCGCTTATGGCCTTGGTTGACGACCTCCACTGTGAGTTGACCCTGTTGGTCCTGTTAGATCTCTTGGCTGCATTTGATACTGTTAACCACAAGATGTTGATGACTTGCTTGTGGGACCAAGCCGGGTGAGCGGGACTGTTCTTGAATGGTTCTGTTCCTTCCTGACTGGAAGAACTCAATGTGTAGTGCTGGGTGATTATTCATCTTTTCCCCGGAACCGCATGTGTGAAGTCCCGCAAGGTTCTATTTTGTCCCCTCTCCTGCTCAACATATACACGTAGCCTTTGGGTGAGGTCGTTGGAGGGTTTGGTGTGCCGTTTCATCAGTAGGCTGATGACACTCAAATTTACCTCTCTTTTTCAGCTGACCCAGACCCAGCAGTCTCGGTGCTTATCTAGTGTCTGATGGCTGTGGGGGACTGGATGAGGGCGAGCCGTCTGAAGCTGAATCTCAAAAAGATGGAGGTGATGCTGGTGGGAGGGACTGAGGGAGTGGTGGCACCCATCATTGATGGGGTCTGCACTCCATTGGTTCCTCGGGTTCGTTGTCTGGGGGTGCTCCTTGACTCATAGCTCCTCCTGGATGTCCAGGTGGCGGTTGTGGTGTAGGGGGCATTTCACCAATTACATCTGGCATGACGACTTTGACCATATGTCTTGGACGCTGACCTAGCCACCATCATCCATGCCTTCATCACCTCAAGGCTGGACTACTGCAATGCACTCTATGTGGGGCTACCCCTGGTAACAGTTCAGAGACTGGAGCTGGTGCAAAATGCGGCAGCCCGACTCCTTCTGGGGATGGGTCACCGTGACCACATTACACCAGTGCTCCGTTCTTTGCACTGGCTGCCCATAGTCTTCTGAGCCTGATTCAAGGTATTGGTTTTGACCTATAAAGCCCTAAATGGCTTGGGCCCTGCCTACCTGCGGGATCGCCTAACCCTCCTGGGTCCTGGATTTGCCCCTGTGGTCGGCTGGGGGCGCCCTCCTCAAAGTCCCCCAGGTATGCCTGGTGACAACGATGGGGATGGCATTCTTGGTGGTCGCACCGTGACTGTGGAACTCCCTCCTGACAGATGTCCGCTGCACCCCAGACATTCCCTCTTTCCGTAGACAGTGTAAGACCTAGATGTTCCGCCAGGCTTTTGGTGAGGGAGGCAGGTGAGGAATGAGGTGTTGGGAGGGAGGGTTTTTTTTAGCTCCACCTAGGGATGTTTTATACTGATTTTATAGGGTTATGTGTATAGGATTTATGTTTATATTAGATTTTTATATGATTTTAATATGTTGTTAGCCACCCCGAGCTGCTGTAGCAGGAGGGGGTAGCCAAAAAATCAAATGAATGAAATAAATAAATACACTATGTTGGCAGTGTGAAATTTCCCTCCAATATATATCCTTATCTGCAAATTCACTACAGCTTCTTCTACCAAATTTCATTCTCATCAAATCATGGCAGAAAGACTGCGAGATTAGCTGGATTGTCTCCTCCATTGGCGAATGCTTGTGTTTAATCAGGGCTTCTTAAAATTTGCTTAGATCCATTTACCCAAGATTTGTAGAACAAATTGAGTAATTTGGAAAGTTTTCTGGATATAAAATAAATCAGGATCAGTCAGAGGTGTTAGAGTTGGGAATTCTAAAGCAAGATGAGGAATATTATATGAGCAAGTATAAATTTTAATGACTAAATTGAGTTATTTAGGAATACATAAAACTGTTAATATAAATCTTTAAAGGGGCATTTATCTGCTGGTTTGGTCTAAGAGGACGATTATTTGTTAGATTGGAGAAAGAAAGCTTTTCATCATATCCAGCGCAAGGCAGGGCTTGGGCAAACCTAAGAACTTTGTTCTAAGTATTTCACCCACTTATGAATAATGTGTTGTTGGGGCACATTCTGCTGTGTTTTGACAATTGGTAAACTTGAGTGTAATTTAATTGTAGGATGTTGTAACAAAATAAAGCTTGCTTCCTACTTTCCAGCCCTGCTCCCTGTGCAATCAGAATGGTAGCTGCTGACCTTAGTGAGAAAAATGTGCCTGCTACTTATCTCTGCTGAGCAATCCCTGCCATGAAAGCTTAAGCTGAATTCTCTTCTCTGTAAATGGAAGTGTTTTGTTTATTATAACTGAGAAGCCAATGTGTTACACCAAGGGTAGGGAACCTTTTCTTTCTCATAGATCACTTTGAAAATCAGTACAAGTCCTGTGGACCAGATAAGAGTTGGGGGCTAAGATGTTTAAGGGGTATGCTAAGGATGGGGGAGGAAAAGAAGCATCCAGCAGGGGCGGCTGGTGGGTTTTGAGGTTGGAGGGGCAGTAAGGCCAGCGAGCCTAGGGGCGGAGCCAGGGCAATGGTAGGCGGAGCCAGGGCAATGGTAGGCGGCATAACCCAGCAGCAAGGAGTTCCCAGGGTTAACATACAAAACACAGTTTGTATGCACATCAAGCTTAAAATAAATAATTTATAAACCCAAAACACAGGCACCCGTCCTTGTAAAGTACCCCAGTCACAGCTTGAGTCCAGTAGTTCATGCTACTGAGGAGGACTGACAATGCCATGCATTCTACATAACCATGCAAAATTATCATTGGTTCCATTTAAATCAAGGATTGCACCAAAACACAGTTTGCATGTGGTTTCTGTGTGGTGGTTTTTTTTTTGGTTTTTTAAAAAAATGTGATTCATTGGTCTTTAAAATTCCTTCCCAACACACACACACACACACAGAGCAGAGGGCAAGAATACTGCTTCAGAAAGAAGGGACTTGCTGCATGTGTGTTGGAGGGACCCCAATCTGAAATCACAGGATTAAGTTTAAGTTTATTATGGCTTTTGACTTTCGCCGTGGCCAAAACGCAAATGACATAACATACATAACATATAAACATAGGAAACATAAGCGATAAAATACAAAAGATAAAACCAGTACATTTAAGCAGATAACATGACAATTTCAGGAGGTTGCTACAAGTTATAGGGGAGGACTAGTAATTCCGGGGAAAGGGATGCCCTCTCATCCTCATATACAAACTTGCTCAAGGTCGATAACAATTTATACCCCAATCCCACCAATACAAGACCAAGCTTCCCCTTATATTTTAAACAACTTCTGGTCGGCAGAAATTTCTTGCCGCTTCTTCAAGACCAGCCAAACATAGGAGGATACAGAAAAAACATCCTCCAGATTTGTCATGGCGAGAAAGAAAAGGTAACCCTGGTCCAAGGCCCGATATGGTGGGCCTTTGCATAATGGTTTGAGCCAACTAGCCCTCAAACTCATAAAGTGGGGGCTAACTAACCAGTTAAATCTCAGGATTTCAAAACCTCAATTGAATCACGGGGCATTAAATACAAATTCCCCCTCACCTTCTGCTGCGTGTGCATTGAGGGGGAGGGGGATTAGTATTTAACACTCCACATCATCAAGTGAACAAAACCCATATAAAAACCAGAAAACCATAAATCAAACCATTCCCACAAGGCCCCACAGATCCCCAAATGCAGCAGCTAAACAAACACTCCACATCAAGTGAACAAAACCCATATAAAAACCAGAAAACCATAAATCAAACCATTCCCACAAGACTGCAAAGGTATCCACAGATCCCCCAAATGCAGCAGCGAAACAAACACTCCACATCAAGTGAACAAAAACCACATTCCAACTCCCCCACCATGTGCCCCCACCCTTTCCCCCTCCCCCCGTGTGCCCATAAAACCTAAACCAAACCATTCCCACAAGGCCCCACAGATCCCCCAAATGCAGCATCGAAACAAACACTCCACATCAAGTGAACAAAACACATTCCAACTCCCCCACCATGTGCCCCCACCCTTTCCCCCTCCCCCCGTGTGCCCATAAAACCTAAACCAAACCATTCCCACAAGGCCCCACAGATCCCCAAATGCAGCAGCTAAACAAACACTCCACATCAAGTGAACAAAACACATTCCAACTCCCCCACCATGTGCCCCCACCCTTTCCCCCTTCCCCCGAGTCCCCGTGTGCCCATAAAACCATAAACCAAACCATTCCCACAAGGCCCCACAGATCCCCCAAATGCAGCAGCGAAACAAACACTCCACATCAAGTGAACAAAACCCATATAAAAACCAGAAAACCATAAACCAAACCATTCCCACAAGGCCCCACAGATCCCCCAAATGCAGCAGCTAAACAAACACTCCACATCAAGTGAACAAAAACTGCATTCCAACACCCCCACCATGTGCCTCCCGCTGCCCCCTCCCCCCGGCCCTGAAATTTACTCACCAGAAGTGGCTCCTCTTTCTCCTCAGGCTCCTCTCCTCCTGCTCCTGATGGCTGTGCAGGAGCTCCCAGGCCCAAACTGTTCATTCAGGCCTGGGAGCTGCCATGCAGCTGGCTTCCCCAAGTTCCCCCCTCCCTCCCAGAGTCGAGTCAGTTTGACTCAACAGGGAGGAAGGGACTCAGGGATGGAAGGGGAGGGGGGCTGGGAGCTGTGCACGTGGCAGCATCTCCCAGTCCCCCCCTCCCTGCAGAGGCAGGACACTGGGCAGTTCATACCAGGGTGCCTGTATGCAGCGCCCTGGTATGGACTTTATCCCTGCCCGGCCCCTGCAATGGAATAGTGCCCCCTGCAGCACTATTCCATTGCAGGGTCCCTTTATGTAGGATGGACGGCACTTCTAGCCGCCCATTCCGCATAAAGGGAGAAAACACCTCCCTTTTGTCCCTGAAGGCTTCCTTAGGAAGCCTTTGGGGGGGATGTATGTGAGAGTCACAAGTTGTGTGTGCGTGCTTGTGCACACGTACACACAACCGGTGAGAATGTTTGGAGCCATCTCGAAGAACCTGGTTTAGAGCAGCAACCTTCTGAAGGTTGCTGCTCTAAACCAGGTTCTTCGAGATGGCTCTGAACATTCACCGCAGCATGCATGGATGCTTTTTTTTTTTTAAAAAAGCAGCAGCACCACCTGTGTCGGACTTGGGGCTGGATGGCTGGGGGAGTCCTGGGGCCAGGAGGGGCATTGCCCCTTCCATCCTAGGGGGCCCACCACCCCTGGCATCCAGATCATGGATCTAGACCATGAATCCATTCCCTGTCTTTGAGTGCATGCCCTAGTACCTGCTCCCTTCCCTGGAGCTCACTCTTTCAGTGCTCAAGAGAAGGAAGTGGAACAACAGTCCAGATCCAGGAATTAGAAAGGGGACAAATAAAAAGTGAAACAGCCATGGACTGGAAGTTCCCAATCCCTACTCTTGAGTTTCATCTGTACAAACCAATGAAAGACCATGGGGTTTGTGCAAGTTGAAATGAGAATTAGGCTTTTGCCTACAGGGACTGTCTTAGTAGTGACGAAAGAAGTAGAAATAAAGGACCTTGGGGCTTGACATTTAGGGTGAGTTTCATGACTGGTGGTTTTCATGAGTGTAGCCGAACCAGGCTGGGTGCCGGAGCATGGCCCTTTAAGTGGAGGTAGTGCCAGCCTGGAGGGCGTAGCCACTGAGGTGGTGCAGAATGACACCTTGAGGTGCTTCAGCTGGGCTAGCTTCCAGTGCCTAGCAACTAAGGGCTTGAGTAGGGTCAGCTGGGCTGGGCATGGCTGGACCAGCCTCAAGCCTAGAGGAGGCTGCTGACTTGGAAGGAGAGAGAGAGGAAGGAGAGGCAGGAGCCATGGAGGGCTCTGCCTCTAAGCTGGCTGCAGGAGTGACCATGCCTCGGCAGTAGTGTCTAAGGGGAAAGCTCTACTTGAGAGCTACAGGGAGCGACTGAGCCATTAGCCTAAAACTGACTATGGTGTTTGGATACCTGGCCAGGAGGGACTTTGCCTAGCCAGGCAGGGCCATATCTCCATCTGGCATTGGACCAGGGTCGTCAGACCTTACTGGTCCTGCTAGACCTTTCGGCTGCCTTCGGCACAGTCGATCATGAGGTGTTGGTGACTCGCCTGCGGGACTGTGCCGGAACTGGCGGAATGGTCTTGGACTGGTTTTGTTCGTTCCTGGCCGGGAGAACTCACCAGGTGGTCTTGGGGGAGTGTACGTCTTCCCCCCGGGACCTCACGTGTGGAGTCCCGCAGGGTGCCATTCTGTTCCCCCTCTTGTTTAACATCTATATGCAGCCGTTAGGGGAGATCGTGAGGGGGTTTCAGGGCATGCAGTGTCATCAGTATGCTGATGACACTCAGCTCTACCTCTCTTTTTCCATCAACCCAGGCCATGCAGTCTCCTTATTTTCCCAGTGCCTGTCAG
>QEPC01015453.1:578978-598781 GCA_003113815.1 Sphenodon punctatus | reverse complement strand
GGGGGTGGTTGGATCTCATCTTGTTGGGGGTGGGGGGTTGCCCATGTGCAGAGTCTGGGTGTGCTACTTGATTTGTGGCTCAGCCTGGAATCTCAGGTTGTGACTGTGGCGGGGAGTGCGTTTCGGCAGTTACATCTTGTCTGGCGGCTTCAGTCGTATCTCTCAGACTCTGACCTCGCCACTGTCATTCATGCCTTCATCACCTCGAGGCTGGATTACTGCAACGCGCTCTACATGGGGCTGCCCGAGAAGGTGGTCCGGAGGCTGCAGCTGGTGCAGAATGCCGCGGCCCGTCTCCTTACTGGGGCGGGCCGCAGGGAGCACATGACATCTGTTCTCCGGGCTCTGCACTGGCTCCCTATAAAGCACCAGGCCAGGTTCAAGGTGCTGGTTTTAACCTTTAAAGCCCTTCACGGCCTGGGCCCTGCTTATCTGCGGGACCGCCTCGCTCCCCATGTGCCCGTGCGACCCTTGAGATCATTCATGGGAGCCTTTTTGGAGGTTCCCCGGGGGAGGCAGGTGGTCACCGATGTTAGATCTTTTTCGGTTGCCGCCCCTGTGCTGTGGAATTCGCTCCTGGAGGAGGCTCAGTTGGCTCCCACTCTCCTGCTGTTTCAGCGTGTATGTAAGACCTGGCTGTTCCATCAGGCTTTTGGTGAGGGGTAGGGGTGTGGTGGGGGTTTCCCTACATATTGTATTTTTAAATTTTTTAAATTTTTTGTATTTTTATTTAATGTTGTTCGCCGCCCCGGGCTGCCCTGAGGGCAGGAGGGGGCGGGATATAAATTTGAAATAAATAAATAAATAAATAAATAAATAAGGGAGAAGCACCCTGACTCCTATGTAAGGAAACTGGGAAGTGAAGGAAACTGTGGTAAAGATCCCACGTGGGCCTGGGTCTTTAGGGGTGGAACCTCCAAGTACTTACCCCAGGACCCAGAGGGCTCTATTACAGTGTGTAAATTTCCCTTTGTAAGAGTGTGTTTGACTTGGACTTTCTGAGACAATAAACATGGAAACACACATTGGCATTTTCACAATTATTTTTATTAGTTAGGACATTTTTTAAAACCAATGGAAGCCATGCGTACAGCTTTGGATGTATACCTTTGATCTTCCATGCTTCCAGGTCCTGCAGTCTCGGTGCTTTCCCAGTGCCTGACAGCAGTGAGCAACTGGATGAGACTAAGCAGACTGAGGCTGAACCTGATAAAATGGAAGTGATGTTGGTAGGTAGGACAGCTGAGGTGATAGCCCCACTTGTGGAGGGGATCCGTCCTCAACTGGCCCCACAGGTATGGAGTTTGTGGGTCCTGGATTGTCAGGTGGAGGCAGTGACAAAGGGAGCCTTTCGCCAATTACATCTTGTGTGGAGGATCCAGCCATATGTCTCAAACTCCGACCTGGCCACCCTCATCCATGCATTCATCACCACTAGGTTGGATTACTGCAACGCACTCTACGTGGGGCTGCCCTTGGTGACGGTTCGGAAGCTGCAGCTGGTGCAGAATGCCGCAACCCGCCTCCTGATGTGGATGGGTCGTAGGGTGCACCTTACACTAGTGCTCCAGGTTCTGCACTGGCTGCCTATAGCATTCCAGGCCCAATTCAAGGTGCTGGTGTTGACCTTTAAAGCCCTACATGGCCTGGGCCACTCCTACCTGAGAGATCGTCTCACTCCCCGGGCCCTGAAACGATCTCTGTGATCTTCCAGGGGCGCGTTCTTGGAGGTCCCCTGGGGGGGGGCCATGGTGGAGAGGGTGTTCTTGATGGTCGCACCGTGGCTGTGGAACTCCCTCCCAGAGGAGACTCGCTTAGCTTCCAGCTTGTTGGCCTTCTGCTGGGCCTGTAAGACCTGGCTGCTCATCCAGGACTTTGGGGGAGGAGGGGTAAAGTGATAGGGGGTAGGATTTTTAGCCAGCAGGTCTTATCTCTTTTTATTGTATTTATTGTTTTTAGAACCTCTCCGCCCCCCCCCCCCTTTTTGGTGTGAGGCTGGATCGGGCGGGGTAGAAATTATTAAATAAATAAATAATTAAAATGGTGTAGAATCAGAGCCTCTGTGAATTCTGCAAAAATCATTGTTCTCTGAATTCTGTAACTACACCCCCCCACCCCAAATTCTGACAATAAAAAAAAAATCCCCACTCTGCAAACAGGATAAATTGTGCAGTTTACACTTTTTAAAAAAAGAAATGAGTTTCCCAACCTGTCAGTCCATCAGTGTTGACCATTCTATAGCCTAAAAAATAATCACAAAATCCCACAGAGACCCATTAGCCGGTCTGTGAGGGATTCACGTTTTTGTCTCCAGTGAAGGTCATGAACCGCTCCTCTTCAGCAGCAGTGGCTGTGGACGCCACAATCGCAGATGATATGCCAGCAACTCACAATGCCATTATCCCTTTGGCTAGCTCACAGTCCTCCCCATTTAGGCTATAATTTTGCTCTGCCAGAAACATAAGAATTTGGCCAAGTGTCACATTCCATTCAAACTTCTAGAATTGCAGCAGTGCAGAGTACATGCGTTCCTCGAGACAATTTACTGAAGAGAAAAATATAATTGCTGTTCAATATCTGTCTGTGTTCAATATGTGCAGGTTAGTGATGAAACCAATAGCTGTGCCTATATCTATTCATTTTATTTGCATTCTTGAATAACTCACCAAATATCTGAATTCATCATGGAAATGATATTTGCATATCCACTTTTCTGATTATTTTGATTTGTCCTTTTTGATCACTTTAGTATTTTAGTCACATCAATGTTTCGGCGCTATGTGTTGAAACAAAGTGACCAAAATAACTGAACTAAAGGAACCAAAACAAATATTTGTTTAATTAAACAGGGCGTGTACTGAAGAGTAGTTTTCTATTAGTGCTGAAACTTGGTCCTCCAATTTCCTCGGAAAACCTCGACTTTCACAGTACTTGACACAGTTTCCGAGTGACCCTCAAAACTTTGGAACTGGTAAAGTTCTTGACCAAGTACAGGGAAGGAGGCCAGAGGCCAGTGCTAGGCCCCTGCTCCCCCTTCACTAGTCCCCATTGGCCAGGGAAAGAATAGGCCAGCGGGATCAGGAAAGGGGGGACGGGAGCCTAGCAGGGGATCAGACGTGGATGCTAAGCATTTAGTGGGCTGAGGGGGTAGAATACTCACCCTCCAGAGGGGCTCCAGAAATGCGTGGCTTCCTCTGGACTGGTTAAATTGGTGGGGGGAGGGGAGAAAGGATAGCTGGGCATGCTCAGAAGGGCCAATTGGCCCCTTCTGAGCATGCACAGACCTTTCCAAGATGACGCTGACAGCTGACTCGCATGTAACACTGATTAAATCTGGTGACTGTGGGGCCCTGGAACATGTATAATGGGCCCTGGATTAGTGTTACTTGTGAGGGAGGCAATGGAAGTTCTAGCCTCGCTTTAAATGTGGATTGAGAGTTTATATCAAATCTAAACCCCCAATCTGCATTTAAAGTGAGGCCAGAACTCCCATTGACTCCCTCACATGTAACACTAATCCAGGGCTCATTATACATGTTCTGGGGCCTGATGGACATCAAATTTAATCAGTGTTACATATGAGTCCACCCATTGAGTTTTCACTGGATCAGATGAGGTCAGATTCTAGTTCTAGGTCAATATTCTATTTATAAATCAAATTCTCATTTATGGAGGAATACAATGACTTTCCTAAATGTATTTCCATCTTCTCCCGCACAGCCCCATATTTAGATATGCAGTGTGTGGTTGCTCACATTTTGTTGTTGAAGCTTTGCTTGTCAACGTTTTGACCTAAGAGTCTGCATGTATATAGCTGTGTGGAAGAACCCCATAATCTGTGCCCCACCGGCTTCCAGATTTGGGGCTGGTGGGGTGGGGAACCCCCCTTTCTCTCCGACCCAGCCCCTGGGGACCCAGGGACTACACCCAGGGCCCCGATGGGAAGCCTAGCCGCAGTCCAAAGCCTGATCCTACCCTCCCCCTCCCGAGTCCATAAGTCTCGCTCCGGGTCTCCTTGTCCCTGGGGTCCCAGCCCTGTTACCTCACAGGGGCCTCCTGCCCCTTCACAAGCCTCTGCCCCAGTCTGGGCTGCCGCCGTCATGGACAGTCTCTCTCTCCCAGTCCACCCCTTTCTGCCCTCCATCTGCCGGCTTTTCTTCCCGCTGCTCCAGGCCCTGCCCTCGCCGTGCTCTCCCCACCTGTGGAGCATCGCTCCCTGATGATGCCAGCGTCCCCTGCGCTGCTTGAGCTATCACCGGCGTGGCCACGGCAAGGGGCAACGCTGCCATCTGCCTCGCCCTTGGCGCCTGCACTCCAGCTGGGGTTCGTGGGTTCGGGGGTCTGTCCGCTCTCCTCCTGCCACACGCTGTTATATTAAAGAGTTAATTCCCTTGAAGACAGATTGTCTGTGTGAGTTCTTGATTAGGCCTCAGCATGAGCTGGCCTAATTTTGACATGCCCATTGTGCCACTGATGATGATGATGACTGATTATGATTATTATTAGCATTTATATAGTGCCAGCAATGTACCTGGTGCTTTACACAAAATAAGATAGACACATCCCCTGCCCGAGAGCTTACAATCTAAAGACAGGGGGAGGGGAGACAGGGAAGGGGGAACAGAGGGAGAGACAAGGGATGCGACATTCATGAGGATGCGAGAACTCGGGTACACTTTCTTGGCTTGGTTACAGTAAATTGGGAGTTTACAGATAACAGGTGGGGGATAATCCTGGGTGGGGATGATTAGCAGGAAGGGCAGAGCGGAAGAGGTGAGTTTTGAGGAGGGACTTGAAGGTGTGAAGGGTGGGAGCAAGGTGGACAAGGGCAGGGAGGGAGTCCCAGGCATGCGGGGGAGAAGAGAGAAGGGATGAAGGCGGTTGGGGGATCAGGGGAGGTGTGGGAGGGTGAGGGAGGGAATGGAGCAGTCAGAAAGGTAGGAGGAGAACCAGTCGAGGACAGAGTCCCGGAAACCAAGGGAGTAAAGCGATTCAAGCAGGAGCAAGTGGTCAGCAGTGTTGAAGGCAGCAGAGAGATCAAGGAGGACAATAATAGAGTAAAGGCGGTTGGATTTAGCTATAAGAAGATCACTGGTGATCTCAACAAGAGCGGTTTCAGTGGAGTGAAGGGGGCGGAAGCCAGATTGGTGGGGGTCAAGGGAGGAGTTGATGGAGATGAGGTCAAGGCAACAGGAGTAGACAACCCGTTCAAGGAGTTTGGAAGCAAAAGGGAGGAGCGAGACAGGACGGTAATTAGAGGGTTCAGAGGGATCCAGAGTGGACTTTTTGAGGATGGGGGAGACAGTGGCATGTTTAAAGGCAGAGGGGAAGGAGCTGGTAGAGAGGGAGAGGTTGATGATGTGTAGGAGGGGAGGGGCAACGGTAGAAGCCATAGAGGTCAGGAGGTGGGAAGGAATGGGATCCAGGGGGCAAGTGGAGGGGCTGGAGGAGGAGAGCAGGGAGGAGATTTCCTCAAGGGAGGTGGGAGGAAGGAGGACAGGAAAGAGGTGGGGGGAGGAGGGAGAAGGGGGGCGAGTACTAGGGGGAGAGGACTTGGAAGCGATTTCCAGGCGAATCTTGTTGATCTTAGAGGTGAAAAAGAGAGCAAGATCATGAACAGAGAGAGAAGAGGGAGGAGGAGGACAGGGAGGTTTGAGAAGGGAGTCAAAGGTGGAGAAGAGGCGGTGAGGGTCCCAGGAGCAGGACTCAATGTGAGAGACATAGTACTGCCGTCTAGCAAGGGAGATAGCAGAATTGAGTGATGAGAGGCAGAATTTTAAGTGGAGGAAGTCAGTGTGGTAGTGGGATTTGCGCCAGAGGCATTCCACAGCCTGGGTGCAGGAGTGGAGATGGTGAATGGTGGGGGTGATCCAAGGGCGAGGGTTATGGGAGCAAGCTGGGCAGGAGGAGAGGGGGGCAAGGGAGTTGAGGGTGGAGGTGAGAGAGGAGTTGAGGGTGGAGATGGCAGAGTTGGGGGAGGAGGAGGAGAAGACTGAGGGGGGAAGAAGAGAGAGGGAGGAGGCAAAGTCCTGGGGCACAATGGCCTGCAGATTGCGGAAGGGCTGGGGAGATGGGGAAGGGGAGGGGGAGCAGTGGGAGAGGTTGAAGGAGGCAAGGAAATGGTTAGATATGGGTGGGGCTCGAAGGAGAGATCGGAGACAGAGCAGTTCCTAGAGAACACGAGATCAAGAGAGTGACCATCAATGTGGGTGGGGGAGCTAGTCCAGAGGTGGAGATTAAAGGAGGAGACTAAGGAGAGGAAGTGGGCGACGCAAAGCTGAGAGGGTGCATCAACATGAATGTTGAAGTCTCCAAGGAGGAGTGTGGGGATGTCATCAGGGAGGAATAGGGTGAGCCAGGACTCAAACTTGGAGAGAAAGGAGGAGAGGGAGCCAGGGGGGCGGTAGTTAACAGCAACACAGAGGTGGAGAAGGGAGTTGAGGCGTACAGAATGAGCCTCAAAGGAGGGGAAGGAAAGAGAGGGGGGAGGGGTTGAAACTGGCAGGAAGAGACGAGGAGGAGGCCTACGCCACCACCCCGGCCTTCGGAGCGGGGCTGGTGGGAGAAGGAGAGACCGCCGAAGAAGAGGGTGGCAGGGGTGACTGAGTCAGTTGGGGAGATCTCAGTGGGAGAGATCTCAATAGTCTGGTGGCAGTTCCCCAAAATGTGATATAGAGGAATATTTTCTGTTACAAGCTGGCAACAGGTTGGGTTTTTTTTGGAAAGAGGAACATTTCCTTGACCTGAAAAACCATGTTTCCAATGTTGGAAAAAATATGAACCAGAATTATAGCTAATTTGGTAACTTATGTCAATGACACAATTTCCCCCTAAAAACGTATAGTTGGTGAATGTACTACTACTTATATCGGGTCACGAATGACATAATTTAAGTGTTTCTAATGTTAAATGACTTTAAATTCCAAGAGATCTTATTGAAAATCTTTAGTGACAGTGAATGCTTAGTATTTGTTTCACATTACGTCGTCAAGCTCACAACTCTTGCTGCAATTATAAATATTAATGCCAAAAAAGTAACAAATAAGGTAAAACAGATTGAGCAGTTTACATTATATAAGGTTGGGAAACAGTGAACTGATTGTACAAGACCTGCAGAATGCACAACTGTTAGGGCAACAAATTGTAGAGACGTTTGTCACAGAGCAACTTGTGGGAAAAAGCGTCAGCCTTCATGCAGCCATTCCAAAGGAAAAGTTAAAAATTCTGACGTGCGTCCATATATGTTGTAGAGGTAGCAACAGACAAACAGAAACAGCAGACTTCAGTTATCAGAGCTGATCGGATCATGATCTATTCCGAGTCAGACGCCTTCTTGTATCCATGGAAGTGGGGAGGGATATTTATGTTGAAAAACTTCTAAGGCAAGAATTGGCTAAAACTGGCTAAATCATTGGCTAAAACTGATGGAAACTTGAGACCAGCAAACAAAGCTCAACTACTCTCTGTTTTGGAAGAAAATGTTTCACTGCTACGTTTGCCACAAACCTTGACTCCAACATGCATAGTCATTGATGGCATGACTGTAGTTCAGGTGATGGGAAAACCCAAGCATGCAAAGAGAGACTATGCAGATGCTTTCGCGGTGACTATCAAGTCCAATTTCAAGGAATCTTGCACCAGAGCAGATACAGTGTTCGACTGCTACAAAAAGCACTCAATCAAGGATACAACTAGAAAGCGCCATATTGGGAAAGGTAGGGGGATAAGATGTGAAATTAGCAGCAGGGACCTCAAGTTGCCTGTGCAGCGGAAAGCCTTCATCAACTTGAATGAAAACAAGGCATTGCTTGCTATGTTCCTCAAAAGGGAACTCTTATAGCAAACACCTAGTAGTGACAAAGAATTGATAGTCAGTGGTGAGAATGATGGTTATGCTGCCTCCTCAGCTGGAAGAAACATGGACCACCTCACTTCCACACATAAAGAGGCAAACACCCGCATGGTGTTGTATGTCTCTGAGACAAAGTCAGAAGGCTATGAGAGAATCATTGTCACAAGCAGTGATACAGATGTGCTATTGCTACTGATCACCTTCTGCCCTCAACTCAGCAAAGAACTGTGGATGAAAGCTGGCACATCTAAAACTCGCTGATACATCACTGTGCACAAGGTGGAATGCCGTGATGAAGTGAGAGATGGCCTGCTGGGCTTTCCTGTCATCACAAGGTATGATAGTATAAGTCAGGTTGCAGGAATTTCAAAGACGTCTGGTTGAAAGATCCCATCTCCTGTTCCAGTTTGGAGTAGCACACACACCAGATGCCCAGGTGCTGTCCAGAGCCAAGGAATTTGTATGTAAACTGTATGAACCAACAGGGGACACAAAGTCAATTCACACTCTGCGGTGTGCTCAATTCAGAAAGGGCAAGAAGGGCAAGCTGGAAAATATGCCACCAACACAGGATGCACTACTTCTGCACATCCGTTGAGCATTGACGTCCACTACTAAGTTTTAATTTGGCAGAACTCTATGGTGGCAAATCCAGAGATTGCCACTCCCACAAGAAGTGGTTGGCACATTGATCAAGACAAGCTGTTGCCTCTCCTGATAACCACAAAAGGCCTCACTGCTGAGTGCTTGGACATCACAACGTATGGATGTACACCAACTGGATGTCCATGTAGAACAGGGCACTAAAAATCTGTTCTTGGGGTGGCAACATGCCTTTTCTGAACCAGGAAGGATCCTAGATTGACCTCACATACGTTTCCAGTTTGTAACAAAAAATATTCCCTACCACCACTTTTAAGCCCTTTTCAAGATTTGCCTCCAGACTACAATAAAGCTCTCTTGCAATGCCAGCACATCTATAGATGACCTGGTCGCTTTGTGGAATGACATTTTGACCATGGTGATTGATACAGTTGCACCCAGACCTCTGCTCCCACCACTGTGGTAACACAAGTCCTCCTGGTTTATGGAGGACTGAGGCAGCAGAATCAGAAGGGTAGGTAGTTAGTGTGCAAATAGCACTTGACTTGCACTGAAGCTGACCAATTGTGGCATAGGTAGTTTTTGAAGGACTATGCAGTGGCTGTGATGGCAACGAAGAAAGTTTTCTTCTCTGTTTTTCATAGGGTAATTTTAGACGTGATGGGCCTGGAGGCCCGCCACACTCAATCATGGACCGGGATCTGTTTCGGATCCCGGTCAGGAATCAGTCTGGCTGTCCTTCAGATGTGCCGGCCTGATTCCTACAGGGGATCAGGGAGCGGGCAGGGCTGTGTGGCGCGATGTGCGGCCGCACAGCCCTGCCCCCCCATGCTCCACTGGCCGCCTGCCTTCCAGGAGACGGTCGGGCGCAGCGGCCAATCCGACTGCTGCACCCGATCCCGTCCTGTGGTTGGGACCACAATCTGGCAGGGCTGATGGTAACAGATGTTATCTTTGGCTCTTTCTGGATCATAGCCAATCCAACCACGGTTGGGACCCAATCCCACCACGATTCTGGACCTCCGGGTGGCTGGAGGTCCAGAATCATGGTCAATTTGATTCCCGCCAGAGGTTCACAGTGGTGAACCTCTGGCAGAAATCGAAAAGACGTTATGGGACAAACGGCCACCACAGGGGATTCACTGTGGTTGACCATGGTCTACTGACGTCTAAAGTTATCGATAGCATCTGCAAAGTCTCATCTGGTGGAGCTGTTCCAGGTGGTGAGGGGCCTGGTTAGTCCGGCCTACCTCCACTCAGAAATGGAGTCATCTAATGTCCACTGTGACATTGTCATTAATTACTTTGCAGGCAAAATCGCTTGTATTCACCACGGGTTGGGTGCTGCCACTTTATCTGCAGAATCAGAGATGGGGGTTATGGATGCTCAGTCTTGTTCTGTTTATTTTGATAGGTTTCTGTCGTATCACCCGCTGATGTGGGAGATGTGCTGGGGGCAGTGCGGGTGACCAGTTGTGAATTAGATCCTTACCTGTCCGACTCCTGGCTGGTGAAAGCCAGCTGGAAAATGTTGGGGCCGTTGCTGACTGGGGTTGTCAATGCTTCCCTTCAGGAAGGTAAGGTGTTGGACGATCTTAAAACTGCAGTTGCCTGGCTCAAGAAACCATCTTTGGATGCTGACTCTCCTGCCAGATATTGGTCTGTCTCTAAGCTTTCGGTGGAAGATTATTGAATGGGTGGCTGCCCAGGAGCTCCAGGCTCATCTTGATATGATCGAATTCCTGGACCTGTTTCAGTCAGGCTTTCATGCTGGGTATGGCATGAAGACTGCACTTGTAGCTTTGGTCAATGACCTAGAGACTGACAAGGGGAATTCCATCCTGTTGATCTTGTTAGATCTTTCAATGACCTTTGACACAGTTGATCATGAGGTGTTTTGACAAGATGGCAGAGCCTGGTGGGGGTGTGCCACTCTTGAGTGGTTCTGTTCCTTCCTGTTGTGAGGTCCCAGAGAGTGATGATGGGCGATTGCTTATCGTCCTCTCGGGACCTTCCCTGTGGTGTCACACAGGGTTCTATTCTGTCTCCCCTCTTGTTCAACGTGTATATGAGGCCATTGGGTGAGGTCATTTGGAGATTTGAGGTGAAGTGCCATCAGTACAATGATGACACCCAGCTCTACCTCTCTTTTTCATCCTGCCCAGACCCTGCAGTCTTGGTGCTTACCAAAGCCTGTTTATCTGGATGAGGGTGAGCTAGCTGAAGCTGAATCCAGACAAAACTGAGGTGATGATGGTTGGCTGACCTTGTGACCTAGAGGGGATTGGGACTCCTGTTGCTGATGGGGTCCCTTCCCCTCTGGTCAGCCAGGTTCGCAGCCTTAGAGGCAGGATTTTGCGCCCTGACATGTGCAACAGAAGCTGTGACAGATCCCCGTTTGCACTGACTCTTTTCCCATCGGCCGGTTCTGCTGCGCTGCTGCGTCTTCCCTCGCCCCTCCAACCTCCCTGCTGGCACTGCCTGAGCTCAGGGTGATCAGAGACAGTGAGATCTCCAGCAGGAGAGGTGCATGGGAACGTAAATATTATGAAAATTTTACATTAGTTGTAAAAATTTGAAGAGACTTAACAAAACGAGGGAGATATAGTGTGTGGTTGCGCACACTGAGCTGTTCCAATAAAATGTTGTTGAAGCCTTGCTTGTGTTAAGCTTTTGACCCAAGGATCTGCATGTGTACAGTTGTTACATTAAACAGTTTCCATGCAGACAGGCTGTGTCTTTGTGAGTTCTTGATCATACCTAAGCATGTGCTGGTGTGTTCCTTTTTAGTTCAGTGATGTTAATTTGTAGCTGAAGGCCACCATTCAATGGGCTTTAATAGGTTGGTCTTCTCTGGAGTAAGTGATTTGTGGATCGAAGCTGCCTATGTGAAGTTGAGGTTTTTTTTTCATCTTTGTTTTTGTTTTTTTTTCCAAATAAAGAGCATCCCATTAGTGTTGAACTTTACACTATCTGCAGTCAGTACTCTTCCCAGCCCCGCATTCTGTCCTCCATTCCTGCTAATTAGGCAATTTAAATGGAATAAAAAACAAAAGGTGTCTGAACACAGTCCTACTTGCTGACCTTTCTGGAACCTCCTCTTCCCCAATTCAGTCAGTCACACACATTTCCCCTCACATGTATTTTTTAAAAAGCAGATTCTCTAAATGTTCCCCATGAGCTACCTTGGATATCCTTCATTGTTTAAACGAGAGTCCATCATGTGAAACATAATCTGAGGATTTCTGAGTATCCAAATAAATTAGGTCATATTTTTCATACTTATCTGTAATCTCCAAGAAAAGCTGTTCAGAGAGGTCTTGGAATTTTCTTTTGCTAAGTTCATGATGGTTATCTCTATTAGATGTGTAATGATTCCCCTCTTTCTCAAACTGAAACATGTGAAGCTGATTTGCTTTAACTTGCTTAGGTCAGTCATCTTGCTAATACTTTTTTGTTTCGTTAGCTGGAGGGGAGAGCATGTTTAATCGGGTAAATTGAAAACTATGAGCTACTAATTATTGGGTCCACTGCTGCACACTTCTGTATGATCCTGAACAACTGAACAAATGGTGGAAGAGAGGATTGAAACAATTTCTGTGATTCTCTTTTAGTTTTTTCCTTTCAACAAGCTTACCACCTGCACCTAGGCTCCCAGCTCCTACAAAAGGACCCCCCTGGCCTATGGGTGGCTTCCGAAGGCCACTGCCAGAGGTACTGTCATTGGGGGTGTGACAACACTGTTGTTGTGGTTGGACCATTACCTCCTAACGGCACAGATCCCTGCCCTCCTATGCCCTCGTCGGGGTAGTGGACCAGTTAGGTTGGTCTACCCCTGGAGACTAATGGATCCAATTGATTTCCAGAACTCTCTGGGGGTTTTACCCATAAACCTTGAAGGCTACTCTGTTGATGGCTTGGTCGCTTTATGGAATGAAATCCTGACTGTGGCCATTGACACGATTGCACGCAGGCATCTGTTTCCACTGCTGCGGTAACATAGGGGACCCTCACAGACGGGATCTGAGGCGACTGAAGTTGGAGGGTAGGCAGTTAGAGTGCAGGTGGCACTTGACTCGCGCCAAAGCCAATCAGTTGCGGCACATAGATCATTTTTGAAGGACTATGCCATGGTTGTGATGGTGGCGAAGAAAGCTTTCTTTCCTAGCATCTGCAGAGTCCCATTCTGGGAAGCTGTTCTGGGTGGTGAATGGCCTGATTAATCTAGCTGGTCTCTCCCATGAACTAGAGTCATCTAGTTCCTGCTGTGACAATTTTATTAACTACTTTGCAGACAAAATCACTCGTATCCACCACGACTGGTGCTTCTATTTCAACCGCAGGGTCAGAGTTTGGGGCTGTGGAAGCTCAGCCTTATCAGTTTCAATTAGCATTGCCCACTGGTGCAAGGAGTGTGCTTAGGGAAATGCGGAAAACCAGTTGTGAATTGATCCTTGCCTAGCCAAGAGACGCTGGGGCTGTTGCTGGCTGGGGTTGTCAATGTCTCCCTTTTGGGAGGGTAGGTTTTTGGACACCCTCAAAACTGCAGTTCTCCAGACCCTGCTCAAAAAACCATCTTTGGAAATTGACTCCCCGACCAGCTATATTTTTAGGTAAGGTTATTGAACGGGTGGCTGCTCAGCAGCTTCAGGCTCATGTTGATGCTATCAGATTCAGGCTTTCATTCTGATTACAGCAGAGAAACTGCGCTTGTGACCTTGGTCAATTATCTATGCCTGGAGATCAGTAAGGGTAATTGATTTATTCAGACCTTGTAGCAGACTCTTTACAAACAAATAACTAAGGCCCTTTTTACACAAGACACACCCATGTACTCAGATTTCTGGGTGTTCATGCATGTGTGAGTCTCATGCAAAAGATGTGCACCATCTTTTGCACCAAAGGATGCACCGCCAGCAGCGGTGGCAGTGCCAGTTTCGCTGGCCAGTGGCAGTGGTGTCATGTGAATATTTTTTCCCATGTTTTGGCCACCTAGAGTCAGCCACACTTTATTTGATATCACTTCTAGTCTCCAGTTGCCAGTGTGCAGAGGTGTCTAGGAAGTAGATGGATGTCAGGGTGTCAGGCAAGGAATCAGGATCAGAGCAACAAAAACCTAGGAGTAATGCAGAGACTAGGCCGGGAACCGGAGACAAAAGTGAAGCCAGGAAGTAATTCTGAATGGGGGTGGGAAGGGAAGCAAAGCTGGGGTCAGGACTGGCAGGAAAGGAAGACTGGAAAGGGAGCAAGAGTGAGAAACAAGGAGGCAAAATGAAACACAGAGACAAGACCAGGAAGTGGGGCACAGAAACTAGAAGAGCTGTTCTGCCCAGCTTCCTGTTGCTGCCAGTCAGCTTTATATTTATTTTATTTATTTATTCAGATTTATACCCCACCCCTTCCTATTAAGGCTCAGGGTGGCTGGCAGTCAGCCATTCAGGAAGCTTGGGAAGTGTGGGGGAAGCTAGGGTTTTGGGATCTTTCTGGTGGCTAGGATCTGTAACCTGAGCAATACAAGGAAGGCGTATCAGCAACTTCCAGGCCCAAGCCCAAGTGTGATGCTGTTGAGATGGCCACTACCCAGGAGGCCAAGGTTGCTGGTTTGAGGCTGGGGTCTAACTCCAGTTGACAATAAAGTTGTGATCGGAGAGTACAGCAGCAGTGATTTCTCCAAGAATAGAGTTCAGAGGTGATCGTGTTACTTCCTGTTTCTGGAACACTGTACACAAGGATAGCATATGGACATTCCTCTGTGCCCCATAGTACTGTTCTCCCTTTTTCCTTCCCCTGTTTTAAAGTATTTTATTGTTTTAAATCATCATTGTTTTAAATTGTTTTATACTTTTCATATTGTTTTATATTTGTGAAGCGCTCCAAGTGCCATGAAAGGCGGGGGTGGGGGTTATATAAATAAAATTATTATTATTATTATTATTATTGGAACTAGCACAGGAAAGTGGGGGTTGGCGGTAGCCAGGACTGCAAGGGAGTCACCATGTGTGTGAAATAATAGCTATGGGACAACAGGAATGGGGTGAGTTTCCATGAAGCAGTGGTTTTATATGAATGTACCCCAAGTCTATCTGGTACCATGCAGGAGGCTGCCAACCCCTTCCCTTGAGGAGGTGGACCATGTAACAAGACTGAGATCAATGTCCATTTTCTTTAGTGATTAGACTTAGCTTGTCTTTCGTTCATCTCGGATCACTCAGGCGGCGATTCATAAACCACTTCCTCTGGAGTAGTCCCATTGAAGACCCGAGGAGCTTTACAAGCCCTGCCATTCACAAGTCCCGCAGGGCTTCGGTGGAACTTCTCCTGAGGAAGTGTTTTATGGGTTGCAGCCTAAGTTTGTTTAGTTGGTGGAGTTTTGCTTTTTACTCAGTTGGCTCGCAGAAGAGACAAGGAGAGCAAGTAAGCTTCCCAATGCCATACAGTGTGGCTCAGGACTTTGAAACATTCTTGTACCGAACAGCACATGAAGGTTTTGCTTGTGGTACTTTCATAAATGGGGAATAGATTCCCCACTCTTGCTCTAAAGCCTCTCAAATCAAGTACCTAAAAACTGTGCCTCCCAGAATCACTATACACTTTGAGACAAAGTGGTTTGGATAATATCTTTTATTGGACCAACTTCTGTTGATGGAAATATGCACGCTTTTGGGCCACACAGGCCCCTCCTCAGGCATGTAGCATAGTCAGTAGAAATTTCAAGACAAAATTTTGGTTACGGTTCTTGTTAAAAGTAGAAATATTTCTACTGGCTATGCTACATGCCTGAGGAAGGGCTCTGTGTGGCCTGAAAGCTTGCTTGTTTGCATCAACAACAGTTGGTCAAATAAAAGGTATAATTCAAACCACTTTGTCTCTCTGTCATTTGGAACCAACACAGCGACCACACTCTATCTCTAGATATACATGTTTGGAAATCTCACCCTAAATGGCTAGACAGTCTAATTTTTTTCCCTTACTGCAACCAAATATCAACTACCTGGGGATATATTTATCTTTATTTGTATACAGGTGACTCAGATATATATTGATGCATCAAAAGTGGTATATGCACAACACTATGCTAGGCTGTATAATCTCTACAGCTGTTCACTATAATTTTCCTAGGATTGATTATTCTCTCCGCTGATTAGCTACTTTCCACCCTTCACATCGGCTGCTGTAAATTGAGGAAGGAGCCATATTTCAATAGAAGATGAAGAGATCATTACAAACATACAGAGAGATTTATTTACCCACAGTATGTTGGCAATTCTGTCTCAGTCTGTTCTTTCAGTAAATCCTACATATATATATATATAGCTCTTATGCTGTAGTTTTACATTGGAATTGAAATGGTGCAAATGTTTGAGAGAAATGGGCCTATGTTGTTAAAAGAACTCATGTCCAAATTTTCAGGAGTTCAGTACTCAAAATTGAGGCCAGATTTTCAAATGAGCTGAGTTCCTAATTAGACATCAAAATAAGGTTCAGATTTGCAAAAGGGTTTCTCAGCGGACTGCTGCCAGTGGCCCCCCTATGGCCAAATTTTCAGAAAAAGCTAGCACATTGGGTAAGCAAAGGCTGGCCGCTTTCAAAAGTCTCTGATGGTTAGTTTTAAAATGTTCAACTTTCTGCCAAACTCATGTTAAAGGGTAGTTTTCACCTTTTTAGTGTCTTCTCTCTGTTTTTACTGTCCATTGGTTATAAGTCTTCCTTATTAACCTGTTGATGATGTTTATTAGGGATGGAACTCAAGATGAAATTTCAGTTATGTTTCTTGTAAAATTTCAGTTTTTGTTACGGTTCGGTTTTTTGGTTTTGTGTTTTCCCATTGACTTCAATGGGACAGGAAACTGACCCATAACCCCCCTCCCACATTCCTCAGGACAGTTGGGTCTGACCTCCACCGATCCCCAGGGCCCTGGAGTGGGTACTTACTGGTCTCAGAGGGCTTGACTTGAAGCACCGCCACTGCTGTGGGGGCTCCGACAGACTCCCTCGCTGAGGTGCGCCCCTTCTCCAGATCACATATGTGAAAAATGGCTGCTGGGGCCGTTTTGGGCATGCACAAAATGGCCATTACCTGTAACCAAAATGGCATCAATGTCATTTTGGCCGCTACCGTTTTGGTTAAGGGCAGCGGCCATTTTATGCATGCACAAAATGGCCCCAGCAGGCATTTTTCACATGTATAATCTGGAGAAGGGTTGTGCCATGATAAAGGGAGCCTGCTGGAGCCCCCCCAGCAGTGGCAATGCTTCAGTCAAACCCTCTGAGATGGGTAAGGACCCACTCCAGGGCCCCCGGGGTGGCGGAAGTTGGAGTTGTTGTCCCAGAGAACGGGGGTGGGGGTGGGGTGATTTTTTCCTCTTGAATGGGAAGATTTTCCATTGACTTTAATGGGAAAAATAAGAAACCAAAACAGGGCCCATAGTGGCAGGCCAATTTACAGGTGTTTCAGATTAATCCAAAAATGATCTTTTTGGGGCAGTTTCAGATTAATCCAAAACTGAAAGTCCCACCCCATATGTTTATTTCCCTCTGTAAGGTGCAGATGTTGGCCCTTTAAGGCCAATCTGCCCATCACTTTGGCTCCACCCCTTTCTAGGAGTATATGACAAGAGCCAACCTGGGTAACAGGCAGTGTGAGTTTAGCAGCTAGAGAGGGCAGATGTCTGGGTTGAGGACTGCACCACTACACTGACTAGAGTCTTGTAACTAAGGAATCTGCTATAGAGGGACAAGCAGCAAGCCAGGCCTGGATTTCTAGCCAAGAAACCCAGAAAGAAGACTTGAAGAAGGATATATGTATCATTAGTGACAGCAATAAAAGGGTGCTCTTTACTGGTTTATGGAGTTGATAGCCTGCTGTGTCTGCATCCAAGTAAATGGTGAGAAACAAAGGCCCCAATCCTGAAAAGAAATGGTGCAGCCATGTGGGCATTTGCTACATCCTCCCAAAATTTTATTTCTAATTAGACTAACGTTGAGTTTGAGATCCAACCAATGTGATCTTGCAAATATTTTAGCCTGTTTATGCAAATAAGGCTTATACACAGCCTCTTACCCTGTCCCTTACCCTTTAATAATTTTTGATCCCACAAGCTGATTTCAATTAAATTTGATATCAGAGCAGACACCCTAGTTTTGGTGTGCATATTAGGATTCCACATAATCCTGTTTTCCTGCATTTTCCATGCATTTTGGTATGTCTTTCTTTGAATGCCACATGGTTGGTTGTGTGCATGTTTTATTCCTTGTGTGCATATTCCATTTCATTTATCATGATCATGATCTTGTAAGTGTGCAATGTTTGGGTTGGCTCCGCCCACTGCTGGTCTCACCCACCTCTGGCCCCACCCACTGCCCCACTAGCCTCAGAACTCACCAGCTGCCACTGCTGTACCATGTATTTTTCATAAGCATCCTGTTCTAAAGGGGATGAATAGTAACCCTAAGGTGGATGTACAGGATTGTGTCTGGGAACAAGGGCAAAGGAGGACTGAATCCAGGTCAGGTCGGATCAGGTCAAGAATAAGGTTGGGGTCCAGGTGGTGTCTGAGTGGAAGCAGGCAGGGAACTCAGGAATCAGGCATGGAAACAAGAATAGATTAAAAGAAACAGTCTCGGATCAGAATGGGCTCAGGTATGGGCTTGAGTAGGAGCAGGCTCAGGGAAGACTGGGGCACACCTAAGAAACCAGAAGTGTTGTGTTCCTACTGGGCAGGTCTATATACCAGGAGGCAACCCATCAACAGATAGGGGGAATGGCATGCTAGAAACAGAGTGGAGGGTACAACTGGACCCTCCAGCCAGTGTCAAGGCACAACAGTAGCACTAAAGAGCTGGCCTGAAAACTCCTGGGATGCTGGTTTGAGGCCTATGGTCCTCCTCATATCTACCATCCCATTAATTGTCCAAACAAGAGAGACTTCCAGCCTCACCATACATGGAGGAGGAGGTTTTGGAGACATGGGCTAGACCCTACTTCTAGTTATGGAGAGTTCCTATTAGTGGAAACCTTTTCCTTCTTGCTGCAAGCCACTTTGAAAATTCATACAAGCTCCACAGGCCACATAGAAATTAGCTATGGAGGTGTTTACACAGGTGTGCTCAGGGTGGGAGAAGGAAAGGGAGAGTCCAGATCATGAATCTATACAATGGATTTGTCCCCTGTCCTTGAGTTCATACTCTCCTATCCTGTCCCTTTCCCTGTGCTCACTTTCAGCGCTTGAGAACAGGGACTGAATTCATGGGCCCAATCCAGAAACTGGAAAGGGGGAGGAGGGGGAAGGGGAGAATGAAAAGCAGCTATGAGCTGGAGGACTGGTTCCCCAGCTCTCATTTAAACCAAGAAACGAACAGGAAGAACAACTCAGGAGAACATGTGTCCCATGACTCAACTGTTTCACTGCACCACTCATGATACAATACAAAAATCTGCGATTGGTTGCCCAAAATATGAGAGGTGGCTGCATGTTCTGTGGTCAATGCCATTCCTTTCTGTGATGTAAACAGCTTGTGATGTGCAGATGCTTTGGCTGTGACTTGTCATTGGAGGCTGTGGCCTGCCACTATTGTGTGTGATGCATGTTAGAAAAATACTTTTGCTTTACTATGGTCTCTCTCAGTCTGTGTGTATGATAGTATTAATGCAGACTTGATTGCAGACTTAGATTGGGCTGCTCCTACTCTCTTGTTACCCACAGATGTTGGAAATCAAGCGGAGTTTGTGCTGGAAAAATAGAGAGCTCTCAAATGGCAGTAATATTTGACAGAGCACAATAAGCTTCTATGACTAGCTGCTCCACTCTTCTCGCTAGTCACATAGTCAACTCTTGTTGGATTCCATATCAAACATGCTGTGAGGCATGTCACTGCGCATTAGAAAAAAGTCCTTCCAGGAGGGATTACATGCATTCTTGAGCCACTGTACAGTAGAGTTAATTAGAGAGGAAGAAAAAGGATGAAGACAAAAGCTGAATTAGCCATCTAATTTGGGAGAAAACTGTTGTATCAAATCACGATTATTACAATCATTACAGCTTTGATGAACTTTTAGCAAAAGCAGAGTCTTTATCATAGACTCACATAAATTAGAGAGGTGGAAAGATTTCTGAGGTCACTTAATCCATCTCCTGGGGCCGGTACCCTAAGGACGTTTTCTAGTGCCTAGCCTAGTTTGAAATGCCCCAAGTGACAGGGCTTCCATTCTAAACGGAATTCAAGTGATTCATGTGGGAGGGGCTAAGCAAATGAGATGCTCTAATGTCAGTATAAGAATGAATTGGTCAATTCTTGCTGTTAAATTTTGAGCATGCCCAGCGTGGACTAGATTCCCCCCCCCCCCCCCC
>QEPC01015453.1:550697-571788 GCA_003113815.1 Sphenodon punctatus | reverse complement strand
GGGGGGAGGAGATATCCATGGTTCAAAATAGCCAGGATGCTCTGCATTTTGACCACAACCAATTAACTTTTCAACAGTTATAACTGGCTGGCTCTTCTTCAAACTTTGCATGTATGATGGTTCCCACAAGTATAAGCCATGGATAAATCTTCAGAACTGTAGCTCAAGCAGTTTCCTCAATATCAGGGTATCATCAGTCCCCTGTTTATAATGGAGAGCGGTTGTGCCTTTAACTTACAGTTACCACTGTAAGTAAATGTAAGCAAAACTTAGGGTGATTTCACATGTTACGGGCCTCCCTCTTACCATGGTCCGGGATCTGTTTCGGATTCCGGTCAGGAATCAGGTCGGCCGTCCTTTAGGGGTTTTCATGGTTCCTACAGGGGATCGGGGAGGGGGCAAGGCCGTGCGGCATGACATGCGGCCGCACAACTCCGCCCCCCCCATGCTCCCCTGGCTGCCCACCCTCCGGGAGACGGGTTGGCACAGCGGCCAATCTGGCCACTGCGCCTGATCCCGCATCATGGTCTGGGCCATGATCCGGGCCTGAGGAAGGTAACAGATGTTACTTTCCGCTGATCCCGGATCGTGGTTACTCTGATTCCCACCGGAGGTTCACTGGGGTGAAATCCACTGGCAGGAAATCCTTAAGACGTTACGGGCCTCTCCTCCACCACAGGGGATTGACTGTGGTAAGAGGGAGGCCTGTAACGTCTGAAATTACCCTTATTTTCTGTGACCATTTTTATAACAGTAAATCTCAATTGCTTGTACTGTTAAAGAGACTAAACTCCAAAGGAGCAAGCATGTTGCTGAAAGAAATCCATTAATAAGTGTGCACAATTTTCCTCAAGGCTGGCTCAGGTCTAGTTTGAAGGAAATATTTTTATTTTACCCCGCCCCTCCTGCAAGCTTCTTCAAATATGTGACGAAGGACAGAGGAAGATGTTTAGCGGACAAGGAGAAAAAGGTTGTTCCAGGAGTGGTGAGTGCAGGATAGAGAATCGAAGAGAGGAGAAGAGATCTTGGTGAAAGGGTTGGGAAGAACATGTGGGAGAAATAGAGCAGAGCTATCAGTTAGAGAGAGATTGTGTTGGGTTTGGAAGGCAAGAATAAAGAGCTTGCATGTGATCTATTAAGCGTATCACTGTGGATTTTCATTTTTTTGCTGTTCATGCCTATTAATGCAGATTTTGAAGAAAACTGGATTTGATCATCGATCCCTACAGAACTAGGATTTTGAATGAGCTCATCTTAGTCTATGATGGCTTGGAAGTGGTTTGAGTTTCTTGGGTGAAGCATTTTATTAAACAACCCTTTCTAGGAGTGTCATCATGAGCCATGGGCCTAGGTCCTATGCCCTCCTCCCATTCTGAAAGGGCCCCCAAGACCCATAATTGAATGCCAAAATAAGGCATGTCATCTGCCCCCAAACAGGCCACAAATATTCAGAGGTGCAAAATTAAGAGAGAATCTAGCATGAGTGCACAAGCTGTACCAAAATTCAAATATGCAATTGCAACTTATTGGGCAATTTCAACATACATCAGGCAGGGCACACATTGGATTTGATGTTTTGCACCAGCCTGGATACAGGGGTTCCGATTATTGGGGATGTTGTTGTCACACCATTGTCATAGTAGGACCATTACCTTCTGAAAGGCCAGATTTCAGCCCTCCTATGCCCTTGTTGGGGTGGTGGACTGGTTAGGTTGGTGCCACTAGTATGCTGATGATACTCAGTTCTACTTCTCTTTTTCATCTGACCCAGGCCCTGCAGTCTCGGCGCTTATCTGATGCCTAGCTGCTTTTGGGGACTGGACGAGGATGAGCTGATTGAAGCTGAATCCAGACAAGACTGAGTGATGATGGTTGGCTGGCCTTGTGACCTGGAGGGGATTTGGACTCCTGTTATTGATGGAAACTGGCCTCCTCTGGTCAGTCAGGTTCGCCGCCTTGGAGTGCTTTGGACCCTTTGTTATGCCTGGATTGTCAGGTTGTGGTGGTGGCCAGGAGCACTTTTCACCAACTCCATCTGGTGCGAAGGCTGCAGCCTTTTCTTTCAGATTTGGCCACCGTCATTCATGCTTTCATCATCTCGAGGCTAGATTATTGCAATGAGCTCTACGTGGGGCTGCCCTTGCTGACTGTTTGGAAACTGCAACTGGTGCAGAATGTAGCGGCTCATTTCCTTTCAGGGATGAGGTACCAGGATCACATCACATTAGGGCTCTGAAGTCTGCACTAGCTCCCTATAGATTTCTGGACACGATTCAAGGTGCTGGTTTTGACCTTTAAAGCCCTAAATGGTCTGGGCCCTATATATCTGAAGTCCACCTATCCGTCCATGCTCCACTGTGGTCCCTGTGATCGGCCGGTTGCGCTTTCCTGTGGGTAGCCTGAGCATCTTCTGGAGGCAGTGTAAGACTTTTTTATTTGAAAAGGCATTTGGTGGGTGGGGATAAATTGGGGACTGGGATGGGTTTTGGGTTTAGGAATGGGTGCTGGTTGGGTGGGTTTATGGGGGGCTGTGGTAGGGTTGGTTGGGGTTAAGAATTTTTAAAATTTTAATGTTTTTATGATTTGTAAGCTGCCTTGAGCCTTTGGAAAAGGCGGCATAGAAATTTAAATAAATTAAATAAATAAAAAGGCTGCCTTAAAATCTAGGAAGCAAACTTTCTAAATTAGACAAATATATCACTCTGCAGTTATAATATGTATTATACATAGTGAGGGGGGTTGTGGGCATGGATTTAGGGTGGCGGTGCTATGGCCCCCCAGTGAGGGGATTCAGGCAGTGGTAGGGAGGGGGATTGCCATGCCCTTCCATGAGAGGAGCGGGGTATGGGCATGGGAGAAGAGGTGGAGGGGTTGGGCATGATGGAAGGGAATGGGAAGGCATGCCATTGCTCCCCAATGACAGGAGGATATGGGCATGAGAGGGAGAGAGGAAGAGGAGGGCTGGGAGTGCCCTGGTCCCCCTCCTGACAGGTGGAATATGGGCATTGGGGGAATATGGGAGTTTGGGGGAGTATGGTAGGGTGACAAATAAAACATTTGTCATGCACAATTTGATTTGCGATGAGGCTGCCCACCTCATATGCATTATGGAGACCTGGCAGGATGAGGCATCTGGGACAGCACTGTCCCAGATGGTGCGAGCTGGGTACTCAGTGCAGCATCAGTTGAGGTTCAGGGGGCAGGCGGGAAGAATGGCCATGGTCTGTAAAGATGTCCTGGCCAATTGCATATTGGGGTTCAACCAGGTGATTTCCGTGGCAGACTGATAACATCAGGCTCCAAATGGTGAGGGAATATAGATACGTAGGTCTCTTGCTATGTTCATCAGGCTGTTGGAAACAACATTTACAATCCTCTAAGACTAAGACCTTCCAAACAATTTCTGCAATCATGAGGTTTCATAACACCTAAGAAAGCTATGACTGACGTCTTGAATGTTTTTCAGGCCAAGGTTATTTTCCAAATTTTATATGGTTCCGAGGTCTGTGGCTTTGTAGCAGGAGAGTATATAAATATACCACAGAATAAATTTCTTAGGTCCATACTTCAATTTCCACCCTTAGTACCAGCAGCTTTTCTGCGGCTTGAGTCAGGTTTAGTCAATTTGAAAACAACTGTAAATATAAATATGATTAAAATGTGGTTTAAAGTCCTGGCAGCATCTCCGTCTCAATTTATAAAAATGTGCTTTTGGGAAGATAATTGTAGGGTGTTTTCCCAACAGTCACCATGGCTTAAATTTGTAAACATTTTGTTCCATAAGAATGGGTTGGGATATTACTTGAACAATGATAATAGATTATTCTCATCAACTGAAATGGACTTAGTTGTCCAACGCCTTATTGATATTCCTTGGCAAGATGATATTGCCTCAATCCATGCTACAAGGATAGCTCCGTCATATTTGTTATGGAAAAATAAAATTGGATGCTAAAAATATCTTAATATTGAAATGAGCAAAACCCTGAGCACGGCTCTTTGTAGACTGAGATTGGAGCAGATGCCTACAGCCATTGTAGAGGGTAGGAGAAACAGTATCCCTAGGAATTGCAGATTGTACCCCTGTGGAACTGGAGTGGTCGAGAACATAGTGCATTATATTTTCGACTGTCCTTGGACTAAAAATCTTAGGGCTAGATACTTTCCCACTAGACAGTGGAGTTTTCAGCACTTCATGTCATGTGAAAAAATAATTTGGCTCCTTTCACAAAATGATTCTAATATCTTGTTAAATTTGGCAATCTTTGCATTTAAGGCAGAAGGGATAAGTAGGACCAGTCTAGGGAACGTTTTATTGATACCTTAATTGACCTAGTCATGAGTTTATCAGCTTATATTCACCATCTGCTGTATAAGATAATGACTTGTAGTCAGTATGTAACAACCTTCATTGATTATTGTTAATCCGACTCCTGTCCTGATCTCTAGCAGGGTTCAGGATTGTCCACTCCTGGTGCCCGTTGAAGGGCGAGGACTCTAGGGGCGTTTATAAACAAGCCCTCTCCAAAGCGGGAGAGGGCTCAACCCCACATATAGACCCCGCATTTCTCTCCGCGACGGGTCTGATGTTTAAAAGAGCATCAGACCCGTCGCAGAGTAACTGCGCATGCGCATCCTTGCAGCGCATCTGTGCACATGCGCTCCCTGCCCGCGTGACCCGGAAGTGTGGGTTGCAGCCGGCACACCGGCAATCCGCATCTGAGGGGGAAGGATCGCCGGCCCAACCAAATGCGGGAAAGACGCTGCTGGCGAGCGCGTCAGGCATTTAAACGGACGAAAATAATGGCGGCTGTAAAAGGGATCAGCCACCATTTTCATCTCGTTTATAAATGCCCTTGGGGTCTTTGATCCAGGATTACGTTATATGAAAACTGACTTATTATTCATCCATCTGCTGGAACTTTGTATAAGATAATGGTTTGTAGCTAACTTGCAACAACCCTTATTGATTTCTTGTTAATTAGGTTCCTGGCTGCTAGCAGGGTTTGGGATTGTCTGCTCCTGGTGCCCATTGAAGGGTGAGTAGTTTCTGTAACAGGGTTTGGGATGGTCCGCTTCCAAAGCCTGCTGAAGGGCAAGGACACCCTTTTTCCCCTAAAGTGAACTCCCAGTAGGGTTTGGGCTATCCCTGTTCAGTGGCTACTGAAGGGCAACGTTTGTTTTAGAGTCAATGCTGGTATGCTTTGTGTACTCTTGGATATTTTGATTTTAATATATGTGTTGTTTTTCTTATTATATCTGTGGTTTTTGTTATATGTTTTATATTTGTTTTTATGGTTTTTGCTAAGGCCCATGGCTTCGCAGTAAATTTGAAATTTGATGTCTTGGCCTTTTTGAGGTATCTGGTGCCTAACCCGTCCAATATGGATTTAGTAAAAATAACCATTTAATTTTTTTTATGATTGTAAGCTCCCTTGAGCTCTTGTGGGAAGGACAGCATATAAATTTGAAAAATAAATAATAAATAAATACATGTAAAATAACAATTTGATTTGAAATAAAATTTCAGAAACAGAAATGACTAAAGTTTTCAGTCTGTTTTCCATGGTAGAGGCCCCCAATCAATGCTCTGTGTCCAGAACCTTGAAATCTTTAAGACAGCCCTATTTTCTAGGGGACACCTTTCCTTTTTGGAGTGAGTTTGTAGAGATGTTTCTGACTCATGTCTTCAGAAACCTGATGTGTGGTTCACTTTTTAGCCTCTGAAATTGTCCTGAAGGTCAAACTGGTCATCAAATATATTATATACAGGGTTGGCCTTGAGGCAAGTGTTGACATGTTCTGACATGTCCAGGGCAGTCTACAGCTCCAGATATGGATAAAATCAGTGAAGGGCTTGTAACGATAAATGGCCAATGTCCTTGACCTTGCATGAACCTGGTGCTTCCCTCATCAAATTTAGTGGCCATGGGCTCCGACCTGGCTTCAGTGCTCTTTGTTTACTGTTTCTGCAGATGCAGAGTCTATTCACACCACCCTAGGAGGTATTATTAAATTAACATCTTGACTTACCTCCTCCTTCTCCTTTGTTCACCCTTTCCATTGCCTGAAGCTATCCTGTAAGAGACTTTTAGTGTGTACAGTGCTTGAGAACCATCTTGGATAGCTATAAGGGTCTGTGTTGCTGGTTCTCCTGGTCGGGGCAGATCTGGATCCACTGTCCCTGTTCCAGTCCCTAAGCAATGAAAGCCTAGTGATCCTGAGAGTGTGGTGTCTACCTTCTGTGTACTGCAACAATCCTTAAACCCCTCCACACAAGAGACTACAGTAAGTTGGGTGGCTAGTATGAGCCCCATGCTTTAGGGAATGTTGTGCTCATGAGATAGTGTCATGCAGTTTTCTTAGCTCTATACTCTGGACAAACAGTTGGAGAGACTGAACAAGGAGGCCACACTGAGATGTCACTCCAATTGATTTCATACTCCTACGTGTCCTTCCTGTACAAAATTAGTACTACATGTGTTAAGAAATGAATCCCACCTTGATGCATGCTTCTTAGTCATCTATATTGCACCCCCAGCGTTTCTAATTTGTTGTCATACCTCCTTTCAAACAAAGGTTTTATATTGATGTTACCATTTAGAGCAAAGGGAAAGTAGAGAAAAGGGATGTGGATCACAGATTTGAAATTATCATCTTTAATATGCAAGCATATCTATAAAAGGGAACTCTCAAGTTAATATTTTCAGTATTGAAGTGCAAAGTCAGTGTCTGTACAAGGAGAAGCTCAATATGTTAAGACTCTTTGGCTTAGAGAAGAGATCACTGAAGGGGAATATGATAAACGCTTACAGACCCATGAGTGGTGCAGAGCAAGCAAATATTTACTTCTCATAATAAGGGACACCCTGTGAAATTAGCTGGCAGCAGATTTAAGACTGACATAAGGAAGTGGATCTTTTTTGCTCCTTGTTCATTTAGCTGTGGAAAAGCAATCCTTGGGTAAAAACAAACGTGCAGGCATTGCGGGGGCTCCCAGCCCACTCTGGGGCAGAAAACTGTGGCCACCACCCTCCAGGTCAGTGAGCAGCACGGAACAAATGTGCCCGCCACTGGAAGAGCCATCCTGCCGCCCCTATGCCCGGGGCAGGTGGGGGACCGCAACAAACATGCGGGCGACTGGTTCCGCTTCCAACACCCTGCCATGCAGCCATGGCACTTGGCCATGGTGGCCTGTACCAGCAGCAGGGATGGTGAGACCGAACATTGTTGGTCCATGTGGGTGGCCCTTGGCCCAGAACACATCCTGGGCCAACCGCCTACTCACCCTGGGGCAGTTGTGGGCCAGCATCTGGCAGTGGGGAACACACATGCAGGTGAGTTCCCAGCCCACCGTCACATCTGTTTTCATTGCCAGAGGCTGTTGTGAAGGCAAAGAGCATAAATAGATTTTTAAAAGGATTGGATAAATTCTTAGGTCCATAAATTGCTATTAGCTAAGTTGGTCAGGGGATGAGACCTCTGAATGTTGGGTGCTGGGATTGAATAACAGGAAATGGATCACTCTATTATGCCCTTCTTTAAAGCAACCAAAGCTGCCATTGTCAGAGACAAGATGTTGGGTTAGATGGACTGTTGGTCTGACATAGTATAGCACTTTCTTTATTCTTAAGTCAAATAAATCTTTACTGGGACATCACAGACAGAGGAGGGGAGGGAAGTATAAAACTGAAGGTGTGAGGAGGTCAAAGAGGAGAAAGAAGGCAAGAGATGGTACCCGGGTTTTCACAGGGACAGAGAAGGAAGGACCTGATTGGGAGGCATGAAGTGAGGCTATGGCTGTAAGGAGGTTCTGGATGTGAGTAGTGTGGTGGTGGTGGTGATGGTGATGTATTCCATGCTGTTTTCTGCCTCTTTATGATAATTTGTTATGTGATTGTAGCTGCTCTCGGGCACCAAGAAGAACCCTTTGTTCATGATAGGCCTAAATTTGCAAATACATACCCGATTATATAACTTCACAAAATTTTGCTTTTTAAACTTCAGAATCATTGTTCCTACCATAGCTTAATTGGGGGTCAATCCTATGATAGGTACAAAAGGGTAACTTTATCTTTACCACAGCATTAGCTGGAAACCAAGGGAAGAGCTGTAATTTTATATGCTTTTTGTGGCTGATGCATATTTTACAGGCCCACACACATAAACTGAGGTTGGAGGGCTCAGAGCTCAGATCCCAATGCTATAGTTTTACTGTTGTCCTCCTTGGGTGCCAGATCAAGATGTAGGAGCACAGACCCATCGTCTTGCTGTGCTGGAGTGTGTTAATCAAGTTCTTCTCGCACTTTCCTGTCTGCTTGATGTAACTAATCGAAGCTAAAATAAAGAGGTCAAAAACCACTGGACGGATCTCTTGACAGCTGTGACGGAAATGTGGAACAATGCACCATGCAAGGGTTTGTTCCGCTTCTGTTCATGAAACGTAATTTAAACCAGTGATATCTCCTAATCCGTACTCTCCCTCTGGTGTTTCCAGGAAAACCCACGACAAGCTCAATTGAGGAGAAGATTAGGACCCCCAGATTTCTCTGTGCCCATGACATTATCATGTCTTTGCAGGTTTGGAAGTACTTTACCTCTGGCAGTTCTGTGCTCGCAACACTTTTAATTCTGGATGTTGGTGTCATTCTCGGCAGCTCTCTGGCTGGCTTTCACACCCAGCTTCACAAGTGTGTGGGGTGGGAAATGGCAGTGACTGACTTTGAGAGTTACTCTGGCAGCCTAGGATCTCCTGACAAATTACTGCAGCCTTGGAAAAGACCCAAAGAACAGTTGGATCCATCCCAGTTCTTTTCTAAATTGTTGTCTTCTAGACTGTGCTACCAAATATCACAGGAGACAATGTGCTCCTGCCATTTCATAGCTATAAACACCCCTCGATATAAAAGCAATGGGTGTGCACACAAGTGGCAGTCTATGTCTACCTCCTTATGTTTAGTCTCTCACAACTGGTGATATGTTGTGGGAAAGGTAATGGGTTTGGGGGAGGAAGTGGAAAAGTGAGTTTGTGAGGGATGGGAGGGAAATAGATGGATGGGAAGATAGGTTGATGACAGTATGCAAGCATTGGGCCCACATAGGGTCCTTCCTTGGGCATGTAACAAGTCTCAGCTCGGGCATGGAGGACGGGCTGTGTGTGCCCCGAAAGCTGCATGCTCTCACTAACCACGGTTGATCTAGTTAAAGACATCATTGGAACTACTTTGCTTCTCTCTGTTGCTATCTTACTTCCTTAGGCTAGGATTTTCACAACTAACTAGTGATTTGGGATGTGGGCTTTGTAATTTCTGAAAATATGACCCATTTGTGAAGAGCACTGAGGCTTAGGGCGTTTATAGACGATCCCGCTCACAAGTCGGATCGCTAAATGCCGGCTTCCCCTCCCCCCCGCCTTCTCTGCATGCCGTGTCTGCTGTTCAGACACGGCGCAGAGTGTGAGTGCGCATGCGCGCCCTTCCGCACATGCGCACTCGCCCACGGAACTCGGAAGTGCGGTGTAAAGCCGGCACTTTGGGAATCCGCGTCGGAGGGGGCAGGATCGCCTGCCCCCTCCGACGCGGATTAAAAAGCAGCCGCAGCGAGTAGACGAGCGCCAAGAAAGGCGGCTGATCAAAGGATCAGCCGCCTTTTTGGTCTCGCCTATAAACGCCCTTAATCAATTAGTCGGACTTCCCAGTCATTGTAAAGCTGAATTACTCCTGCTGCTCTGTAAAAATGGATCCAGTTGTACTACCCACACTGCCACTTTAGCCATACACATGTGGTGTTAAAGGTCTGTACATCTGAAACTAGAAATCTTCCACCCTTTTCTTGCTGAGTAACAAGTGTGTAGCTACCATAAGGACAGGAGGGACATTGTCCCAGGGCCCAAGCTTGGGAGGGAGGGCACAAATCCTGTCCTGTCTGTCGCAGCATGGCTGGGCTGTGGAAGAGCGGAAGTGCTGGCCCAGAAGTCAAAGTGCAGCGCCTGCAGAGCACAGGACAGAGCAAGCATTGACAGCGACAGCACGAGGCAGTCCAACCTCCAGGGCTCAGGCGCAGCGTGGTGGTGTCAGGACTGGAGGTGATCAGAGTGGAGGCGAGATCGGAGGTGACGCAGTCCAGTACCAGCCCTGGAGAGTTTGAGAGACTACAGCACAGGTGATTGGAGAGTGGGGGTGCCCTGCCCTTGGATAGGAAAGGTGAGAGTGAGGGGTGGAGCCCCCCTGCACTGGGGTGTGTGGGGGCTGTGGTGGGCAGGGAGGCTGGATGGAGGGGGGTTCTGGGAGGGGGCAGGGAATCTGGAGGTGTTGAGGAGCTATGGGGGAGGGCAGGGAGGTTGGGTGGGGGAAGGGGATCTCTGGGGGTCAGTGTTGGGGCAGCGGGTCTGGGTGGGGAAAAGGAGGATGTGTGGGGCAGGGGATCTGGGGTCAGTGGGGGGCAGGGAGACTGGGGGTCTGGGTGGGGGCAGGGAAGAAGAAGGGGACACAGATAGGGGAGAGGATGGTGATGGGGTGGGGGTGGGGACAAGTCCATTTCTTGCACCTAGGCCCTTTCCAACCTAGCTATGCCCTGCTGAGTACCTATGTTTTTTTCACCCCATTCCTTGGGAAGTTCTGGTGTCTGGCTCACTGGGAGGGTCATTTCTCCTTCTGCTGATGTTGGGCATATGTATCGCACCTCCTCAGTTCTATGCCAGGGTAATGGTAGGGCCCTCCACCCCTAGATTGAGGCAGCAATGATTTCTGCCTATCTAGCTATGGTAGCTAGCAACAATGTGGCCTGTTCAGACGGCTCATTTTGCCAAGTGACAGAAAAGCTCATCAGTGGGGTCTGGAGCAGTGGGCCTTGCCACTGAGGGTCATACTCTAGAACTGCTGAATTCTCCATCCCCTGATACTTCAGGGGTCAATGTGGCACAACCAGAGGTCAGAGAAGAAGAACATCTGGAAGAACATCCATGTAAAGCACTGAATTTTATGCAAACATTGGGGAGTATGTGGGGAAACCAAACTTTAAATAGGCTTTCCGGGAACACTCTGCACTGGACAGTGGACACCTTACTTTGAGATTTTGAATACTCAGAATAGACAATCTACAGAGCAAGAATTGGCCATAGGTTATTGGAAACATACAGTCCACACCTCTACGTTGGCTGTCAGCATTGAGTAACATTGCTCCACTTATGAGGAGTCCTCATCCAAAATGGATGCAAAGACCAAAGCCTCACATTCCCTACCACTGGTGTTGGACCTTTCTGTTCTCCTTCCAGACTAAGGCCTTTTAAAAACAAGACAAACCCACTCATGTCCATGCAGTGGAAATGAGTGGGTGCACCCTGTTTGAAAGTGGCAGGCGGGTGGGCGTGCATGAGTGCTCCTGTGAAACACGCACCTCCACCCACTCCCCCTGCAGCGGCACATACATGGGCCGCCATGGGGGCCCCCCCCATTCAGAAATGATAAAAACTGTTTCCTCGTGAGTCACCCAAACTGGCCTTCCATCTCCTCCTTTTGTTGTTAATCAGAGCTGCCTGGTTAATCTCCCCATAAGTCACACTGATTATTTACCCTGGAACGTGTCATTGTCCTAAGTGAATTTAAAACTGGCTAAACTGGCAGACTTCATGACAGGAGCCCTCCGCTTCTTCTCAGAGTAGATACAATGAACCCAAGCAAGGAAGAGAGGGCTGCTCCATAACTGTCTGATAATGGTGTCATCTACAATAGATTATTTAAAATTCCCCTTCAGCATGGCCCATTTTAAAAAGGCCTAAAATCCTGTCACAATCTTTGATCTTACCCCTACCCGTGGCTTAGAAGTGACTGGGCATCATGATTAGGCTAATCACATCTTGACCATTAGCCCTGCAGGCCTTTAATTTGCTGTGCTGCTAGTTGTCCTGTTTGAGATGTTTTCTCACAGGCCAGGACCACCTTGCAGAATGGGCTACAGACGCAAGCAGTTCTAATTACAGTTGTGTTCAAGAGCACACCCTGACCCACACTGAGAACTGTCTTCCAACCGGACTGAATGGCAGGCCAGTTGTGTTGAATTCTATGGCTGATGTGGTCATTCCTTGGCTTGGCCAGTTAAGAACATCCTAAATCAATTAATAATTAAATCAATTCCTAATAATCAAATAATGCTGGAATTCTCAGCAGATCTAAGAGAAATTTAATCTGCTAACATGTGAAGAGATAAGATGACTAACTAACCACCCATTCTGCAAAGCACTCTGCTGGCGCGAGGCCGTTCATGACACTGCCACGCATTCATTTCAATGGGGCTTGTGCTGGCAAATCACTTTGAGGATCTGGGTGCAAATAACAATCATAACTTGGCTGCCTCCCCCTTTTTTCAGGAAGAGGGGGAATGTTTTTACATGTACGAAGTTGACAGCGAGTTCTCAAAGGTCCATTCAGTCCTTTGCTTTTCTGCTGAGATGCAATGAGTAACATGTCTACTCCTCATGCAGCGTCTTGGCTAAATTGCAACACAGGAAATTGCATCTACTTTGCTGAATTCTACAGCTGCTGCCCTGAACCCCAGTGGGGGGCAAAACTATTCTGCTTTATGTGTTGTAGTAATCAGGAAAAACCACTCTGGGTCCTTTGGGATGAAAGGAATGAGATACAGGTAAGATAATTGTCGGAGAGCAGCACAGTCACCTGCTGCTTGCACTTCAGCAGCTGTTTGGATTATAGAGGGCAAAGAAGGCGTGGCAAAGGACAAATGGTGGCAATGGTCATCGTGCAGCTCTGGCGCTCTGCCTGCATCCTGCATCTGTATATTAATGCCTGTGCACCCAGCAAGGATGGGGAAGAGCATTTGATAAACCATCAGCAGGATGCAGCACTGACCTGGCATATAAAATATAGTGATAGAAAAGGATAAATGCAAACTAGAGGTGTTTACCCTCCTCCCCCACTGCTATCTGCAGTATGGCCTCACCACTGTCCAAATGGAGCTACTTAGTCACATGGTCTCCTTGAACTGGAGACTTTTCTGGCTGTATTTTTAACTCTGTATATTTCCTCAGAAGGATCCTTAGAAAAGATCCCTGCCCTGTTCATCTATCTTGTCTTGCAGGAAGGAACCAGGGATGTATAAATGATCTTACTTTACACTGGAGCTAAAATGAATGGACATGTCTGTATTTGTGAATATTATTTGCATTTTCTGGTAACTTCCTGAATATTTGACTAATTATTTGACATGGAAGCAATATTTTGTTCATATCCTTTTCTCTGTCAGGGCCTCTCCTCCTCCTCTTCTCTTAGGGATTGAACATGGCTCTGCTGGCTGGGTCTTCCCACCCCCTTATCTACTGTAGCTGAGTGAAGGGTCAGCAGTCCCGTTGCTCCTTCCTCCTCCCAACACAGGAAGCCTGGGTCATGGGTAACCAGGGGATGGATCAGTGGGCCAGCTTCTCCTTAAGGGTGAGCTGGCAGGTGCCTGGAATCCAAGAGGCAGAGGTGTTGGAACTTTTGCTGCTGGGCCCTGTTGGGTCACACCCCTTCCTTCCTGGTCAGTGGAGGCTGGTGGTTTTTGAGGCTGGTGGGGCAAAGCCGCCGGCGGGCCTAGGGGCAGAGCCTAGCCAATGGTAGGTGGGGCCTGGCCAATGGTTAGGCCAGTGGTGTGGTTTAACCCAGCAGCAAGGAGTTCTCAGGGTTAACATTGGATGGACATTACATTAGTTAACGCTGGGAACTCCTTGCTGCTGTGTGAAGCCCTGTCACTGGGGGATAGAGAGCCCTCTTACTGGGTCCCATCCACTCTCTCTTTCTCACCAGGTCCAAATTAACCATATCAGGTTAAAAAAATAGATCACGTTGCCATCCCCAACCTTTATCCTGAACCCTCGAATCCTCGATATTCATGCCCTCCTTGGCCACCTGTAGTCTTCTGATGGTGTAGGCTTTGGGACAAACCTTCCTTCTGGCTTGGAGAACTGGGAGGACTGAGTTAGCTTCCTGTTCTGCGACAAGCCGAATCAGAAGACAATGAAAGGGAAGAGAAGGACAGGACAGAGGAGACATAGGAGGGAAGGGGTTTGGTTTTGGTGCCTTAGAAGAGGAAGGGGAAGAGATGGGTTCAGTGGGGGGACGGGGAAAGGGGTCTCCTTGTTGACTGCAGCCTTCTCTTCTGCCATGCTCCTACCTACTTTCTCCTCTGTTCACAAGGATAGCACTTGCAGGCCTGTATTGCAACCAAACCAGCCCCATCCAAACCAGCATCCATAGTACCTACACTGTATCCCCAGTGTCCAAATAAATAGACTTTTTAAAAAAGTTTGGCCAGTTGCAGGCCTAGAATGCAACCAAACAAGCCCCATCAAAACAGTAGCCTACACATGCAGCAAGATGAGGTCAGGGGGTATCTCATCCACCCTGCCTGGGGCTGAATAAACCAACTTTACACAATGCATTTCTGTTTCTCCACAAAATTCCAGGCAAGATGCTCAAAAGCACAAAGTCACAAGCAAGAAACTACTTTCCAGCAGGGGGAAGCAGTGAAACAGCAAAGGGACCATTAAAAAACAAAGAGTAGCCATGACCAGTGGACCCACAAATTTACAAAATGGCCTCTCTACTCATGCTTGGGAGGGGAGAAGGAAAATAGTAATGCATCATGCAAACACAGAACAAGCAAAGCAAACCATCTTAAGGCAACAGTATTATGTGCAGTCCTTAGCACACCACAAAAGCAGCAGCGAGGAGTTCCACTTGTCCCCCAAAACATGCTTCACAGCTCTGTTGCAGCCCCATTTTCTCAGTGTTTCCCAACCCCATTCCCCCTCTTACCCCATTCCCCCTTACTCCCACAGCCCCATTCTTCCCTAGTGTCTCCCAGTCCTCCCTTCCACAGCCCCCCATTCTCTAGTGTCTCCCAGTCCTCCCCTCCACATCCCTCCATTCCCCAGTGTCTCCCAGTCCTCCCCTCCACATCCCCCCATTCCCCAGTGTCTCCCTGTCCTCCCCCTTCAAAGCCTCCCCCATTCTCCAGTGTCTCTCAGTCCTTCCCCCACCCCATTCCCCAGACTCTCTTACCCACCTAGCAGCAGAAAAGAATTGTGGCGGTGGTATGAACTGAAGCAGTCTACTCTCTCTCTTACTCTCCTTCACCACCCCACGGCCACACAAGGGACATGGGTCAGCAGTAGTGTGCACCTTGCAGGCAGGCAGCAGAGGAGGAACTGGAGGCATAAAAGTGTGTTTCCAGCTAGCCAACACAAAATGGTGCCGGCCCTCTCCCCAAAAAGCCCACCGCCACACAGCCTAGTGTTGTGCACATGCAGCCTGCAGAGTCCAACTGCTGCTGCACACCACCTGTGTCCTGGTGCCTGGACATTTGGTTCAGGAGCCCAGGCAGGCATCATTTAAATTGGTAGCCCATAGGGCTCCATTTAAGACTGTTCCCAGTGGTCAACAATTACAATGGCCCGCTCAGGTGCCGCAGTATGGGCTGTGTCAAGAAGATGCCCATACTGCAAACAGCACCATTTCAACCCTACAAGCTTCCCTTCAGCTGCTTGATTATGACCCCACCTCCCTAGTGGTTTAGGGCTCCTCCTCTCTCCCCCCCCACCAGAAAGTTGCGCCTTCTTCAGTCCCGCCCCCGCTCCCCCTCCTGGACCCGACAAGCCAAAGAAAACGAGGAGCTGAGCCCCATGCGCACAGTGTCCCAGACCCGGAAGTGCGGCTTCTAGCAGTGTGGCGCGGTGGGGTTGGGGACTGGATGGCATGACTGTGGCTTGCAGTAGGCATGGTAAATAGTTAAGTTTTAATCTTTTTATGCTGCTGGGTGAGGGGGGAGGGGAGTTCGTCCAGGAGGGGCACTGCCCCAGATGCCCTACAGTGCACTGCGCCTGCTCCTGGTTATGTAGCCTTCCCACAGCTGCATGCAGCTAACCTGCCTGACCACTCCCTTTCCCTGGGACCATAAGAATCCTCAGCCCAGAATAGGCTAGGCTAGTTAGCTGCTGCTTGCAGGTTGGATCCAGCCCTTATGCTGTCTCTCCAAGTCCCTTCAATGCTGTTTCTAGCCCTTGCTTGATCCTCCCTTGTCCTGCCTCATATCCTTCTCTGTTTGACCTTTGTGTTCCTCCCTCTCCCCTGACTTCCTTTCCTCTCCTATTCTTCTCTGCTCTGGTGCGTTGCCCTTGTATTTTTCTTCTCCCCTTTATTTCTGCGGCGATTGCCTCTACACCCCTCTCTGTACTACTTTGTTTTTAGCCCCACTTGCTCCCCTTTAGGGTAGCTCCTGTTCCCTTTATACTTGTCCTTGCATCCCCTTCTTTCTATGCCCTCCTTTCTGCTTTTCCCCACCTTGAGTTACTCCATGCTCTATGGTCCTTTGGCCTCTGTGCTTCTCACAAGCCCCTCTTGTACTCTTGCTACCGTCTTCTCTACCCCTCATGTGTCATCCTGCAACTACTTTCCCTGGTCCGGCTTCTATCATGAACTCATCCTGCTCCATCAAGGGGGTTACTGAGAGGCCGTCCTACCTTACCCACCCGCAGTCCCACTGACATTCTTTTGGTTATTTTTGTCACTTTGGTATTTCAGTTTCTTTCTTTCTTTCTTTCTTTCTTTCTTTCTTTGTCTCTCTTTGTCTCGGAGGTGCCGGCCAACCAAAGAAGGAACCTGGCACCATCCAATTAAACCCAGCTGCAGGGAACAAAACATATGCCCCATAGCAAGCAAAGAGGGAAGCAGAAGGCCCTCTGGCAGGCTGCCAGTCCAGTTCCATCCATACGCTATACATAGCACAAATCACAGATCACCCACACAGGTGGGCCATAGGGCACAGGTACAATGAGGTCATGCCAGCTGGGGGTGAGGAACCCTGCCCCTCCCACACAGATAATTCACATGGGAAGCCCATAGTGCAAAGTCCCAATGGGGCTTGTGGCAGAGCGTTTGGGAGCTTATGGGGCAGCTTTGTTCACCTTGGTGCCCTATCTCAAGGCAGGATGTCCAGTCCTCACCTGCCCTCTGTTTTTGAATGCGGAGGTTCCAGGTGCTCTTGGGTTAGTGGCCTCTTCTGCAGGGTGACTGGGCTGGGTTGCTGCAGGGAGTGGTGGTGTCTAGGAGGGAGCCATGTGGAGGGGGGCTTTTCTCTCCATTTGCCATGTGGACTGTCTGCCCTTTGCCCAAGCCCTGGAGATGGGGGAGAATGGAGGCAGGGACATCCCCCTTGGGTGGGGGGGGAGGGAAGGGGGGCCTTGTTTCAGCCACTCTGCTGGGATGGAGGAGGAGGCGATGCCTGTCCACCAACTTTTCAGGGTTCAATTTGCTAACATGTTGATGTTCGTCCCTCCTCTCCTGTTCCCCAGAGAGCTTGGAACTAGCTCACCATCTGGGAGGAAGGGAGGGCGGTGCTAACAGCTGCAGCTAATGGACAGAAGACCTTCCACTGCCTGCATGCCAGGGCTCCTTTACTGGTCCTCCAACCTGATCCCCCAGTGACCCTGGGGACTGAGAGGATGTCAGGGTGGTATTGTCAGATCGCACCTGGTCATGTCTCCCTCCCAGAGAACCTCCAGTCCCTCAGCACCCACTTGAGACCCCTCCCCAGTCAAGTCAGTAGGCAGGAAGNGTGTCTCCCAGTCCTCCCCTCCACATCCCCCCATTCCCCAGTGTCTCCCTGTCCTCCCCCTTCAAAGCCTCCCCCATTCTCCAGTGTCTCTCAGTCCTTCCCCCACCCCATTCCCCAGACTCTCTTACCCACCTAGCAGCAGAAAAGAATTGTGGCGGTGGTATGAACTGAAGCAGTCTACTCTCTCTCTTACTCTCCTTCACCACCCCACGGCCACACAAGGGACATGGGTCAGCAGTAGTGTGCACCTTGCAGGCAGGCAGCAGAGGAGGAACTGGAGGCATAAAAGTGTGTTTCCAGCTAGCCAACACAAAATGGTGCCGGCCCTCTCCCCAAAAAGCCCACCGCCACACAGCCTAGTGTTGTGCACATGCAGCCTGCAGAGTCCAACTGCTGCTGCACACCACCTGTGTCCTGGTGCCTGGACATTTGGTTCAGGAGCCCAGGCAGGCATCATTTAAATTGGTAGCCCATAGGGCTCCATTTAAGACTGTTCCCAGTGGTCAACAATTACAATGGCCCGCTCAGGTGCCGCAGTATGGGCTGTGTCAAGAAGATGCCCATACTGCAAACAGCACCATTTCAACCCTACAAGCTTCCCTTCAGCTGCTTGATTATGACCCCACCTCCCTAGTGGTTTAGGGCTCCTCCTCTCTCCCCCCCCACCAGAAAGTTGCGCCTTCTTCAGTCCCGCCCCCGCTCCCCCTCCTGGACCCGACAAGCCAAAGAAAACGAGGAGCTGAGCCCCATGCGCACAGTGTCCCAGACCCGGAAGTGCGGCTTCTAGCAGTGTGGCGCGGTGGGGTTGGGGACTGGATGGCATGACTGTGGCTTGCAGTAGGCATGGTAAATAGTTAAGTTTTAATCTTTTTATGCTGCTGGGTGAGGGGGGAGGGGAGTTCGTCCAGGAGGGGCACTGCCCCAGATGCCCTACAGTGCACTGCGCCTGCTCCTGGTTATGTAGCCTTCCCACAGCTGCATGCAGCTAACCTGCCTGACCACTCCCTTTCCCTGGGACCATAAGAATCCTCAGCCCAGAATAGGCTAGGCTAGTTAGCTGCTGCTTGCAGGTTGGATCCAGCCCTTATGCTGTCTCTCCAAGTCCCTTCAATGCTGTTTCTAGCCCTTGCTTGATCCTCCCTTGTCCTGCCTCATATCCTTCTCTGTTTGACCTTTGTGTTCCTCCCTCTCCCCTGCCTTCCTTTCCTCTCCTATTCTTCTCTGCTCTGGTGCGTTGCCCTTGTATTTTTCTTCTCCCCTTTATTTCTGCGGCGATTGCCTCTACACCCCTCTCTGTACTACTTTGTTTTTAGCCCCACTTGCTCCCCTTTAGGGTAGCTCCTGTTCCCTTTATACTTGTCCTTGCATCCCCTTCTTTCTATGCCCTCCTTTCTGCTTTTCCCCACCTTGAGTTACTCCATGCTCTATGGTCCTTTGGCCTCTGTGCTTCTCACAAGCCCCTCTTGTACTCTTGCTACCGTCTTCTCTACCCCTCATGTGTCATCCTGCAACTACTTTCCCTGGTCCGGCTTCTATCATGAACTCATCCTGCTCCATCAAGGGGGTTACTGAGAGGCCGTCCTACCTTACCCACCCGCAGTCCCACTGACATTCTTTTGGTTATTTTTGTCACTTTGGTATTTCAGTTTCTTTCTTTCTTTCTTTCTTTCTTTCTTTCTTTGTCTCTCTTTGTCTCGGAGGTGCCGGCCAACCAAAGAAGGAACCTGGCACCATCCAATTAAACCCAGCTGCAGGGAACAAAACATATGCCCCATAGCAAGCAAAGAGGGAAGCAGAAGGCCCTCTGGCAGGCTGCCAGTCCAGTTCCATCCATACGCTATACATAGCACAAATCACAGATCACCCACACAGGTGGGCCATAGGGCACAGGTACAATGAGGTCATGCCAGCTGGGGGTGAGGAACCCTGCCCCTCCCACACAGATAATTCACATGGGAAGCCCATAGTGCAAAGTCCCAATGGGACTTGTGGCAGAGCGTTTGGGAGCTTATGGGGCAGCTTTGTTCACCTTGGTGCCCTATCTCAAGGCAGGATGTCCAGTCCTCACCTGCCCTCTGTTTTTGAATGCGGAGGTTCCAGGTGCTCTTGGGTTAGTGGCCTCTTCTGCAGGGTGACTGGGCTGGGTTGCTGCAGGGAGTGGTGGTGTCTAGGAGGGAGCCATGTGGAGGGGGGCTTTTCTCTCCATTTGCCATGTGGACTGTCTGCCCTTTGCCCAAGCCCTGGAGATGGGGGAGAATGGAGGCAGGGACATCCCCCTTGGGTGGGGGGGAGGGAAGGGGGGCCTTGTTTCAGCCACTCTGCTGGGATGGAGGAGGAGGCGATGCCTGTCCACCAACTTTTCAGGGTTCAATTTGCTCACATGTTGATGTTCGTCCCTCCTCTCCTGTTCCCCAGAGAGCTTGGAACTAGCTCACCATCTGGGAGGAAGGGAGGGCGGTGCTAACAGCTGCAGCTAATGGACAGAAGACCTTCCACTGCCTGCATGCCAGGGCTCCTTTACTGGTCCTCCAACCTGATCCCCCAGTGACCCTGGGGACTGAGAGGATGTCAGGGTGGTATTGTCAGATCGCACCTGGTCATGTCTCCCTCCCAGAGAACCTCCAGTCCCTCAGCACCCACTTGAGACCCCTCCCCAGTCAAGTCAGTAGGCAGGAAGCCAGGCCCCCCTAGGAAACACCCCTCACTCTGGGGCCTGGCATCCTCTGGCACCCTGCTTAAAGCAGCATCCCTCAGGCCATGGGCAACTTAGGACTGGATGGGAGAGGGGGAGTTGGTGGAACACAGGAATGTGTCCCTGTTCCCTTGCAAAGCATAACTGTGGGGCTGCCTGGCTTCAGTATGACCACCCTCTCTCCCGGCTGCCTCCAGCTTATTGTGACTACTACAGGCCAGGCCAGGGTCACGGCTTGGGACCATCATTTTCAGTCCGTCTGGATCGTCTTTGCCTCCAAAGGCAGGGAAATGGGGTGGGGGGTGGGGATTCTGGGAGAGCCAGATTACTGAGGTGTTCCTTGCCCTATTCCTTGGGCAAGGTGGGTCCCATGGGAATGAGCCCTGCCTCAGGCAGCATACACCTCTGGCGGGTGGCAGGGGAGTTCCTGGCTGACAGTACTGCGATGTGCTTGTCACGTTGTGTGGTTGGTTCATGTCTGGTAGCAGCTAGCCACGGGGCAATTGGATAATCTCACCGGTTACGCTAGCCTGTGCCATTGAGGGGATTGTTAGGGAATTCCATGGAGTAATTGAAGGGCTGCCGCGAGCACTTGGAATGGAGAGGGAATGGGTGACAAGCTCCTGCTGAATCTTATCTCCTCCTCTGGGCCCCTTCCTGGTCTTTTCATTCCCGCACCCTTCAAGCATCCCCCAAACACGCACCCCTCCCACCTACACACCAACACCCCCACACATGCCCAAGACCCCAACATTTCAACCCCAAGGCGCACACACACACCCATCCCTCCCACCC
>QEPC01015453.1:528735-548812 GCA_003113815.1 Sphenodon punctatus | reverse complement strand
TTATGTGGGACCTTATCAAATGCTTTCTGGAAATCCAGGTACACTCTATCTCCCGGGTCTCCTTGTCCACATGCTTATTTACACCCTCAAAGAATTCCAATAGATTAGCGAGGTAAAGTTCAAGATGTAAAGTGTAAAGTGAACTGTAAAGTTCAAGATGTTTCTGAGCTCCAGGTCCTCCATTTCCATGGATCGCTGCAAGTCCTGCATCTGCCACATGTGGCAGTCCCAGTTCCACCTCTCCATCCAGTGTTTCCAGCGGCCCTCAGCTGTAATGTCCCTGTGCTGGGTTGCAGACTGCCACAAGGAATGCTGATGATTCTCTGCCAGCCCGTAGATAGTGTCATCCCAGATCTCGTCTGCCCAGTGCGTGGTCTTGTCCAGCAGCTGCCAGGCCATACCCTCTCTGCACTGCCGGACCTGTGCTTGATGGGCCCACATCTGCTGGGTGCCCAGTGCCGGTCTCACCGGAGCAGCCAGCCCTTCTGCTAGTGGACCTGTGGCAGGATGGAAATGAAAGCTGTTGTTGAGGGCCACCACACTCCTGCCTTCCTGGCCCAGTGTTTTGCCCCTGTCCCTCATGCCTGTTGCCTTGGCTCCCACTGTGCCCCCTGCCCACCACACCCGTATTTCCAGCGCGGAAGCCCCCCCCGGCATGTTGTGGTGCCCTCCCACCCTTTTGCTATGCCACATGTGCCGTGCCACATTGCACTCAGCCCAGTCCCCAGGGGGGTGCCTCTGTGTCCCGGTCCTCCTTGGGTTGTTCTACCTTGACCTCTTGGACACTTGTGAACACAACAAATAATGGGTGCCATGTTGGTGACTGGAATTACCTGGCCGCTCTGTCCTGACTCGATTCACCTTTTATCCCCTGCCCCACTCTGATGTATTCACTTACCGCTTCCCTCAGACTCCAGGTCCCCTCTCCCCTCTGCCTCCACTTCCCGGTCTTCCTCAGGTGGTGTTTTGTGGCTCTCTGGTTTGGAGGGGGGGGGCGGGACAGGTGATGGTGTCAGAATCCTCCAGGTCTGAGGCTGACTGGGGCCCAGGGCCATGGCTGGACATGCTGGTCTCCTTCTAGGAAAGCAGGGGGGAGGAGGGGACAGCTGCCAGAATTAATGGGTGCTTCAGGATCAGGCATCGATGGAGGAGTGTCCACCCAGCAGCAAGTCTGGGTGACCCCAGTGCCAGTGATACATGGGGCCATGATGGAATGATGGATGCAGAGGGAGCATTTGAGGAGGTCCATGTAGGGCAGGGTTTTGTGCCCAGACTTGAAGTCGTTGTCCTTGACCACCTTGAAGCCCCTCTGCAGATCCTTAGCCTGTTGCCCACGTTGGGTTGTGTTCTGGTTGAGCCCTGCTTCTGGCATCTGGGTGGTGAGCTCCTGATACACCCACTCATTCTGGTGCAATAGGCATAGGTTGTATTGTGTTGTGTCATCCCCCCAGAGGCCAGAGAAGGCCCAGGTCTCCTTATCGCTCCAGGGGACCTTCCTCTAGTGGGTGGGTGTAGGGCCTTCTCCTGGGGTGGTGGGGTTCTTCCTCCCCCCGATGCTGCAGCTCTCCCTGGGGTGGCAGCTGGTGGATGCCTGTGAACAGGGTGATAGACATGCACTGCATATAACTTGTGCCTACTGTGGGACAGCTGCTGTGCAGTAAGTGCTCTGACTTACCAGTCTGGCCCATCCCTCCTGCTGCTGCTCCACCCTCCCCACTGGGGCACTTGTGTGGTGGTGATGTGGCCTGTGCATTGGGCAGCATATTCAGTAGAAACCAGGTATGCCCAACACAGGGTTGCCTTTGTTGCTGGTTCCCTTTAAGGGTGCTGGTCTGGTCTCATGCAGTGGGGCATTGAGGCATAGCCAGGGACCTGAGTTGAGTGCACCAAAAAATCTTAAATTCTGCAACCAATGAAGCCAAATTCTGCAAATTGACCGTGAGCATTAATATTTGCATAATTAACTTGATTTACATAACTATGCATGCTGGGAAGCAAATTTGCAATAGTTTTGACATAGAATCACTACTTTGCTAATCAAACACAACTCAAATCCTCTGGAATTTCAGCACCTCCCTCACGCAAACATAGGGCCTTCAGACCCCACCCACCCACAATTCATCTCCCAGGGGTCTATTTACCCTCGGGTCATGGTCAGGATTGGCTGATTCTGTGAGGATTCTGCGAGGATTGGCTGATTCTGCGAAAATCACTGCAAATTGCAGCAACGCAGTCAACTTGGGTTCCTGGGCATAGTCACTCCATTGACCATCTAGTCTTTTTGGTCCTGGTCAGTCTCTGTGGTCCTGGTGGACCTTGCCATGTGGCAGGGTTAGGCAGAGCCTAACAGATGTGATAGCCCAGACTGGCCCGGTTGGGCAGGCCTTGACTGGGACTGCGCCTCGGAGATTTTCCCAGGCCAGTCACCTACCTGCCCCGGGGAAGTAGCAGTCAACATCTGGCGGTGGGAGAACAAATGTGTAGGTGAGTCCCAGGCCAAAGTGGGTCACAGCGGGCCAATGTCACATCTGTTTTTACCCACTGAAGCTGCTTGTTCAAGCACAAAGTAGGGAAAGGGCTGAATGAGTGTAATTGTAGGAGTTTTTGGAGCCCTCAGATTCTGTTGATGGCTGGAAAATCCATTGACCTTGAAGGAATCCTGCAAAAGAGAAATTGGACTGGGGTTCTATTTTGCTTGCGTATGCTGCATTTTTAAAAGGCTGTTTGATGACTAACGGTGGAGAAAGACTCAACAGGAATATTATGCTAAGAGTATTAAAAAAAATAAAATTAAATCAGGTCTTATCTAGCCTGGCAGTATTGATGGTGACTGAGGAAGTACTGAACGTAGGACATCACAAGAACTGAGCTGAACCAAGATGAGGAAGGGATTTTTATTCAACCTGTGTAAAATTCTTTGGTGATGTTGACTTTTTATAAATAGTTTTTGTTAACCCTTATTTAATGACAAATAAATGTTCAGGAGAAACTTTCTCTTTCTCCTATAATTAAGACATGAATGCTCTTGTAAATGCCCCAAGAAGGGTCTCCAGTAAAACTAGGAAAAACCATATTCTGCATTCCTGACCCATGGAGTAAAAAAGGGAGAAAAAGAGATCCAACCACTTTTGAACAAACATCTTCCAAAATTTCTTTACACAGCAAAATAAAAGCTCAATAATAATTTGTAAGTTACCCTTAAAACCAGGGGTAGATTCCATAAATACTAGGAATAAATCTCCTTTGGAAAACCCCCCAAAGACATCTTTTGAAGAACAAGCTATCATTTTAAGCACCTTGTGAGCTGGTTTGGGGAACTGATATTTTGCCTCAGCTTGCAGCATTTAAATTCTTTTTCAGAAGCGGTATCTGGGATTTGAACTTTGAACATGTTTAGCCTGATTGCTGTAGGACAGGTGTACAGATAGGGGTGAATAAATGCCGTGAAAATGTTGTAGTCACAAAATGGCTATAGATGTCCTAATTCCAGACACTCAGCATTATATATGAGACAGCAGCTCTGCTCAAACCCTAAAAGAACACGTCACTATATATCCCCGTCAGATTAAAAAACTAATTTGAAAAGATTAATGTATTCCATTCCTGTTAGCCTGAATCAGATACCGCTGTGCCTACAGCAGCACTGCCTCCTGATTATTGAATTTTTATGGCCTTGTAATTAATTGCAGATTCCCTGTTTTGTTCTATTTCTTTTTCTCTGACATTTTAATTTCAACAAAAAGCAGCGGTCTCCATGCAGCCTCTCTCAGGAGATCCTAATGGCCTATAAAACAAAATGACTTATAGATATGGCACCCACTTCAGTTGGCTAGTGATTGTTCGAAACCTTGCTGATCACGCGGAATTTAATTTTTTCCCTTCCTCTACTGTACTTATTTCTTGTCTATTAAATTGCAGCTCCAGTGTCCTGACTAACAAATGGATATAACAAAGTGCCACCCTCCCGTAATACATTACTGTTGCCACATGTAAATTTTTTGCCTTAAAAAATTGCAGTTCATTTTATCTAATTATAAATGAATAAATGACTCTTGCGGATGAATAGAATATTGTCCTTGAATCTGCTTTTGAGATTTTTTTCTCCTGGTAAATCACTCTGATTTTATTATAAATGTAAAGAATCAAGTGTATTTTGTGTTCACTTTGCGTATTTCCTGCTCCCCACATATGCCTTCACCCCCAACTTGAGGGATATGCAATGCGGGATTTACTTCTGGGATACAAGAAGGCATAATTGCCTGACTTACCATCTTCCAATGAGAATTCCTTAATTACCGAAGGCTAATATAATAAATTATTTAGATTAGTGTAGCAGCCCCAACCAAAGTGAAAGCCTCTCTGTGTTAGGCTCTGTACAAACGCATACAGACTGACCTTTTGGCTGTTGAGTGCTGCTACTTAAGTGTTGACGTGAGTCCTGTTCACTTCGGTAGGACTGGTTTGAACTGGCACTTGAGCTGGTGTTAAATAGGTGGAGGATCACACCCAGAGTGATTGTTCCTCTTTCGTTGGCTCGGTCAGACCTCAGTCAGAGTACATCCCAGCTTGGGGCACCTCAGTTTAAGGATACTGACAAGCTAAAGAGGGTTTAGAGGAGAGAAACGTGGATAATAACGGGGACGAAGGGAATGGCTTGGTGTTTGACCTAGAAAAAAAAAGATTAGGGGGAGCTGGATTAGTTTTCAAATATGAAAAAGGCTGCTTTAAGCATAACGGTGCATCGTTTTCTCTGGTCACTGACGATAGGACTAGAGATAATGGACTTAAATGAAAGGAGAAAAGAATTAGGCTAAACATTAGGGAGAATGTTCAAACTCCCAGAACAATGAGGTAGGGGAATAATTTGCCAAGGGTGGTTGTTGAGGCCCCATCACTGGAGACCTTCAAAACTAGGGTTAGACATGCATCTCTCAGGGATGGTGTCGGTCCTGTGGAACCTGCTTAATGGCATGGGGCTGGACTAGATTACTCTTGGAGTCCTTCCAAGTCTATGATTCTACGATAGTAAGAGAAAGACCTTGCACCAGAGGACCATGAAGTCAAAAAAAGACAAGCCAGACAAAGGATGGGGGGGAAAGTATTTTATCGCCCTTATTTCACAGCTAGGGGATGGAGCCACTGGGAAATGACAGCCCTCCTCTGGCAAAGGGCTTTCCTTTGGGTGCATGCCTATTTAGATTCTAAGCTTTTTAAAAAATAATTGCTCTTTCACTGTGCTTGCTCATTTTATAGCACAACTTCATTTGGGGCTTCTGTAGTGCTACTGTAACATGAATAATACATGTTATGCTGGATCAAGGCCTTTATCCCTCTGTGTCTCAATTTCTCATTCAGCTGGGCCTGTGTAATAATACTTCTTAGATGACACAAGTCAGGGTCACAGAGACAGTAGCCTCGGGGGGAAGAGAGGGGAATTTAACTCAGCCCTCCGAAGACCCAGTCCAGTGCTTTATCATCGTTTTCTTATGCCTGTTATTAGTTGTATGTTTATTGTAGTGCCAAAGAGCTGCTCTCATAGGCCAAGCCCCACTGTCTGCAGCTCTTCTCAAACGAAGGAAAAGAAGGGACCCTGCCCACCCCCCACAATATAAGAGAAATGCAACAGGTGGATACAAGCAGATGAGGGGAACAGGGACAGAGGAATGAGATAGCATTGGTCAGTGACAAGCTGTGGCCTCAGCACACTAGCTACCTTGCTTCTAGGGGAACCGTCTCTCCAGCTTTCAACCAGAGACTGGGTTTTGTACCAGAGGCTCTGGGAGGAAGTCCTGATTTTTTTCCCTGATGGGTGTCCCCAGTAACCCAGAGAAATCAGGGGGTGCAGTCACATGAGATGTTATCCCAATTTGGGCAACGTTAACACGCATTACTATGGCTTGTATGCCCTATAGTCACCATATGTTCACCTTGTCCCGGGGTGGCCAGCCAGCTACTACGCGATGTGTCCTTTGAAAAAGGCTGAGGATGCAGCATGTAGTAACATTGCCCAAAGTGGGATAATGCTGCCCAAAGTGAGTTAATGGACTACTGCCCATGTGGCCCTGCTGCGCGGTGGGGGTCTGTGGATTGGGTCTGGAGGAGCTTACTCCTCCTACCTATCTAACAGCTGATAGTTGAGGAGGGAGGGCTGAGGAGTGTGAATTCTCCTTGGGGCCCCTCCTCCTCCTGATCAACTGTTGGGCAGGTGGGAGGAGTGTGCGTGCTCCTCCTAGGACTCCCTCCTCCTATCCACCTGCCAAACAGTTGATTGAGGGGTGGGGAGGAGGAGCCCAGAGGAGACAGTGGATGCTCCTCTCCCCCACGATCAGCTGTTAGGCAGGGGAGAGGAGTGCCCCAACAGCTGCCACCCCAGTCTTGCAGTTCAGCAGGAGTCTGGGCATCCAGCCCTGTGTGGAGGGCTTCTTGGCCCACCCCAGGATTTGGAGGGGCTGGTGATGGCCATAGGGGGGGCAGATCGTGTGGCCAGCTCTCCCCACTGGCACAAAGTGTGGCGGTGGTGGCAATTGCCTGCCTGGGGCATGCAGGGGATTGGGCCTGCCCCACCTCATGTGGCTGCACCCAGGGCTTCCGGGTCATGTACAAAAGAAGGCAGCCATGGGACTTGTCCACACTTTTTCCAATGTAGCCCTGCCCCTATGGAGCTCCATGATGCTATGATGCTGAATAAGGTTGAGTTGCATCAGAAAGAAGTGTGACAGCCTCTTGGCCCTGCCACTGTGGCCCTGCCTTCTCCAGGAGAAAGCCTGGATGGAGGAAGGAACCCTAGTTGCCTATGTCTGGTCTGCAAGCATCGCAGCTGTGAGGAGGGAACTGAAAGATGATGGAGGTATCTTTGTAAGACTATCCTTTCATCTATGGCTGGATGGAACACTATAGAATGGGAGCATGGAAAATAAAATGCATGTCTGTTTCTTATGCTGGTGGGGCAGAGTTATACAATTAATGCAGATATTTTCTGCTGATATTAACTCATACCCCTTTCCCTTCCCACAATGGTTTGAGCTAATGGGTTTTGTTGGCACAAAACCCCCATTAATGGATTTCATGGAAAGTAAACTGCAAGCTAGTGACCAGGCAGAGGGTGGTGCATGAGCCAGAAGATAAGGACTGTGGGAGCCAGAGGGTTGGGGTCTGGCTTGAGACTATTTATTATGTATGGACTATGTCGAGAAAAAAGAGAATTTGAGCTGGATTCCCCAAAGCAAATTATTGTGGGGCCCTGATCCTGCCAAGACATAACCCAGGCAAGCTCATCCCTTCCACAGGTGGAATTGCTGATTGAGGGATGAAATCCGACAAATTTAAGGTCAATGGAATACTGATTACAATGACCCCAGGACTAGGAGCAACTTAGCCAGGCTGAGACTTTTCCATTTAGTCTCCTAATGCTCTGGCTGGGCCTTTGGAATATGGAAAGGAGTGGCTGGCTCCTTTTGTGATACCAAAAGAGGCAATTTTTTTCTAAAGCAGGGGGTGGGGAAATTCCAGCTCCTGGGCCATATACTGCCCAAGGCCTTTTGTTACATGGCCCACAAATCCAGCCCTTGTAGGGTGGCCATACTTCCCCTTTAATACAGGACACGTATGAAAAATATATGGTGCAGGGCTGCATTGATTCCACCCTAGGCCACCCTAAGCCATTAACTTCAAGCACACTCCTTCAGTTCCCTCCTTTCCCTGAGTGCATGTCCAGGCCATTCCACTTGGTTCGTCGCTCCCCCGGCCCTCCTCGGCATGGGGAGCAGCTCGGGGGTGGCGGCTGTTGTCCCCCCCCCCTGCCCTGTGGAAAGGGGGCGCATGGCGTGAGGGACAAAGTGGCACGAAGCGAGCTCTTGCGATGAGCGGGAGCTCGCGGCTGCCATCTTGTGCCAGGTGTGAACTCAGCATTCACGCCCGAGCACCAATGAAGGAAGCACCCTCCCACCCTTCCTGAGATACTGTGGGTAGCACTGGTTTCTGAATTTGAATTCAGGGCCGGGAAGGAATTTTGGCCTCCAGGATAATTGGCATAGTTCTTGACTGGTTTTTCGCCTTCCTCACAGTGTTGATTTGTGATTGACTGTAGGTGGGAAGGGGGAATCGGAGATTAATAGCTGTCGCACCGCAGGGGTCCTGCAAGTTAGTTGAGTTAGAGGGTAGGGATAGCCTGCTGCCAGGTCATCTCCTTACAAGATGGGGTTCCTGCGAATGCTAGAGCTTGCCCGGCCAGCATCGCGCAGGACCCAGGAAGGGGGGTGGGCCGTATCGATGGACCTTAGGACAGGGGCAGTCCAGGGTCCTCGCCGGCTGCCCTCAATTCCTTCCTTGGGTCACGGTAGGCGGAGGCCTCCTGATCCGGCTGGGGGCAGCCGGGCAGGCGTGACATTGCAGCAGCTATAGTTAACATTGTTGCGGTACTGAGGAACATCAGACCGCCTTTAAAGTTTACTCTACCTAAGTTGTTAGTTAGCAGTTAAGGTTGACAGGACCCGGAGGGGCAAAGCCCCCTCCTCCCCAACAAGGTTAATAAAGTTTGGTGAGGCCTGATTTACTCCATAAGAATGGTGTCCGTGTCTTCTTTCAGGGTGGGGGACAATGAGCACTTGCCTAAAGCTGAAACAGATAGAAAAATAATTATCCATGGTTAATATCTGTACTCAGGGTTGTTTGGCAGTTATTCAGTAACTATCCAGTAACTGCAGAGGCTAAGCGCCAAACCAGAATATTGGACATTACCATTTTCCGCATTACCGCATAACCAAACCAGTCCGGATGGAAGGAGGGAGTTGTTTTTTAAAAAAAGGTAAATGGTAATGCGCTGAATGGTAGGGATGGGACTTTCAGTTTCGGTTTTAACTGAAAGAGGCTGAAAGTGTCTCTTTCGGCTAAAACCGAGATCCAAGAATTCGGCCCATCTCGGTTTCTAATTCTCGGATCTTCTGTTCCCATTGAAGTCAATGGGAAGAGAGGGAAACCACCTCCACTCCCTGAACCCCTTCTCAGCCTCGGAAGGTGATGATCCATTACCCCTAACACCCCATCCACTGAGGTCCGACTTTACCCACTCCCAACCCCCAGGGCCCCTGTACTTTACTTACTGTTGCCAGTTCGGAGTGTGGGGGTGATGGCCAACAGCTGGACTGCCAACTGGGCTGCTGGTTCTGTTGCTGGCAGCTGAGCCGCCTCTGCTGCTGACTGGTGTCGGGAGCTGGCTCTGCTGCCAGACTGTCAGATCTTCTCTGCTGCGGGGCAGTGGAGAAGGCTGGGCAGCCTGGCTGCGGAGCCAGGTCCTGCGACCAGCCAGCAGCGGAGGAAGCCCAGCCACCAGCAGCAGATCCAGCTCTTCTCTTGAGCTTCTCTTCCTTCTTCTTATAGGTCCAGAGCTTGAAGAAAACATGGCAGAATCAGCAGTGGTGCATCACACATGCGCAAAATGACCGCCAATGCTGCTGGTGCCATTTTGGGTTAGGCCTCGGTGGCCATTTGCGCACGTGCGCTGTGCCGCTGCTGAGCCAGCAGCGTTTTCTTCAAGCTCCAGACCTGTAAGAAGAAGGAAGCGAAGGCTCAGCTGCCCGGCAAAGGAGCTGGCTCTGCTGCTGGTGGCTGGGCCTCCTCTGCTTTTGGCTGGTAGCAGGAGCTGGCTCCGCAGTCAGGCAGCCGGGCCATCTCCCCCGTCCCGCAGCAGAAAAGGCCCAGCAGTCTGGCAGCGGAGCCAGTCCCCCACACCAGTCAGCATCGGAGGAGGCCCAGCCACTGGTAACTGAGCCGGTGGCCCAGCTGGCTGCCCTGTACTTGACCCCCATCCTCCAGACCAGACTGGCAACAATGGTAAGTAAAGTACAGGGCCCCTGGGGGTTGGGTAAAGCTGGGCCCCGGGAGTGGGGGTGTTAGGGGTAATGGATCCTCACCCTCCGAGGCTGGGTTGGGGGTGGGGTGGAGATGCCCAGGGTTTTTTCTGTGGCCTCTCCTGTGTCTCAGAGGGTTCTCTTTTCCATTGAAGTCAATGGGAAAAAGAACTGACACCAATAGATCCGATACCGATAGGAGAGCCGAGACTCAGCGGAGCCGAAACCAAAAGAAACAGATACCAATATTTTGCTTGGAGTCCCACCCCTACTAAATGGCAATCCAGATAGTTGCCAGATACTAAACAGGATACTATACATCAACATCTGACTGGATACTGAATACCACAGATACCGCAATAACCAACCGGATAGTAGCGGTCATTCAGCTCTACACTTGCCCCATCTCCTTTCCCTTTGTGCATGATCTTTCAGCCCGTGCCTTTCTTTCTGCTACGCTAAGCCTCTGTCCATCTCACAAGTATCTACTAAATCTAAATGTGGCCCATGGAAGGGGGTTCCCTATCCATGGTCTAAGACTTGTTTTCATGAGCAAGTGTAGTTACTGTAAAGGAGTTACTTTGGAGCAGCTCCTTCCCTCCACGGCTGTTTCCATGAACCGAGGGAGCTGAGATTAGCTAGCTCTGCCCTTCCCATGATCTCCTTGCTTGGGAATTTGCAGGACACTGCCGGCATGGGGAGCAGGAATAACAAGCAATCAGTGAAACAGAGATGCTTTTAGGGAAACACAAGAGGAGGAAATATTGAGATGTTTTGGGACAGCAGAAGACACAGAGGGGAAATGCTCCCTCCAGCACAGACAAGCAAGTTCCCAGAGTAGGAGCCCTCTTCCCACTTGTTTGGACATGTAAGTACTCTCCTTGTAGCCTCACATTAACCCCTCTCATCTTGGGAACGCGAGGGAAGTTTAAATGAATTGGGAAGTACTTAACTACCAAAAAGCATGTAAACAAGCCCTAAAAGTCAGTACCAGTAAAGTGTGACTAGAATTTGGGGATTCAATCCCTGCCTCTATCACTGACTTTCACTGTGTGACCTTGGCCAGTCGGTTAACTGATCTTTGCCTCATTTTACCTATTGCTAAGTTTTGTGTACATTGTCACATGATCTGACTTGCCTGCTCTTAGGCCGGTCAAAAACAGTCACCTATAGGTGAGTTATTCAGTCATTTGCCTTCCTTGGATGTTTTCAAAATGCGGTTGCCAAACATCTGTCTGTGATGCTGTAAGCAGAGGATATCCTGCCATGGAGTTTGGGGTCAGATTAGATGACCCTTAAGCACCCTTCCAACTTTACAGTTCTATGGCCGTTTTCAAACGGGAAGCACCCACACAAGTCCCCATCCCCCCCACACCCGAGTGCCTGTCTGATGGTGGCATGGGTGGGTGCACATTGGGGAAAAATCTGGGATGCTTTGTGCAGGGACAGGAGTGGGCGGTGCATGGGTAGGGGCGCACACCCAGCACAACCCATCCCGGCCCCTTTGATCCCACCCCCACTCACTGGACATGTGTGGGCACTCCACACGGTGCACACGGACCCACCCATGGCCTATAATTCTCCGCAATGCTGATAGAAAGCATAATGAATACTCAGATATGTAATTTCAGAAGGTTTTAGGCTGGAGATATTTTGCATAGTTATCCTTGGGAATTGGGGACCAACCCACCCAAACCCCACAAAAGCACCATGTGACTTGACTGGCCAATTAACACTTCAGAAAGAGGGGGTAGCAGAGCACAGGAAAGCAAATTCAAAGTAAATTACTTAGTTGCTGCTGTGAATGATGCATGAATAAGACTCAGATTGAAATATCTTCAGATAATTTCCATATGAAACAAATTTCTGAAAATCAAAGTCACACACAGAATGGTGCTTAGATTTGGTTTAATAAATCATTTACCAACATTTTTGATGAGCTCTAGTGATGCTGGATTAACCAATGTGGTGCCTGCAAGCTGCTTTGCACTTATACATAGTGCCTTCTATCCAACAGTTTCAAGGTACTGTGACTCATATTTGCATCTGTTGAGTGCAGACTTTAAATAAGCCCCCTCTGTTTCCTGCTTACCAAGTTTCAGGTTGAGTATCTGGCATCCAAATACGATACTTGCAGGAAGAAGCACTTGTAAAAATACATAGGGGAATAGAAAGCTACATGGCAGGTACTTGGCAATGTGGCGATGTCCCAGACTGCAACTGTCTGCGGGGCTGCCAAAAAGGCTTTAGTTAGGAATACACCACAGGCCTGAGCAGATGAAAAATGGTTCTGGATCTATAAACCATTCATCCCGAGGTGCACTTAAGCATCAATTATTTAGTTCTGCAGTTTTCAGTAGACTTTCTAACAGCACTGTGCTCTATTTAACTAGATGAGCATTCCTGCTTATGTTTATGGTAGAGGTGAAACACCACAGTCAGCCACCAATTCAGAGCAGTGGGTCATGATTTAGAAGAGTTAGGTTCAGTTCTCACCTCTGCTGCTGGCTGGCAGGGAGGTAAAGACAATTTGGCATTTTGTGCCTTAATTTTCTAAGTGCAAAATGGAGAGGATACTGTGTTACAGGATTATTATTTTACAGCATCCAAAATTACAGTAGGCACTTTATAGGAAGACCCTGACCTTTCCCCAAAGAGCTTACAGTCTGACAAAAGTCTGAACAAAAGCTTATTGAAGCTGGTGTAAATATTACAATTGATTTTGTTTGGCTGTGGATCTGGCCTCAAGGCAGGGTAAAGAATTTGTAGGCATTAATGAAACAAAAGAAAATGACAATTAAGTGCTTGTGTGGAAAGCGCAATTTATGACATAGGCATGTAAGTTATTGGTACTGGTGTTGGCTTGGTTCACTGAAGTCAACTTGTAGAGTTTCAATTGGCTTCAGTTGGTGTTGGCTTAGACTTTGTAAGAACGTTCATCTTCCACTGACTCTGCTAAACTACTTAAATACAATATGCTGTCTTTTAAGAACTCATGCACCTTAGACAACATGAAGCCAGTGAGTTTTTTGGAGGGTTGGGATAGTCTTTTTTTAAAGTATGTGATGAATGAAGGCCCTGAATTTCTGAAATATTACTTCAGAAGGTAAGATCTACTTAGTAGGTGTTAAGCAAACAACTGAAGTGGTACTTTTATGAGCAGAAAAGGGTTACACACACAGAGTACTAGTTATATGGCCAGCTTTTACACCTGCCTAAGCGCTTTTAACTTACATGCCCATGGGGTGGGAAACTCTTAGTTTTGTCATTATGAGCAGGTGTAAGTTGTTAAGGGATGGGCCAGATTATGGTTTTGATGGCACTGCTGCAAAACCAGAATAATATCACAGAAAGCCCTTGATTTTCTCTACAGGATTTCTCCACAATATTATGTCTTATACCCAATAATAGGTTTTAGTTTTCAGTTAAGTTGACTCCTGGTTTTGGATCACACCCTCTACATATGGACTGTTAGAAGTGGGGAAATTGTGTTGACTTTATTGTGTGAGCTAGCGAATATGAACAACATCGATTTCCTTACTTTGAGTGATGTACTGGAATGCCTTCCATTCCTATGCCGCCTTTCATCCAACGGGTTTTATTTCTGTGTGAATTCTAGCTGGCTTTTTTCCTGGTGTAAAGGGTATGCACGTATATTTCAAAAGACAAATGAGCCTTTGCACTCCAATATAATTTCTCCACAATATTATGTCTTATTTATATGTTGTGAAAATAGACAAAATGGTGATGTTTTGGCTCGCCGAGCCTTCGGAGTATATAAATAACACGTATTATTGCATATAAATTATATTGGAGTACAGAGGCTCATTCATCTTTGGAAATTTATCTGCATAGTTTAGTGTTTCCATGCACAAGCGTTTGGAACAAAGCTGGCACCCGGAATAAGGAAGATGCTTCTTCTCCAAACAAATCAGCATTAACCCTGAGAAGGCAGAGCTCTATGTAGGTGGAAAGATAACCCCACCGCAGGCAAAAGCATGAATGCATTCTAGTCAAAGGAGTTGTGCAGAGAGCACCACGGTGCTAAGCCCCTCTCCCAGGACCAATCAGTTTCCATTCCAGGATCACTGTTCAGTTTTCCAGCAGCACAATTAGCAGCCAAGACCACACTAAACGTAACCCCATAAAGCCACTATTTCTAATTAGGCATAAATATTCTCTGCCTTAAGACTTGGCTCTTGTCTTGGCTATTTAATTTCAGCAAATCTTTTTACTTACCATACGTTGGACAAAATAAATAACACTTTAAATCCAGATTCACACCAATAAGTGCATTGTGTGCAAATTCCTTTGAGACCTGAGACATATGAAAAATAAAGCACACATGCACCATATAGACAAGTTTCCAGTTTACAGAAGGGCGCAACTTACAATGGAGATTAGGAAGGTTAAGAGGCAAACTATGGCATCTAGCCTGAGTAGAGTTGCTCTAGAAGGGATGATGCTTTAGGATGGTGCAGCCATTCACCTCCACAACCTGGAGATGAAGAATGGATCCCTCCAACAGAGCACAACAAAGGATGGAACATGCTTATGCTCCTTCAAACCCAAAGAGAACTCATTGAAAGAGACAATTAGTTAAGCCACCAGGATATAAAAGCAATGGGAACTAGGGACAGAGATGTGGAATTCCTTGGAGGAGAAAACATTTGGAACTACCAGGACTAGGGTCAAAACTCAGGCTTATGATGATTAGCGTTTGAGCTATTCATAAAGACAAATCCTTGGAAACGATTAGATAGGGAATGTGAAGACCTCGTCTGGAGTAGGAGGTGGGCACAAAACCAGATGTGTGGAATTGGATCATCCCAGTATGCAGTGCTGAAAAAGAACTTCTATTTGTTCATATGGACACATTATATCAGATGTTTCTTAATATTTGTCAATGATTGCACTTGGGTAGGGAGATTGTGCCCTCCCCATAGTGCAGAAGGGATGAGGGGGAAAGGAATGAAGACCCTTCCCAGTCAGCAGGTCTACCTGCAGTCTCATGTGTTCACATTCTGCACCATCGTTTTGCACTGCCAATGTGCCTGGGGGGCACAGGCTGCCCCTGTCAAAGGAGACCCTGTATCTGCCTTGGATCACCAGACCTCCAGGTATTCCCACTATGCAGTATGCTTCCTTTGTCCCACTTTCATGAATTTTGGCTGAAAGACACAACTGAGTCTATGACAAAAGGCTGTCAAGGTCATAGAGAGATACAGTGACAATCCCATGGTCACATAACAAGTAGGAGGCAGAGCTGGTCTGTCTATAACCCTGGGTGTTGCAAGTTCTGAGGCCCCTTCTCCAATTTCTAGAAACACTTCCTTCCATTTACACTAGAAGGTCAGCCTTAGAATTTGCAGGGCCCAGGGCAAAGATAAAATGCGGGGACCTGGTTGTTCCCCCCCCACACACACACACACGCCCTGCCCCTTTGGGGGCACCCTCTGTGGGGCCCTAAAGGTGGTTGTGATCCTATCCTAGTGAAAACAAGGGCCACTGTGGAGTCCCCAGAAGTAGAGAAAGATGTAGGACCTAGGACAGTCACCCCGGGTCATCCTGTGGCAAGACTAACCCTGTACACTACACAGTTCCTGCATTTGTTATTAGGGCCATTCAATCCCGCTGTGCAAAACTCGGACACGAGACAGGGGAACAAAATAGCTCAGCAACATATCCCCCAAAGCCTTCCCAATGGCTTGTCCACATTATGCCTTATTTATAAATAATAAGAATGCTTCGCCTGATATGGGAGAGAGAGAGAGAGAAGGATTTTATTGATTCTCATTCCCTATCCATTACATTATCACCATTAATAACAAATGTAATAAGATGTTATAAATACTTGTAATGCCAATGTGTTAACATCAAAATACCAATAAATTCCCATGCTTAGCATAAAGCTGAACATTGTTAATGGAGCACCATGCAGTTTGCCCCTACTAGGAGCAGTCAAGAATCATGCATAATGTAATGGTGCTGGAGCTAATAGCTGGTTCACACAAGCCCAATTTAATGTGCTTTCGAAGGGGCTGCTTTTTCCGAGGGGCTCCCAATGAGATTCTACTCAGCCCTACAAGTAGTCTGGAAGACTGCTATAGTTTTAGCATTACAGCTTGGATGTATTTACAGGGAGGGGAATAAGAGCCATCAGTGGAACTATGCGAGTAGATTTATGTCTTCTCACTCATACATAAAATCTGGAAGTTATCCTGTTGCCACATAACAAAACTCTTGTTAATGTGATGGTAGGCTGGTTTATGTAACGGAATTAAGCTAAAGCTGATTTGTTCTGGAGGGTGAAATATTCAGTTTTAATTTTGCCTCTAATTCTGGACAGTACACAGTGAGGACATTAAAATATATTGCAGCATAATGAATGACAGAAATGTATCTGTGTTCAGATCATTTGGATTTGTTGGAAAATCAGGTCAGTTTTTCTGTGCTTCCTGAACCTCAAAGTCTCTCAAGTTTCATTGGCTAAACTGTTCAGCGAGCCAAACCAAACCTGCATTTTAGGTAATCAGAGGTGTAGCTATCATGAAGGCAAGGGGCACAATTGATCCCGGGTCTTGTGCTGGGGGAGATGGGAGGTTGTACATATGTTGTATAGACAAATTCTATTTCTCATGCATGGATTAGATTATGGATTAGACAGAACAACATGGACAGTGTTTGTTGTTCAAAAGGTAAGTTTATTTTCTTTATTACCATTTTTTATTCAGGTCTATAGCCTGGAGGGAGGGGGCCTATTGAGGGGTCCTGCCATTACAGTCTCATTAGCTTTTACCATTGCTCAGACTGCTTGCAAAGGACTTGTAAAGAACTTTTCAGAGTGGGTGGGGCAGAGTGCTGGCCCCAGGGGTGGGCGGGTTGCTGCTGCTTGAGGTGGGTGAGGGGTGCTTGGAGCCAGCAGTGACACTACCTTCGGTGATTGGGGGGTTGGAATCTGAGGCTGGCCAATAGCTCCCTTGAAAGGGCTGCTACTGCTTGGCAGCGTGAAGGCAGCCTGGGAGTCAGACTGTAGGCCACTGCCTAATTTTGAGACTCATGGTGGTGGCCTATAGCAGGTCTCTTGTTCCTCCCTTTTCTCCAGTGGCAAGCAACAGTGGTAGCAGATCCCAGAGGGCCTCTCAGAGTAGTGGCATGTCTCCCAATGGGTTTTCCTCTCCCCGACCCGACCCTTGCTCCCATGGCTTAAGCATCACTGCCAGGAGACAAACAAGGCTCATGGCGAGGGATGGAGCATGGATCAAGTGTGATGTCGTCACTCCCAGCAGGGTCCAGGGTAAGGCAGGTCATTGTTCAAGTATTCAGGGCAGTTGGCTTGGTGTGACTATGAAGTTGCATAGGAATTCATGGCCAATCAGTAACCTGGCAGGGTGAAATCTGGTAGAGCTGGGCTTTGAAAGAGAACTGTAGTTCTACTGCTTCACCATAGCTTCCTGAAGGAAGTATGCATTCCCCGGCAAGATTCGAGGCCCACATTCCGTTCGAAACATCTATCCCCTTGGTCTTGATAAGACCAGGCATCTTACTTTGTTCCATGTCCAATGCTTGATGTAATCCATCTAGCCAATACTCCTACCTTCAGTGTTGCTTTCTATTAGGACCAGTAAAAGCTTTCCCAATTAGCCTATAGATATGTTTCTTTTTGCAGAGCCAATGGTCCTTCCTTATTCTGTCAACCTGACCTTTCCGTACACTCACTCATTCACTTTTCTATCCCGCCATCTCTTTCCTAACCCTCTTCTCCAACTCCAAAGCTCTTTAAGGTTTTATTCCAATGTTTATGCTGAATAACACCTTACTTCTCAATGGTCCAATTTACTTTAATTCAGCAACTCATGGAGTAAGATATGAGTGAGTGCAAGTAAGGGTGTGAGAATCTAAGCCAGAGTGGCCACTTAGGCTCTGGTTCTCAAAGTGCTGTGCCAACATAACACCTGCTGACATAAATTGGGGTTGCGTAGGCAGAGCAGTTGGAGGATTACACTCTTCAACCTACCATAATGTAGAAAAGTTTAGTTAGGTCTCAGTGTAGGAGAGTCTGATAATCAAAAATACTTGCACACTTCAGAAAATGGCTGCAGCATTGCTGCTAAACTTGGTTGGTCTCTCTTAAGCTGCAGTTCCCACCAAGAAGCCATTTGTCCGTATAGCCTGCCTTGGAACAGTTCAGCAGTATGGGTAATCTTTTATAGTATTTTACCTTCTTTGCTTGATGTAAAGGGAAGCATAATGTCTTGTTCAGTGCCTGGTCTTTCAGAGAATGGAGCCGACACTCATCTGGGTTACACTGATGTAAAACCAGTGCAGGTGATGTCAGGCCCCCTGCTGAGATTTTAGCAATAGGCCTCAAAATTAGAACCAATGGAAGTTTGCTGCGTTTCATGTGTTTGCCATCTGAGTTGAATAGAGGAGACTTTGAGCTGAGCTCCAGCCAGAGAGGAACTGTACCAAACAGCTGAAAGAAGGGGCTTTATTACAACCTTGCTGGGAACAGCATTCTACCTACTTAAAGCTCTGCGAGTGGAAACTAATTCCTATGGGAAACCATGTACTTTGAAACTGAAGCTGAAGTATGTTACCTGAATTGCGATGTTATGAAAATGTTACACAAGGGCTTCATGGATCCCTTGAGTCAGGAATGGAACCCAGTAGGAAATGGGTAAATAACAATAATTCCAATTGTAACTATACTATTTAAATGGAAATCCAGTTTCAGTTTTATTTGATGCCTTCCTGGCCACAGCAACTACACTGGAGATCACCGTATAGAAAGTAAACTGCAATTGAGATCCCTTAGCAGGGAGTTTTGGATATGACTTATGCTACCATTAGCTAGTGGTGCAAGCTTTTTAAAGGGGCATGCAGTCTTTTTTCTTTTATAAAGGGATTTTAAATAGGTTAAGTAGGTTTTAAGTAGGTTAACTAAGTAGCACTTGGATGATCCACTTCTTTAGCTCAAACTGCAGTTCAGTTTAAGATGTTCAGATGTGACTGAGGAGCAGTTGACCAGTAGAGTTATTGCTGCTGATACATGAACAATACTCTGATTAAGCTGATACTCTGCTTAACTTCAACATGCAAAGTTGAATGTGTAGGGTTGGTATTTACAAGAAGTCATCTTATTCCTTGTTCACATAGACCAAGAATTTCAACAGCGACTCATGATGTTGGGATGTTTTGATTTTGGTTCCCAACTTGAGACAGAATCCTGATTCTCTCAAAGTGCTGGATGCCCCTCCCCCCCCACAAAAAAGTCTGGCTTCTTGAATATGTTGTGCCTTGGATGCCCAAAAATTCAGACTCCCAAATCTGCCAGTCTTTAGTGACAGAATGAACCTGTAGAGATTGGATCCAGGCTGCCCCCAAACTCAGAGATAACTGGATCTGAGGTTTGGGGTCAATCTTATATTAATGTTCAAGATATTAAAGACCCTGTCCTGCATGCATAATCCTTCAAGCCAATCTGCCAAAGGCTTATTTATTACTTTATTATTTATTATTATTATTATTATTATTGTTGTTGTTGTTTTTGTCTTTGCTTTCTCTTTCCAGCAGTGTACCTGGTGCTATACAATCAATATCACCTCTATGCTGACGACACTCATCTCTATCTCTCCACCCCCTCTGTCTCCCCCTCTGTCCAAGCTCACCTCATCAATTGTCTCTCTGATATCTCCGCCTGGATGTCCCAATGTCAGCTCAAGCTCAACATGGCTAAGACTGAGCTCCTTATCTTTCCTCCCTACCCTTCCTCTCCCACTTCCCTGTCCATCCTTATTGATGGGGTCACCATCTGCCCCATTCCCCAAGCCTGTAGCTTGCGCTTCGTCTTCAATACTCACCTTTCCTTTAAACCTTACATCGACTCTGTTGCCAAGTCCTGTCGCTTCTAGGAATGGGCGAATGTGGTTCGGAAGTTCGGTGTTCAGCCTGAACTTGGCCTGTTTGTACTACCGAATGCGAACCCAAACCCGAACGTGAACATACCAAACAGAACCAAACACCGAACGGCGAAATGGCCGAACATACCGAACAGAACCGAACACCGAACGGCGAAATGGCCGAAAAGTTCGGTCTGTTTGGATCACATTCGGGTGAGTTCGGGTGGCAAAAAAAGGTTCACTGTAAGGTCAAACGTGACAGGGAGGGGTAGTACTAGTCACTGAGGAGCAGACTTCCAGGCACCAGGGGTGGAGAGGCTTGCAAGAAAT
>QEPC01015453.1:505558-524114 GCA_003113815.1 Sphenodon punctatus | reverse complement strand
CTTTGCAATCCGCAGGTCCCCCTGTTGCGGCCCTGTACACCAGCACCCTCCTGTATGTCCGCAGCATCCCATGCGTGCCCTCGGACATGGGGGCCCTCCTGTGGGACTTGGGCTCGCTGTCCCCCAAGGTTGGTGGACCACTCTGGACCGGGAACCCTACCGCTGTGGAGCTCACCACCCTTTGATTGGTGAGGGACCTTCCAGCTGTGTGGGCTATGGCCGCCAGTGTGGATCTGCTCCTTCCCCGCTTCCTAGTGGATGCTCATATGCACTCCCAGGGCTTCTGATGGGGCCTGTTCACCTGGGAGGGTCTAACACAGGGGACTCAGTCCCAGGAGTGCTCACCGGACATTCCATGAGCTGCTCCTTGATGCCACCCACTCTCTGCCACCCTGCTGCCCTGGACAGTGCTTTGCCTGGTCCCCCCTGTGCCGCCGATTGGGCTGTGTGCTGACATCTGCTTCGATGCCTCCTGCCATATTGTTCACTGGACCCCATCGCCTTCTCTGAGTGACCGCGGCTCCTTCCAACTGGTGCTTCCATTGTGCCCTTGCCCGCTGTGCGTGGGTGCACCTGTGCCCTCCTGATGGGATCCTCTTGCCCGGCCGTGGGTCCACCTGCACTCACCTGTTCTGCCTCTCTTTGCTTGGGGGACCCCGTTCCCCCAGCACTAATAAAATGCTGGTCTGTGATATCTTTCCTGACTTGCTGCTTTGCCACCTGGGTGCCCCCTCCCCTTGGTGGTCCTCCTGCCCTCATCTGTGTGGTTGTGTGCTGGGGTGTGTGCTTGGTGTGTACTGGCCTGTGGGGTGAGATCCAGTTGTGTGGTGTGTGTTCCCCTGGTGGCTTCCCTGCTGGGCGCTTATGCCTGGCCATGCAAAAGGGGTGGTATTGGCGGTGGGCAGTTGGGCAGGCACGCCCTGGGCTCCCTTGTCCATTGGTGTGGCCCTGGCCCTGCACCTCCCCTCTGCTGTTGCCCCCTGTTGGTGCTGTCCGTATGAGGTAGTGGTGATGGATGGGTGGCAGCAACAGGGGCACTGGGTGGCTGAGCGTGAGTAGGGGTTGTGCTGTCCCTGGTCTTTGCCCCTCCGATCCCCCTTAGTGAAGGGGTCCGGGTGCTCTTCCGAGTGTTGACTGTCAGCGTGTGGGGTGTGCCCCTAGTGCTCTTGCTGCCCCCAGCCCCCTCAGGGCCCGTTGGTGCGGGTGTTCCCCATTGCCCTGTCCCTTCTCTCCTGCAGATACTGTTGTCATGCTGATGGTGATCTTGCACCTGCGTGGGATGATCCTGCAGCTGGAGCAGGCAGCATGGGACATGTGGGTGGCAGGCTGGCTCTTTGATGGAATCCCTGAGTGTGCTGCTTGTTTGCTGGGCCCTGTCCCTGTGTCCCTCCATGGGGGTTTCTGTTCCTTGGTGCCTGGGGCCGGCTCTGATGGTTGTCTCCGCTCCCTGAGTCCCATTCAGTGCAAGCCATGATTGCAGAGTGAACCTGGGAGCAGGGGGAGTTGTTGGAGCTCCTCCTCCATGTCCTGGACTGGCTGCACTGGCTTGACCACGCGCAGGCCGAGTGCTGGCGCTGGGCACAGGGTCCCTGGCCCTATTGACCGGGTGTTGTCCTGGGCCTGCCACTGCCGGTGCTGGCCCCCCCTTCTGTTGCCCCATTCCCCTGCACTGCCCTGTTGTTTTTGTCCCCTGTTGCTGGTTCCCCATTTTATTAAAGGTTATTGTGTTCCTTCCCCGTGTGTCCATGTTGTGTTTTGCTTTGCCCTCTCCCCTTGTCCGGGTGCCTCTGGGGGTGTGTGGGTGTTGCGGGGTTGTGTGGATGCCTTTCCCTCCTTGCCCCCCGTGGGCCATGTTCCCATCCCTGTGTGCTTCTGTTGACTGCTGTGTGTGTGCTGCTTTGCTGGGGGTGGGGTGGGGCTGGCACCGGGCTGCCTGGGCTCTGTGCTGGGGCTGTGCAGAGATGGCTCCTTTGTAGCATCTTTCATCCCTGCTCCCTCCTGCCCTGCCCATGTGGGTCCTGGCGGCTTGGGGGCAGGGCTGCATTGCATGGCTTCATCTGCCCTCTGCCGGCCATGTTGTACCATTGCTGTGTCAGGCAGGTCTTCCCCACCAGTCCCGGCTGTCCATGTACTTCCACAGGTGTTTGCTGGGTGCTTCCTGGGATGGGTGTTTGGCCACTGGGTGTTTGCCGGCCCCTCCCCTTTTCTTCTCACAACCCCCTGCGGCGCTGTCCATGTAACTGTCTCCCTGCTCGGTACTGCCGGGTGTTCGCTGAGTGTGCTTGCCCCACACCCATCTCTGTGTAAAAACGGCCTTAGTTTATCAATAGCTTTAGGAAATTTCTTGGTTAGTGAAGATTCAGTCGCTCTTAAACCTCCTAGGAAATAATATTTGCAACAGCAAAAAGATCCACTGTGGTGAGATATGACATAACTTTCCAGAGAACAACCTGGGTGCATTCCTCCACCATAAAAGTTAATAGAGTTTTACCATTGACTTCAACAGATGGAGAATCATTACTCATAGAGTAAAGTCACATGAGAAAGGACTGATTCTATCTTCTGCCCTCCGTGGGGCAGGCCATCACAGTTGTCACAGTTTGTGTGGGCAAGGACAGCAGCAGGCCACGTGATCTGTCCCCCACAGGGAACCCAGATGGCGGGCTGTTGTCAGGAATCCTGCCATGCCCCAGCACAGGCTGGGGAGCACGCCCAGCATCACCTACCTACCATCCGCGCATGGTAAGACTGTCTGATGTTGGGTAGCGCTGCCCAAACTAGGTTAGTCTCTCATGTGGCTGCACCCTTAGTCTTGCATTAAATGTTTTATTGCTTGTGACAACACTTGACAATGGAGAATAGCATGAGAAATTGTTTACTACTATTTTCCTGCTGCAGGAGTGCCCTCAGTATCTCAGCTCTGTGCTTGCCAACCTGTGTATAGTTTTGCTTCCAAAGACTTTGCACATGACTGACGTAATAAGAGTTTGCACATAGTCCTCCTCTACAACATTATGCAACTGCGGGAGCAGCTGTACCTCTAAGGTCAGCTCACATCTTTCTTGGTGCATTCTCCTTTTAAAAAAGAAGGAAAATTATATACTCAAAAAACCTTTGGTTTAAGAAAGAAATTAAGGCCCTTACAAATTCAATCATGTTCCAAAAAGCATTGAAATAGTAAGTTAAGGTGCCTTCCTTAACTTCCATGTCATGTTAGAGTAAAGCCTTTGTACAGTCTCACGTATTGTGCTTGCTTACAACTTAGGCTCCATGCACCCACACTTTACCTTGGTCTTTCTGCCCCAATCCTCTGCAGGTTGAGGGCAACACTCAAGCTGGGGACAGAAGAGGGTTAGGGGTCAGCTCACCCCCTCCTTTCCCTATATCCTTTCACTTGGGTTGAAGGCTGAAGGGTAGGTGGGAAGTGTATGCATTGGCACAGAGCAGAGAGGTGTTGGGAGGGATGTATATTCGGGGAGAAGCCCAGACCCCTCACTCTCCCTCTCTGATAGGGAATAGGAGAAAGGGTGTGTGTGTGATGACAAAAAAAGAAACAGGAGAGGAGGTGGAATAATGGGGAGGGAGACAATGGGGAGTGCAAAGACAGGGAACCAGCTATAGGAACTGGGTGGAATGATATGAGTGCTCCCCATGGTATCGTATCACTCTTCTGAATCACTTATTTCACTCAGAATCTTGTTGTACTACCTGTTTGTCATGGCATTCCTCCTGTCATTCTGCCAGTTCCTTGCTGCTGCACCCAATCCCCATTCCTCCCTGTCATTCCATCCATTCTAGTCACTCTCCCTGGTACCTTACTCATTATTTCCACACCCTCTTGCCCCCCAACTCCCAAAGATGCATCTCCATTGTATTCCTTCACAGCCACTTAATGGGATCTGCAAATGACAATATGATTTATTTCCAAATTGGCATTGCTGTTGCCTCCGTTCCTTCCAATTGGCATTCCATATTATTAATTTCAATATGTACCCAACATTAAATTCTTATTAATCATTTATATAGCACTTCCCCCAGCTTCAGTGTCGCTGCTAACCTGCAAAGGAAGAGGATTAGGGCTGAAAGACCAAGGCAAAGTGTGGGTGCATGGAGTGTAAGGTGTGAGTACACTATGTGAGACTGTACAACATCACAGAAGTTCAGGTGGGAGCTTTTTGGAGCATGATTGAATTTGTAAGGACCTTAACTTCTCTTTTAAACCAAAGTTTTGTTGAGTATATAATTAATAATGAACATCATGGTGACATTGTTGCCACCTCTCACAGTTTTGATCCTGAGCACCGCTGCAATCTCTGCTTCATGTAGACAGGATGTTTTCCTACTTCAGTATCAAATGCAATCTTCTTTTGTCTGTTTCTAAACTCTTTAGTCTATTGATTAAAAAACAGGAATGTAAATTAGGTGGTTTGGAATTACGATGGCTGAACTTGAATCAGGCACTTTTCTAATGAAGGACATAAAATCAGAGTAACATTAGCACAGCTCCCATATTTAAAATGTTTGTGCTGCCAGTGAAAGCCAATGAAGCAGAAGCTTCATGTCTGGATCCTGCAAATGGCAACTTTAAAACACTATGGACACACTTTCTGTTGGTGTAAAAGTAACACATGCTCCTTCGCTGATGCTGTCATATTATCTAAAGAACTTGCCCTAAGTCTGTTCAACACTGTTGAAGCTATTCCATACCCTTGAAGTTATTTTAGTTCATCTGGGTTTTTTTTTAATGTGTGAACTGTGGCAATGAAAGGAGAAGTAATGACATCCAGAATTAAAGCTTGGTCATGTTGTGTTGCATAATTGCCAATAAGTCCACTTCAACAAATTTACTCTATCTTATGGTGAAGATGGGCCCTTTGTCTAGAAAAATTCAGCCCATTTCAGAGCAAAATCACCCACTAACTAAGCACAGTTGACTAGAAATTGAAATTTTATGTGTTAGCAAAATTGAAATTTGTAAAGCGGGAGATTACCTGAAATGGGGTGCCAAAAATATTTTCTCTAGTTTCACATTGCTCTAAGAAGCTGATGTTCACTTTTACTTTATTTATTATTATACAATTTTATAATAATATACAACCCACATACACAGCACTCGCATCCATTCAGACCCCACACATTCGGACCCACACTCTCACCCCTGACTCTCACCTCCGCACCCATTTTGACACCCCTTGGTGGGGGCCCCAGGCTCCTTCTCCCCAGGCAGGCTCACTCCCTTCCCACCTGCACAGGATGGGGATGGGAGGGAGAGGGGGGGGACAAGCCTGGTTCCTTCCCCCTGTGAACACCTGGGGAGAAAGAGCAAGCCAGGTCCAAGGAACTGAACTGTCTCTGTCCACTAGGCTGTCCCTGCTCCCACCCCCTCTTCTCCCTATTGGCCTGAGGGTGTTTATTTATTTATTTTATTTATTTCTAAAATTTGTATCCCGCCCCTCCTGCGAACAGCTCAGGGCGGCTTCCAACATAGTAAAAACATAAACAAGTATAAAAACAATTTAAAATAATCAACAATTTGAATGTTTTTAAAACAGGGCCCCAGGAATTCAAAACAATGAACAGGGGAGGGGAGAAAAAACAAACCCTCCCCCCCACCCCGAAGGCCTGTCATAGGATCCCAGCCACTGGGTTCCCAGCCCCTCCTTTAGTCCATCCCCTGTTATCTGCTCTGTCAGTGTGCTAGAGCCTGCTGCCTCTAGCACACAGGTACAATAAGGTTCCAACTCTCCCCCACTCCCCCCGCACACACTCAGAGGCAGGGAGGCAGCAGTGCTGCTGTTTCACGCTAGGGCTCTGGAAGGGCAATGCCCCCAGCACCCTTATTGAGAAACCACCCATCAGCTTCTGCTATGGAGCTGTGAATACATATGTGCAGAATGCTTGCTTGAAGCTGCTCTAAGCAGCCCAGGGCTATCTTGGATCCAGCCCCATCTGCTGGGGTTCCAAGGAAGCAGTAGCAGTGCCTGCTCCTAGGACAGAAGATGCCAGGCTCTTTTCCTTCTTTAGAGGGCGTCTGTGTGTATGTGAAAGAGAGGGCTGGGGGGAAATGTGTAAGAGGGGACTAAGGGGATATATTGCTATCTTATTCCCCCGGTCCCACCAAAATGTTTAAGCAGCACCCACCACTATATTTAAACCACCATACATGCTGCTCATTGCTGTCTAATCTCCTCTAGGTAAAGAGAAGAATGCTAATAAAGATAAAAAATGCGGCTTGGGCAACAATGACACTGCAGGGCAAATACTTACCCTTTGCTTATGTATGCAGTACCTCTACCCTGCAGCACTGTATTGAGAGAGTCATTGAGAAGTCTCTTAGTTTGTCCTTTCCACAGTTCATTTTTTTTGTTTAAAAAAACGTACTGAAGATTAAAGCCAAAATCCTTTTCAAAAAAATTAGCCTTCCAAATTTTGCCCGAGTCTATGTTCTATTAATTTAACCATCCTAAAATGTTTTGTGATATGCGCCATGCTTCTAAACACCGTAAAGGGAGATGGTCCCCCAGGGTTTCATGGAAATTATGTTTATAGTATGAGATCCCTGTTTTCTTCTCATTCCCTTAAGCAGAAAGGGCCTCATTCATACGTTTTCTCTGGCAAAAATGTATATATCATTTAAGTCATTACAGGTCTGCTGCTCATTTGTTACAATAAACTATATCATCCTCTCTAGGAGGCCAAAAAAAGCCCATAGCCATGAAAATACATCTTCCGAGGGTAACTCAATTCAAAGCAGCAGCATGCCAGGGTAAAGTATTACTTAATTTATACTGCTAATGTTTAACATTGATTCTGTGTGGGAAAATAAAGCCCAATGCTTTTTGAGAACCTACATCATTAAGGTTTAATAATTTAGACCTAGTTAATGTAATAATGAATTTACTGACAACTAAAGTGCAGTTTCGGTACTTGCATTTCTAGAAATACGGACTCTGTAACTAGGTTTCCGAGGCAGGAAACGTATATTAGGTGATTGGTTTTTTGTAATTTACCCGTCTTTGCCCTCTTGTCCTCCCAGTGAAAAATGTACCTTTAAGTATATTTGTTTATGACTGGTAACTATGCACCAGCTCTCGTACTCTGCATCTGCTGAACCAAATGACACAATTGAACTTAAATGGGACAATTTTATCCCATACATTTCTTAATTGGTTTGGACTTGTTTAATGATTGTAGAAAATAATGAGAAGATGAAAGGCAGGTTCATTTCCAGCCCAGAATTCACTGGGACTCACCTGACCTGCATCTTTCCGTAGTCCTATGGCTTTGCTATTTCAAGTCTGGTGGTCTATGTGCAGTGGAGTAGCAACTGTCCCAAGCAAGGTGGTGTCAACATCTGTGGGGCTTGAACCTTAGTCTGCTTAGAGCTATCCAGAAGCAGATGGTACCTCTGACCTGAATACTGAAGCATCCTATAAGGGCAACCAATCCATACCCAGGGCTCCATATTGGCTCTGCATGACCTATTTCACTTTCAAGTCTCCTCCATAACTTTGCCTATACAACAGAAAAGTAGCAGCAGCAGCCTGCCTAGGCCTTTTCCTCTGTGCTTGCCTTGGGTATTGCTCTGCTGTTGCCTCCAGTGCCTCCACTCCAGCCTTTGCCCTCACTTCCAGTTCCAAGCCTACTGTGTCCCTTCTCCAGCTATCGCCAGACCTGAGCTCTGCTCCTCTGCCTGCTTGTCAAGGCTGATTCGCAGCTAGGGTTACTAGCCTCCAGGTTTGATCTTGAGTTGCCAGGTTTGACCCCAAAATGTTTGGGTTTTAATCCATTGGCTCCAGGTAAAGCCTCAATTTCTCCAGGTTGTCAAAGAATGCCTGGATAGCCCAGAGAAATTGGGGCCTCCGGGGTGGGGGGGTGGGTCAGAACAGGGCAGGGCAAAGAGGCTCTGCAGTTCCCTTTCTGGCATGGCCCCACCCCCTGTGCAGCATTAAAGAGGCCCTCCCTGCTCTCTTCGGGCCGAAGCCTGAGGGAAGGTGGCAACCTACACCAGGTACCAGCCCTTTCCCTTTCCCCATGTCTCTCCAAGATCTCTATTGGCCTACAGATTAGTCTCTCAGCTTTGACTCTCAGCCTGCATCATGACACTCTACTTCAATCTGCCCTTCTGGTTTATGCACTTGGTCTTCCTCAGCCTTTCATTTTGACCCAGTGGCTCGCACCCTGACTCTGTGACCACCGTGATCTCACCAAGACTCCCAATGACTTGATCCTTATGAGCAGGAATAGCCCCTCCCCCTTGCCCGCCAAAACTCACTCTCTGACCCCGCTAGCATGGCAGCAGTTCCACTTGCTCATCTAGCCTCCAGAAACAAATGCTGGTGTAGAGCAGAGTGGTGCAACAGACAACCCCCCCTCCTTCCATAACTTAATTTTGGCCCCTTGCAACCTCTGTTGTCTCCACCTCAAAACTTGGAGGGTGCCCCCTCCTTTCTTCATGTCTGTGTGTTACATTTTCTTTCTCCCAGGTCAGAATTGCTGCTGTGCTCGCTGCTTTCACTGCTAGCCACAGACAATACTTCTAAAGCGATGGGGGTGGGGGATGGGGTTATTTATTTATTTATTTATTTNNNGCTTGCTTGAAGCTGCTCTAAGCAGCCCAGGGCTATCTTGGATCCAGCCCCATCTGCTGGGGTTCCAAGGCAGCAGTAGCAGTGCCTGCTCCTAGGACAGAAGATGCCAGGCTCTTTTCCTTCTTTAGAGGGCGTCTGTGTGTATGTGAAAGAGAGGGCTGGGGGGAAATGTGTAAGAGGGGACTAAGGGGATATATTGCTATCTTATTCCCCCGGTCCCACCAAAATGTTTAAGCAGCACCCACCACTATATTTAAACCACCATACATGCTGCTCATTGCTGTCTAATCTCCTCTAGGTAAAGAGAAGAATGCTAATAAAGATAAAAAATGTGGCTTGGGCAACAATGACACTGCAGGGCAAATACTTACCCTTTGCTTATGTATGCAGTACCTCTACCCTGCAGCACTGTATTGAGAGAGTCATTGAGAAGTCTCTTAGTTTGTCCTTTCCACAGTTCATTTTTTTTGTTTAAAAAAACGTACTGAAGATTAAAGCCAAAATCCTTTTCAAAAAAATTAGCCTTCCAAATTTTGCCCGAGTCTATGTTCTATTAATTTAACCATCCTAAAATGTTTTGTGATATGCGCCATGCTTCTAAACACCGTAAAGGGAGATGGTCCCCCAGGGTTTCATGGAAATTATGTTTATAGTATGAGATCCCTGTTTTCTTCTCATTCCCTTAAGCAGAAAGGGCCTCATTCATACGTTTTCTCTGGCAAAAATGTATATATCATTTAAGTCATTACAGGTCTGCTGCTCATTTGTTACAATAAACTATATCATCCTCTCTAGGAGGCCAAAAAAAGCCCATAGCCATGAAAATACATCTTCCGAGGGTAACTCAATTCAAAGCAGCAGCATGCCAGGGTAAAGTATTACTTAATTTATACTGCTAATGTTTAACATTGATTCTGTGTGGGAAAATAAAGCCCAATGCTTTTTGAGAACCTACATCATTAAGGTTTAATAATTTAGACCTAGTTAATGTAATAATGAATTTACTGACAACTAAAGTGCAGTTTCGGTACTTGCATTTCTAGAAATACAGACTCTGTAACTAGGTTTCCGAGGCAGGAAACGTATATTAGGTGATTGGTTTTTTGTAATTTACCCGTCTTTGCCCTCTTGTCCTCCCAGTGAAAAATGTACCTTTAAGTATATTTGTTTATGACTGGTAACTATGCACCAGCTCTCGTACTCTGCATCTGCTGAACCAAATGACACAATTGAACTTAAATGGGACAATTTTATCCCATACATTTCTTAATTGGTTTGGACTTGTTTAATGATTGTAGAAAATAATGAGAAGATGAAAGGCAGGTTCATTTCCAGCCCAGAATTCACTGGGACTCACCTGACCTGCATCTTTCCGTAGTCCTATGGCTTTGCTATTTCAAGTCTGGTGGTCTATGTGCAGTGGAGTAGCAACTGTCCCAAGCAAGGTGGTGTCAACATCTGTGGGGCTTGAACCTTAGTCTGCTTAGAGCTATCCAGAAGCAGATGGTACCTCTGACCTGAATACTGAAGCATCCTATAAGGGCAACCAATCCATACCCAGGGCTCCATATTGGCTCTGCATGCCCTATTTCACTTTCAAGTCTCCTCCATAACTTTGCCTATACAACAGAAAAGTAGCAGCAGCAGCCTGCCTAGGCCTTTTCCTCTGTGCTTGCCTTGGGTATTGCTCTGCTGTTGCCTCCAGTGCCTCCACTCCAGCCTTTGCCCTCACTTCCAGTTCCAAGCCTACTGTGTCCCTTCTCCAGCTATCTCCAGACCTGAGCTCTGCTCCTCTGCCTGCTTGTCAAGGCTGATTCGCAGCTAGGGTTACTAGCCTCCAGGTTTGATCTTGAGTTGCCAGGTTTGACCCCAAAATGTTTGGGTTTTAATCCATTGGCTCCAGGTAAAGCTTAGAGGATGGAGAATAGGGTCACTAACTCCCTATTAGTGACCCTGGTTTCCACCCAGCGGGGGGGGGGGTGGGTCAGAACAGGGCAGGGCAAAGAGGCTCTGCAGTTCCCTTTCTGGCATGGCCCCACCCCCTGTGCAGCATTAAAGAGGCCCTCCCTGCTCTCTTCGGGCCGAAGCCTGAGGGAAGGTGGCAACCTACACCAGGTACCAGCCCTTTCCCTTTCCCCGTGTCTCTCCAAGATCTCTATTGGCCTACAGATTAGTCTCTCAGCTTTGACCCTCAGCCTGCATCATGACACTCTACTTCAATCTGCCCTTCTGGTTTATGCACTTGGTCTTTCTCAGCCTTTCATTTTGACCCAGTGGCTCGCACCCTGACTCTGTGACCACCGTGATCTCACCAAGACTCCCAATGACTTGATCCTTATGAGCAGGAATAGCCCCTCCCCCTTGCCCGCCAAAACTCACTCTCTGACCCCGCTAGCATGGCAGCAGTTCCACTTGCTCATCTAGCCTCCAGAAACAAATGCTGGTGTAGAGCAGAGTGGTGCAACAGACAACCCCCCCTCCTTCCATAACTTAATTTTGGCCCCTTGCAACCTCTGTTGTCTCCACCTCAAAACTTGGAGGGTGCCCCCTCCTTTCTTCATGTCTGTGTGTTACATTTTCTTTCTCCCAGGTCAGAATTGCTGCTGTGCTCGCTGCTTTCACTGCTAGCCACAGACAATACTTCTAAAGCGATGGGGGTGGGGGATGGGGTTATTTATTTATTTATTTATTTATTTAAAAATCTGACAGTATCTAGCTCCCTCCGCCTCCTTCTGACCTTCCAGTGTCACTGTTCAGATTGCAGTCATCTCCAACTGCCCCTTTGGGTGTCTTATATCAATCAGGCTCCCTTTCAGGCAGCTGAAATAATGGGTGTCCTCCACATGTCCGAATGTGTCAAGGCTTCTGCGTACAACTTCAGCCAGGAGGAGGAGAAGTCACTCAGCACCACGTAAAAGAGGTACTCAGCAGCACACTGGATTGAATGGGCCTGATTGTTGCATTTCTGCAGTGACCAGGCTGATGTTCGGAGCACTCTGGGGCACAGTCTGGGTTTTTTAGAAGGATGCTCTTAAAAGAAAGAAGAACTAAGTCCATTTTGTCTTATCAGGGAATGAGGGCTAGTATTCTCAAAGGTAGGATGATATTGGAGTAAGAGCATAAGAACTGGGTCAGACTGATGATATTTCCAACCTGCTGGCTTTTCTCTGCTGAGGTTTGGGTGCAGTTGAGAAAATCTACCCATCGCTGTCAGTCACTCCAAACTTTTAGCAATCCCAGAAGTTGAGGGATATCCTGACAGGTTGTATCATCTCTTGACTCTCCTGGTTGATACCTGTCAATTGTTCTGTTGTTCATGAACTTGACAGAATGGTGATATGTTCTAAAAAAAATCTGTGCAGTTTCCTGATTGACCGCAGTCTGTTGCTACACAATCAACTACTTTGGCTGCCATTCACAAAATGAGAGGGCTTCTGTGGGGCTTCTCTTGACTAAGGCAGCATTCAGACGTGTGTTTAAATCACACAGCAGCGGCGGCGGCATCGTGCGATTTAAAGAACCCCGCACTTCCGGGTTGGTGTGAATGCGGTGAGCGTGCATATTTCCACCTAGCCCGAATTTTTGGAGCGCGGTTTTTAAAGCTGCTCAGAGCAACTTTAAAACTAAGACATTGTAAGTGATCCATGACTATTTGGGAATTTGCAGTGGCCTCAAGGCAACATATTGTGGCCATGTGGAAATCTATGATCCTAGCAAAGGCAGAACTGAGCTCCTGTCTGCTCAAGGTCCCCTGCCCCTTGAGTAAAAGGACAACTATGTTAGCTCTTACAGTGGGTATTTTCAGATGTTACAAAACCACGCTCAACCACAGTCAATCGGCAGTGGTGGCGAATGGTCCCGTAACGTCTGTTTGAATCCTGCCAGATGTTCACCACAGTGAACCACTGGCAGGAATCAAAATAACCATGCTTTCGAGAATGGTCCAGGGACCCTCCAAAAGCATGGTCAAAGTGATTCCCGCCGGGGGTAAACTCCCGGCAGGAATCACTTCCCCCCAACAGATGTGGCATTAACACGTTCAACCACGGTGGAATTCACCGTGGTTGAGCGTGTCAACTTCATGTCTGTTCCCTGACCATGGCCCGGAATCGGCAGTCGTGCTCGCTGCTGATTCCGGGCCATGGTCAATCTCCCAGGGGGCGGGCGGGGGGGCGGGCAGGCGCCGCGGCCACATTGGTCGGGGCGCACACCTGTCTTCGGGGGTGGACTTCTGGGGGAGCCTGGGAGGTGGGGCTGTGTGGCCGCACGTAGTGCTGTGCAGCCCCACCCCCTCCCCAGATTCCCTGCCGGGATCAGCCGGCGCGTCTGTTGACGTGCCAGTATTGATTGCGGTGGGGAATCAATAGGATGATTCCGTGACGGGGTGAATGCTGCCCTGTCACATCTGAAATCACCCAGTATTGCCAAACTCACCATCTCAGAAATCAAGGTTGTCAGGGCCAGTAGTATGGCTGGGTTTTTAAAAGGACTGGATAAGTTCTTGGAGCATAGGTCCATTAGCGACTATTAGCCAAGTAGATTATGAGATGGGAACTTCTTACTGTTGGGAGCAGGGAGTAATCAACAGGGAATGGATTGCCCATTGTGACTGCTGGTACTTCTCCCAGGCGACCGGGATCGGCCGCTGTTGGAGTCAGTCTGACTCAGTATGACATTTCTTATGTTCTTAAGAGACAAACACTTAAAAATCAAGACATTTGGTAAATAAATCATGAGTTGCTATTTTTTCAAAACATAAGCTAAAAATAAAATAAAATAAAATAAAAATAATACAAAATAAAAACAAAACATAAATGACTGAGGAATCCTAGGAGGGTTGTGGGGGGAGAAAGGGTAGCTGCTGGGCTCTCTACTATGCCATGATTCCTGATGCCCACTTCCCGCCAAGCCTCCCGATTTTGCAAGATTAGTGACACTAATTGCAAGATCACAAGTGAGGCTTAGAAATTGTGTGTGTCATGATAAATTTGCAAGAGTTGGCATCATGAAGCCCAGGCCTAGCGACGTCTTAGGGGCTGGGTCCAAGTTCACTCACAACTAGGGCTGAAACAAAAATTTAAAAATCCTTGTGAGAAATTCTTGCGAGATCGAACACCAGTGTGAGATCTCACCAGATTTCTCTCAAAATGATTTTTTTTAAAAAGAAAAGGTATTGGGATTTTTGGCCTCTGGTCTGGTGGCCATCCGTTGCTCCTTGCCTGCATTCTTCAGAGAGCTGTGCTTGCTCTCTGCCTTCCCTGCCATGCTGCAGAGCTTAGCTGGGACCTGACCATAAATTATCTAAGTGGGGAAAGAAGCAGGGAAGCCTCTTCCCAGTTGTGTGCAACACTCTAATCAGTCCCCATTTCCAAGAAGACTGATCAGAGGTGTGCTGTGTGCTGCCCTAATATCAGTCCCCTTGGAAACAGGGACCAATTACAGTGTTTCACACAAATGAGAAGAGACTTCCCTGATCCCCTCCCCACTCAGTTAATTTATGGTCAGGTGCCAGCTAAGCTCTGCACTGAGCATTGCAGGGGAGGCAGAGAGCAATTTCAGCTCTCTGCAGAATGCAGAGGGAGCCACAGAGCAGTGAGAAGCCACCAGACTGGAGGTCAGCAGCACCACAGTAATCAGCCTTATTCCCATTCTCATGAGATTATTGACACTAATCACAAGATCAGGAGTGAGACTTAGAAATCATGTCTCGTGATAAATTCACAAGAGTTGACAACACTGCTCTTAGCAGAAATTTTCTGTCAGAGTGAACGGTCAAGTCTGTGCATGTGTTTCTGTCACCCTCTAGTGGCTGGCCCATGAAGAGGATATGGTACTACTTTTAATGCTGACTAATGTATACAAACTCTTGTATAGGTGGTAGAGAGACCTAGTTTTGGAGCTGCATCATCTGTGTTCTTGTCCCAGCTCTCTAGCAACAGGCCCATTCTTTACTTAGTGTATCTGTACCACATAGATTTGGGTCCTGCCTCCTAGGGCTGAAACAGGTAAATTGCAGTACCCAGAACATTTTGAGAGGATCAGATATTGAACAGTGTCTGTTTAGTGCCTGATGAGTTCCCAGATTTCCAGTTTTCCCTTACCAGTTTTCCATTTTACACCATTTACAGAGTTATCAATTTAATAATAAAATAATAATAATAATAACTTCATTTCTATAGTGTCCCCCCACTGCCAAATGTCACTCAGAGCACTTTACAACATAAAAATAGGATTAAAAACTCTGTTTAGAATAAAAATCCATTTATTTTTTTTATTTATTTATTTATTTCATTTATAAGAATAATTTATATCTCGCCCCCTCCTGCCGAAGCAGCTCAGGGCGGCTAACAATCACAAAATTAAGTTAAATACAAATATAAAATACAGCAAACAACAATCTAAATAAAACAAAACATAAAACAATCCATATGGGGGATGTCAAAGAAGAAAACAAAACTCCAACCACTCCAACCCTCACCCATCTCCCTCACCAAAGGCCTGGCAGAACATCCAGGTCATACACATTCGTTGAAAGGAGGGGAGATCTGAGGCCACTTGGACCTCAGCCGGAAGGGAGTTCCACAGCCTAGGTGTGGCCACCGAGAACGCCCTCTCCATAGTCGCCCCCTGAGCAACTTGGGGGACTTCAAGAAGGGTGCTCCTGGTGGTCCTCAGGGGCCAATCCAGAGTGCGGAGAGTGAGGCAGTCCTACAGGTAGGTAGGGCTGAGACCGTGTAGGGCTTTATAGGTCAGCACCAACACCTTGAATCAGGCCTGGAGGACTATAGGCAGCCAGTGCAGAAAACAGAGCACTGGTGTATTGTGCTCTTGGCGACCTGTCACCGTAAGGAGACAAGCTGCCGCATTCTACACCAGCTGCAATCTCCAGACCGTCACCACGGGTGCATAGAGTGCATTACGATAGTCCAGACTTGAGGTGATAAAAGCATGGATGATGGTGGCCAGGTCAGAGTCTGAGACATATGGCCGAAGCTGCCGCACAAGATGTAACTGGTGACATGTGCTCCTTTCCACAGCCCCCACCTGGACATCCAGATGGAGCTGAGAGTAGAGGAGCACTCCCAGACTACGATCCTAGGGGACCAGTGGGGGACAAACCCCATCAATTACAGGTGAGGCCACGCCCACCACCTTACCCACTAACATCACCTCTGTCTTGTGATTCAGCTTCAGTCAGTGCACCCTCATCCAGGCCCCCACAGCCACCCAACACCGAGTAAGCACTGAGACTTCCGGGTCTGGGTCAGATGAAAAGGAGACGTAGAGTTGTGTGTCATCAGCATATTGATGACACCGCACACCATACCATCTCATGACCTCGCCCAGCGGCTGCATATACATGTTGAACAGGAGAGGGGACAGAATGGAACCTTGTAGGACTCCACACGAGAGGACCTGGGGTGATGAAAAATAGTCCCCAAGCACCACCCGCTGAGTTCTTCCGACCAGGAAAGAACGGAACCATTCAAGGACAATTCAGTCCATTCCGGCTCGAGCCCACAAGCAAGTAACCAATATCTCATGGTCAATGGTATCAAAAGAAGTCAACAGATTGAACAGAATCAGCAGGGTTGAACGACTGTGATCCAATTCACGGCAGAGGTTGTCAACCAAAGCCATAAGTGCAGTCTCAGTGCTATAACCCAGGCAAAACTGGACTGCGAGGGATCCAGAAAACTGACATGGTCCAATGCCCCTGCAGCTGCTGAGCCACTACCCATTCAATAACCTTCCCTAAAAAGGGAAGGTTAGAGACTGGCCGATAGCTGGCGACAGAGTCAATGTCAAGCAATTTTTTTTTTTAAACAGAGGCCACACCACCGCCTCTTTGAGGCAGCCTGGCACTCTGCCTTCCTGCAGGGAGGCATTGACCACCCCTACCAGAAACGACCTCAGTGTCTTCCCAGCTGGCCTTAACCAGACAGAACAGGCATGGGTCCAGTTCACAAGAGGTGGCTCTAACAGCCCCAAGAACATCCTCCACATCGGTGGACGACACCCTCTGGAACTGATCCCACGAAACTAGACAAGGCAGGGCTTCCTTAACCTCTGGTTTTATTTTAAAACCATTTAAAAGGGGAAGGTGAAGAGGGGAGGAGAACACATAAAGGGAGAAAAGTAGTGGATCCTAAAAACACCTGGAAATTAAATGGGTCTTCAGGTGCTTTTTAAAGGTGAGGAGGGAGGCACTAAGATGGACATCTGGAAGGAGCAAGTTCCCACACTGAGGGACCCACCACAGCAAAGGCACGATCGTCTGCCAACTTCAGGCACAAAACCATGATGATGGGATCTCCAAACAAGTTTACTTGTTTTCTATCCATTTCCACTCATCGATCAATTATTCTATGACACCTCTTGTGTGCGTGCATGATGGTGAAACGTGCAAACTGAAAAAGATGCTAAAATGGTAACACGGTAAGTTGGAACGGAAAAAATATGGAGTCATTTACTTAGTAACAGTAATACTTGTCATTTTGGGTAAATGGTTACTGTCTTGGTGTGCAGACACTATTGGTTAACCAACAGGCTACCCCAAATTGCGGTTTTTACCATGGGTACAAAATATGTGCCCATTTCTACTCTACTGATTCCCTGACTCAGTGTGCCACTCTGCTGTGGTAGACCCTGGCTCCCTGTGCCCTTTTGCTCAAATGATGTGCGTGCTCACACACACACACACACACACACACACACACACACACACACACCTCCAGCGATCTCCATTGGCCTCTTCCCCACTATTTGTCTGATAATTCCTCCTGCACCCCTGCTCTTGAGACCTTCCCCCACCTTACAAATTCTAGGACCAGCCCTGCCTAGGTACCTTTATTTCACCTGCTGTGATGAAATGCCATTTCTGGAAGTACTGTCTCCATGCTCCTAGGCATCAGCCAGTGAGTTCTGACATGGAAACATTATTCATTAAACTGCAGGATTGGAAGCGCAGCTAGTTTCACTTAAGATTGATTGAAGCAGTCTGGCCAAAAGCCATTTCCCCAGCCCAAAGAGACTTTCTGTAGGGTATGAATTATCACATATGGACAAAACTAAAGTCAGTTTGGGCCACAATTCTCTGCCCCTTCTGGGTTCTTTCTCCAATTTGCTGCTCTTGTCTAACCCATTTCTCCTCTTCCCACACTTATCATGGTTCTCACTCCATCACTATTCTCCTTTCAGCTGCATTTTCTTTCCCCAGTGATTTCTACTTCCTTAGTTTGCAATTTCTCCTCCTCCCTTTGCTGTCCTGTCTCCACCTCAACTTTCTTTGCAATCTTTCTTCCTCAGGAGATTGTGCTTTGATGTGGACATCATAAAGAGAGAGGAACCATCCTTTGCATGATGCATCCGACTAAGACAACTTCATGGTGCTACTAGAAGTGGAGTCATCTGCTTAAGAAGAAGTGACACAAGTATTGGATCCTCTTCCCATGTTGCCTTCAAACTGGAGATCCCTAAGTCTTTCTGACTGCTGCACTTTGACCTTTATAGAGTACATGATTCTGTACTGCGAAAGGGGTATATTCCCCTCCAACACCCAACTCCATTTTCCAGCATAATCATAAAAAGTTTGGGATCTCTAAGGGCCTCAATCAGCCTCTCTTTTTCCATGCTTCATAATGAGGCGCTGGTTCTCTTTTCAATGTTAAATAGGTGGAGCACTCAGGCTCTGTGTCTTATTTATTTACTTAAATGTATATCCCACCTTACCCCAAAGACTCGGGACAGGTGACATATAAAAACAGTATTTATTAAAAAAATATAAATACCTCCAGAACCACCCTGCCCCTCACCCCAATCTGTTCCCACTTGCCAAATGCCTGGTCAAATAAAGAGGTCTTACATCATCTCCAGAAAAATACTCAGGCCCAGGCTATAGGGAGGGGAGCTCCAAAGTTGTGGGGAAGCAATCAAGAAGCGTACTCTTGGCGCTCTTGTTGTAC
>QEPC01015453.1:428048-447450 GCA_003113815.1 Sphenodon punctatus | reverse complement strand
ACAGAGCCGCCCCTCCCCCGCCCGATAACTCTATGCCAATGGGTCTATGTGTATAGACTGGAGAGAGAGTGTGCAATATCTGTGTTGGTCTGAAATGTAAGAGATGGAGACAACATAGCTCAGATGATCTCTTTTATAGTCTAGAACCAAATTCTGTTGATAAACGTTTACAAGCTCTGTATAATATAGTACAATAGTATACTATAATACAATAGGATGGGCAGCCTCAGGTAGCTTGGGAGCTGTGAGGCAGCCTTTGGCAGAGGCGTGGTGCCTGGGGACAGGCTGTATTTATTATATTTTAGACAGATGTATTGTAATACAATAATTTCTCTATCGTTTCCACGCAGGGCACCAACTTTCCTGGATCCAGCCCAGAAACAGAGCTTGGAACACCAGCAGTAGCCGGTGGGAAAGCGACAGGAACAGGTAGGGGAGAGTTGCGCATACACACATTGCATTGCATACACATACACAAAATCCAAACAAAATTTCTACCTGCCTTAGTGGGGATCTCAGAGAGTCTAGGCCGACTAACCTACCAGCCTACTCCAGTAGGTGTGTCCCTCCATTGAGGGAGCTTGCTTGTCTGTCTCTTCATTTTAGGGGTTGTCAGCAATCATTTGAGTCAACAACAATCGCTCAGGTGACTCAACAAAAATATCAGATGGTAGGAAAAGGTTAAGCAGGGCAGGTTACAGAGCTCAAAGAAAGAAAAAGGAGAACCGTGATCAAGAGTTGCTACAAAAAACTCCTAAGTTGCAAGAGTTTTTTAAACCAATTGGACAAAGAGCAGCGCCATCCCAAGAAGATACACCAGAGATGACTGTGGCTCTTCATGCTGAAGATATTCCTGGTCCTTCATCATCTGGAGATAACGTGCCTGAGGAACTTGTTTCATCCTCTGGAGATAATCTGCCTAAGAAGCATATACCAGTTGGATTCTCCAAAGACACTGCTGACTGGGCAATTGATGACTTGACTTAAGATCATGTGGCAACCCATGGTTTTGACCAGAATATGAATACAGATTTTACGAAAATTGCACACCAGTACCCAGACAAAACCAGGTACTTGTCAAAGGAAATTTTCAAGTACAAACTCTGAAATGGTGCACAAATGCATCGAACCTGAGTTGTGTATTCTGAAAGCAGATTTGCTGCGTTCTGTGCACCATGTAATTTGTTTGGTGGAATATCACAGTTTGCAAAAGATGGCTTCAACAATTGGAAGAATGGCAGTGCATGAGTAAAGGAGCACGAGAATTCTTCTCCACATAAGACATGTGTGTGCTCCCTGAAGGACAGATCAAACATCCTAGGAAGAACTGACCAGAAGCTCACAGAACAGCTTAACCAAGAAATTGCATATTGGAGAAACATCCTCAAACGTGTTAGTGCAGTAGTCAAAGCTCTGGCCTCTCGCGGACTGGCTTTTAGAGGCACAGATGAACGTTTTGGGTCTCCTACAAATGGCAACTACATGATGATCCTGGAATGCACTGCAGAATATGACCCTTTCCTTGGAGAACACATTTCATGATACAGCAATACAGGGTCTGGGACAACATCCTACCTTTCAAAATGGATTTGCAATGAGTTCATAGAACTAATGGCTGCAAAACTATTGCGAATAATCACCAACAAGATAAAGGAAGCAAAATATTTTTCTATAAGTGTTGACTCAACACCTGATGTGTCCCAAGTGGATCAACTGAGTCTTATTATTCGCTATGTGAAGGAAGATGGTGCAATGGTTGAATGGTTTTTAACTTTCAGTCCAAACCCAAGACACAAATTGGAACAACTCACAGAAGCAGCAATAAAAACTCTCGAATCGTTCAAGCTTGACATTTCGAACTGTCGAGGACAATCGGATGATAATGCCAGTAACATGTCGTCCGGTGCCTGCAGTGGTCTCCAGGCCAGGATTAAGCAGTTGAATCCATTAGCTGTATATGTCCCCTGCTCGGCCCACTCTCTCAATCTTGTGGGAACCTGTGCTGCTGAATGCTGTCACAAAGCTGTTTCCTTTTTTGGAACAATCCAACACCTATACAACTTCTTTGTTGCATCGACAAATCAGTGGGAGGTTTTGAAATCTCACCTGGAGTCAAAATCTACTGTCGTAAAAAGTCTATCCATCACAAGATGGTCGGCCCTGGATGAAGCGTGTCGAAGTCTAAATCAGTCTTGGGACCAAATAATCCAGGCACTGAATTGCCACGATACCTCAGAAAAACTGGTCACTCAAAGTGAAGCTACTGGCCTTCTGAGAAATTTGGAATGACTAGAAATGACAATCATGGCAACAGTATGGGGTTCTCTCTTGGAACGATTCAATACCACCAGCAAACGTCTACAAAGTGTGGATATTGATATCGGAGCAGTTGTTGAGCTGTACAGTGGACTTCAACTAGTAGAAGAAACCTGGAACAACTTAGAACTCTATGAGGAGAGAACCAAGGAACTCTCTGGCTTGAATGAGTATGAAACAAGCTGAAAAAAGAAAAGGAAACTTCCTTCTGATGTTTCTCAAGAAGGGCAGATGGAGCTGACCCCATGGGACTCTTTTAGAGTGACTACGTTCATCCTTATTCAGTACATTCATCCTCAAAACCCCATCATTGGACACTGTCACCCTGGCCAGCTATCGGCCGGTCTCTAACCTTCCCTTTTTAGGGAAGGTTATTGAGCAGGTGGTGGTTCGTCAGCTTCAGGAGCATCTTGATCAAATCCCTCGCAGTGTGACTTTCGACTGGGTTAGAGACTGCGCTTTTGGCCTTGCTTGATGACCTCTCCCAAGCGTTGGACCAGGTCATTCGACCCTGTTGATCCTATTAGATCTCTCGGCTGCATTTGATACCATTGACCATGAGTTGGTGACTTGGCTGCGGGACCGAGTCGGATTGGGTGGGACTGTTCTTGAATAGTGCCACTCTTTCCTGGCTGGGAGAACACAGCGTGTGGTACTGGGTGATTGTTCACCTTCTCCCCGGGCCTTATGTGTGGAGTGCTGCAAGGTTCCATTTTATCCCCTCTCTTGTTCAACATGTATATGTTATGCAGCCTTTGAGGGAGGTGGTCAGAGGGTGTGGTGTCAAGTGTCATCAATAGACTGATGACACCCAACTGTATCACTCTTTTTCACTAGTCCCAGGTCTGGCAGTATCGGTGCTTACCCGGTGTTTGTCAGCTGTGGGGGACTGGATGAGGGCGAGCTGCCTGAAGTTGAATCCCAACAAGATGGAGGTGAAGGTTGTGGGAAAAGCTGGGGGAGTGGTGGTCCCCATAATTTAATGGGGTACACACAACACCCGGTATCTCAGGTCCATAGTCTGGGGGTGCTCCTAGACCTGCAGCTCCGCCTGGATGCCCAGGTGGTGGCTGTGGTGAAGGGTGCATTCTGCCAGTTACATCTGGTATGACGGCTTAAGCCATATGTTTCAGACTCGGACCTTGCCACGATCATACATACTTTCATTACCTCAAGATTGGACTACAGTAATGTGCTGTACGTGGGGCTACCCCTGGTGATGGTCCAGAGGTTGCAGCTAGTGCAGAATGTGGTGGCCCATCTCCTTAGGGGGACGGGATGGTGCAAGCACATTACTCCAGTGCTCCACTCTCTGCACTGGCTGCAGATAGTCTTCTGGGCCTGATTCAAGGTGTTGGTTTTGACCTTTAAAGCCTGAACAGTCTGGACCCCACTTATCTACAGGACCACCTCATCCTCCGGGTTCTGGATTAGCCTCTGCAGTCAGTTAGGGGTGCCTGCCTTGAGGTCCCCTGAGTTTCCCAGATGTCGACCATGAGGAAGGCGTTCTCAGTGGCTGCTGTCCGTAGACAGTGTAAGATCTGGCTGTTCCACCAGGCCTTTGCTGAGGGAGACGGGTCATGGGTGGGTTGGGTTAGGGTGGGAGTTCTTCTTGGTTGGGATGTTTTAATGTTGAAGTATGTTTTATGTTTGTATGCATTTTTATAATGTTGTTAGCCACACCAAGATGCATATGCAGGATGGGGTGGCATAAAAATATGATAAAATAATAATAAAATAATAATTATTATTATTATTTCTTTTGGACAAGCTCTGCTTTGAGCTCCGTCAGGAGTATCATACATTACATAACAAGTTTGCTTTTCTTGGCAACTTGATAGATCAGAACCGAGAAGAGATAAAGGAAGGGGCAATCAGCTTGTGCGGCTTTTACCCACATGACCTTGAAGATGTCCTCACTGACGAATGCCTGCACCTTCGAGCATATCTCTAGAGTATCAAAGACAATGGGAAGCCAATGCTTCTACTCTGGAAGCTTATAGGAGATAAGCAGCTGCAGACTGTCTACCAAAATGTGGACATTGCAGTGTGAATGTTCCTCTGCAGTCTAGCAACAAACTGTAGCTCAGAACGTTCCTTCTCATGCCTGAAATGTATGAAGAATTGCCTGCGGTCAACATTAACACAAGAACGAATGACCACTCTGTGTTTTGCTTTCCATCGAATCAGATTTGCTCAAGTCAGTCCCTTATGATGACATTATTGATGACTTTGCAGCTGCAAACGCCAGGAGCAAACAACTATAGAGTTTCGTCATTGTAACAGGGCAGCATAGAAGTGGCCAGTATTATTATTATTATTATTATTATTATTACCAAACATTTATATAGCACCAGCAGTGTACCTGGCACTTTACAAAGTAATAAAATAGACAAGGTCCCTGCCCCTAGGGCTTACAATCTGAGAGACAGGAGCTGGGGGAGAAACTTAGGAAGGAGAACAGAGGGAGAGACAAGGGGTCTAACATTCATGAAGATGCGAGGTCTCAAGTGCACGTACTTGGCTTGGTTACGATGAGAATGACAGCGGGCAGGTCCATGTTGCAAGGATAAGGGTAAACCGATTGTCGGTATAGGAAATAGTGGCTCAGCAGGATAAAGAGTCAGACAGAGCAGAGCGAAAGAGGTGAGTTTTAAGGAGAGATTTGAAGGTATGAAGGGAGGGGGAAAGGCGGATGTGGACAGGGAGGGAGTTCCAGGCATGGGGGGCAGCAAGTGAGAAGGGACGAAGGCGCTTAGGGGATCAGGGAAGGCGTGGAAGGGTGAGAGAAGGGACAGAGGAGGAGCGAAGTGCACGGGCTGGAGTATGGAGGGCGATAAGTGCAGAGAGGTAGGGGGGAGCAAGGTAGCACAGCACAGCCTGGGAGGTTGACCACAGCACCACTATGGCTGGCATCCAGGGAGCCATGGGCTGAAGGTTTCATGACCACCACTAAATAGAGACTCTGAATGACAAGCGGAAAGCACAACTTTGCCTACATGAGGTTTGACTAAGGAGGTTGCAGGAAAGCCAAAGACTGGAGACCCAAAATCTCTGGAGCATCCAGTTGTGACTAGTATAGGGCCAAAGGCCCAGAAGAGAAGGAATGGTCTAGTATCCTACTGAGGAACTGACAGGAGTGGCCAGGCCTACAAGCCAGAAGGCTGCAAGGAGGATGCTGAGGACTGGAGCCCCATCACTGGAGCATCAAAGTGAGAGCACACTTGGGTATTGGGGCCCAAGGTCTAGTACCCTACTGAGGAACTGGCAGGAATGGCCAGGCCTACAAGCCAGCAAGCTGCACGGAGGATACTGAGGACTGGAGGACTAGATGCGAGGGGGGGGAGGGGATTTTGATGTTGGATTTGGACCTGAAAAACCAGGTTCAGATCCTGTCTTAACCATAAATTCACTGAGTAACCTATCTCTCAGCCTCACTTAGACTGTCTTTACACGTGCACATGGCACCGCACCGTAAAATTATGTGCCACATCAAAAATCCCGCGGGCAGGGTTTAGACGTGACGTCACGTGCATGATTAGCCACTTGCACATGCTTTAGTGCCGTGATATTGAGGTAGTTAGTCCAAGGTGCTAAATCATGCATGTGACGTCATGTCTAAACCCTGCCCATGGGATTTTTGACATAGCACATGATTTTATGGCATGGCGTTGCATGCAAGTGTAAAAGCTGTCTCTGTGTTGAAACAAACACTGAGTTTTGTATTCATCAATATTTTTCACATTTTCAGATAGACCTCCAAATATCCAAATGATATCCATAAGCAAAATGGATATATTTTTTGCATATCTGGGTGGGTTTTTTTTCCCCAGCTGTCTGGTTATTTGGTTTTCAATTACTCAACTGTCTGGAGATTTGGTTATATTTGTTCTGTTATTTCATTTTCAGCTTTTCTGCATGTGCAAATAGCTGAAATGAATATTCAAACAAGTGAACCACAGAAAAAACAACCTGAAAACCTTGAACTGATATGTGGGAAAATATACCTGAATAGCAACTATTATTAGTTTCAGAAGATACAGTTCAAATTGGGCGAAATCTACAGGTATGATATTCATCATGGATATTGTTTCAGCACTAGCCTCAGCTTTCCATCTGTAAAATGGGAATAATAATAACCTACCTTACAAAGTTATTGTAAGAGTGAATTAGATAATTCACTCTGAGCACTGCAAGCACTATAGAAATGTCAAATGATGGTAATCTCTGTTGGGTACAAGACAGTTTGCAAGCAATTGTCTGTTGGTCCAGAAAGTTTGAGAACCATTGGCCTGTCATCCAATGAGGTAGCTTTTTTTCTTTGCAGCTACCAGTCCATGCCTTTCTGATAGGCTGTATCTCACCAATTCAAAGTCTACTTAAACCACAGAGTGAAAGCAGAGGAGGCAGTGATTTGGTTTCTATTTCTCCTGCTGTCAACTTCTGTTAAATAGACCTGCAACCAGATAAGCAACAAAAGAGCTCACCCCTTTTATAGCACTGACTGTATTTGAGAGATAGGGACGATGTAAACTCTAGTTCCAAATCTTACAGACATTCTCCCTTAATGACAGACTGCAAAAGATGCCAAAATGCAGTAGATGCTCGAAGCTCCTAAGTTGTGGTGTGTGCTGGGCATTTTGTGTGCACAACATACATTAGCAATGGAAGGTTTTCCAGGTGTTGTACTGGGAGAAACTTGGACAGTGTTTGAAGTGTGTACCTGTCATATTTTATAGCAAATTGCCCATTTGGGGAAGCTTTCTTTTTTAATTATACCTTGAAACAGTATTAAATGTTGTCTCTGTTCATTCCAATTGCTGTTTGGTTGAAATCACTGTAAAGGCTTGTGCACGTTGGGACATCAATTTTCTTTTCATTGATGCTTGTGTCTGTGTTGGGAAGGGAATTTGGAAGCATATAGACAGAAGCCGGAAATATTGTGGGTTAAGAATTCCCCTTTTGATAAAGAAGAACACAACTAGGAAAATATGTTTCTTTTTTTTCCTTCCCGTCCTTGCTTGACAATATATTAGCTTCATACTTTTTTCCTGTATTGTAGTCTAAAATGGATTCTTTATTGCTCATTTCTCCTGACTCTTGTATATTGACATAGTTGAAGGGAAGAACTGAACTGCTGACTAATAGGTTGCTTGTGTTTCTTACATTCCAAGATCTCACCAGATACCACTTGGAGCATGGAAAAGGAAGAGGGAAATGTATCTTGCTGAGCAGACTTTTTCCCTTCTAGAAGGTCATGAAAAACACTGAATTTTGGTCTATGGGCATTCCTAGCCCGTTTCTTCCATCATGAAAGTTAAAGACTGAAGGCAAGAAGAGGGAGACATTTGTTTATTTTTATATTCCTCTTCTCCATTAACCTCCACTACAACACTATCTTCTACGTATGGTTGTCTTCTCTCTTCACACAATATTTACTACCATCGTGTATATTTTCAACCCCTACCTTAATCTCTGAAGACTATGGTAAGCTTGTGGGAAATGTTAATTTTGCAATGTTATGTCTGAATGGCCTTTTGGTTCTTGAGACAGAGGACAATGCTGTTGCTGTCAATCTCCATGTGTAATTAGCACAGCTAATGCCTGTTCAGTGTACTATTTATCTTTATTTATTTATTTATTTAATATATTTATATCCTGCCCTTCCTGCAAGCAGCTCGGGGCTAAAGCATTAGGTATCCTAGAGAAACTAGACAAGTTGGTGGAAATTACGCATCCTGTCAGGGGTTGGTAACCTCCAGGCTGTGGGCGAAATCCAGCCCATGGCTGTCTTTATATTTGCCCCCTTTTCAGTTCCGGGATCTGGCCCATGGATTCAGTCCACCTATCCTTAAGCACTGAAAGAGTGAGCTTAGGGGAAGGGAGCAGAGAGGAGGGCAGGCACTCAAGGATAGAGGATGGATCCATGGCATAGATCCATGGTGTGGGTCCTGCCCTACCTCCTCCCATCCTATGTACTCCCTCACACCCAACTCCTATCTGGCCTGAAGAGCTTGTACGAAGAGAGGCAAAAGGTTTCCCATCCCTGATGTTACAACCGCTAAAGCTTCTGTTTTCTGGGGCTAAGCTTTACAAGGTTTCAATCAAAGGGAATTGTTTTGTGCTGCCCAGTATACTTTTCTCACTTTCAGTTTAGATAGTAATATGTTTAGTGGCAAACAATACAGATCTTTAAAAGATTGTTAAGAGTTTAACTTTTTTAGGCCTGGAGACAGTTATGGACATGTTTTATTAAAATATATTAAGATGAAACTCTGGAAAAGAGTGATTTATGCTGACACGTAACATTGGTTAATTAGCTTCTGTGAGATTTGGAGTGTTCCCAGTAGCAGAAACTGTATTGCGGTTCACCCAAGTATCTAATCAGGAATATCCCCCTCAACTACGGGCATTTTCAGACAAGACACTCTCCTCTCCACCCACTACCCACTCACCTCCCACCCACTAACTATACATGTTACAGGGCACCCATAGGGCAATACTGCAGCATCTATAGTAGCGTGGGTAGTGGGTAGAGAGTGTCTTGTCTGAAAACACCCCTTGTTATCTAATGTCAGTATCGAACAAGCATACTAAAGCTTGGTTAAAAGAATTTGTAATATAGACTGGCGGGAACAGCTCTATAGTTAAGTCAGGTTGCACACTCCATTAAAATCACAAAAAAATTACTTGTTATCAAATTGAGATAATTTAGCCTATCACTGAAATTTTATTGGAAGGGTTGCTTGGGTGAGGGGTAGAAGCTGTCCAAATTCCATTCAGATTGGTTGAAAAATGACTGAGCTATAGATCTTTGAATTTTGGAGGCAGAACTGTGTTTTTTTTCTGTGGTTTGTGACATATTTTTGTTGACATGGAAAAGTCTTTTTAAAGTTATTCATCTGGAGGTGTATATGTGTGAGAAAATTCAAGTGTGCATTATAGTGATTTCCTGACTTCAGATTTTGAAAATCCTTCATGCAGTTTTTAAGTTATGACATTTTGAAGTTCCCATGTTATCCAATGGAGAGAGTGAGATCTTAAAATAATGTCACACATGTGCATAGCGCAGAAGCGAAAACCACTTATGCACATGTGCAAGCCTGCCAATGGAGTAAATGCTGCTGGGGAAGACCAAGCAGCTGGGGGTCTGTTGCTTGCTACCTTGGTGGGTCCTGGAGCTGAAGGGGCAGGAGCTGTGTGGTGCCTGTGACTGACTACAGCAGCCTCCCCACTCCTGAGAGTGACTCCACTCACCTGGACTTTGCCACTACTGCTGCCTCCACCACACAGCTTTGCACCATGGACAAGCAACTTTGCCTTGAAGCCCCCCCCCCCATCCTCTTCACCCTAGCCCAAGTGCTTCTCCCCCAGCATGTGCTGCTTCCCCATCCTCTCTAGGGGTGGGGGACTCTGGGGAAGAGCTGCTCAGGGGAACTTCTGCCCACTCATCTCCAGGACTGAGGGGGGGGCTGTGATTCAGGGGTTACCTCCTGGGTTTGGCCACATGGGCTGGGGGGAGGCAGCTTTGGGCACCAAAAGCAAAATTATCCACTCCCCATTCTTTTGCTCTTCTCCCCATGCACAAAGACAGCTAGTGGGTTAGAGCATGGGACTGGGAGCCAGGACTGATGGGTTGTCTGGGAGGAGAGTGGGGCTAGTGGATTAGAGCAGGGGTGGGTGGGAACCAGGACTCTTGGGTTCTGTGGGAGGAGAGTGGGGGCTAGTGATTTAGAGCAGGGGAAGGGATGGGAGCAAGGACTTCTGGGTTCTCTGGTAGGAGACTGGGGGATAGTGGGTTAGAGAATGGGGGCTGGGATCCAGGACTCCTGGGTTCTCTGGGAGGAGAGTAGAATCTAGTGAGTTAGAGGAGATGGAGCTGGGATCCAGGACTCCTAGGTTCTCTGGGAGGAAAGTGGAGCTTGTGGGTTACAGTGTGGTGGGGGGAGCTGGGAGCCAGGACACTCGGGTTCTGTGGGAGGACAGTGGAGGCTCCGGGCTAGGATGTTAGAGCAGGAACAGCTGGGAGCCAGAACTTCTGGTTTCTCTGGTAGGGGAGTGGGGGCTAGTGGGTTAGAGCATGGGGGCTGGGAGCCAAGACTCCTGGGTTCCCTGGGAGGAGAGTGGGGGTTGGTGGGTTAGATCAGGGAGGGCTGGGAGTCAGGAGTCCTGGTTTTTAGGAGGGGAAATTTGATGTATTCCCTTTTTAAAAAATAGAGAAATTCTAGGATCAAAAAACCTTTGATTTTAAGAGAGGCGTTAAGACAATTACAAATTCAACCATGCATCAAAAAGCATGGAAATTGTATGTTAAGGCTCCTGCCGTAACTTGTGCACCATGTAAGCAGTAAAGATGTTGTGCAGTCTCATGTAATGGGTGTAAACAGATGGACGCGGAGGTTGCCTGCCCCTGGAGCTACTCTAGCAGCGATCCCCATGTCTGCTTGCTGGCAGTCTCATGTGGGTCCATTTTAGATGGAGTTGGAGGTTGGCCTGGCCCATGGTCCGCCCACTCGGTGGCCCCACCACCACCGAGTTGTGGGCAGATCGCCTGATGTGCTAGGATGGTGCCCACAACTCTATGGTGTTGCCCAGAGCAACGGCCAGCCAAAAGCGGAGTTGCAACATGGGTCCGCCAAGCAGATGGGCGGAAGAAGTTCTGCTTTGGTCTGGTGCTTTGGGTTTGGCTGGCCCAGTCCATAGGTGGTGCTCCGGGATGTTCCAGAGTGCTACGAGCATGCTGTCCACTTCCACATCTGGCAGAGTGCCTTTAGAGAGACAGGCCAGCCCAGGGCTGAAGCCGACTGACACAGCCAGCACTGGGGTGCCTGTCTGTCTAAAATCATGCATTGTGCATGCAGTTTAGGCTGCATGTATCACACTTTGCCTTGGCCTTTCAGCCCCAATCCTCTTCCTCTGCAGCTTGGGGGCGACTCTGAATCTGAGGACAGCAGGGGGCAGGGGAGTTTGCTTCCCCCAACCCTCTGCCTTTCCTATATGTTTTCATTTAGGTTGGGGAGAACAGGACAGTTGAGTACTGGGGGACTGTATATGGGGGGGAACAAGGCTGATGGATGTGGGATGTGTACAGGGAAACAAGACTGGGTGTGGTGTTTATGGGGGATAAAGCTGAGAAATGGGTGATATGTATGCATGGACAAGGCTGGGTGGCAGGCAGGGGGTGGAGGGAAATATATGTATTGGTAATGGGCAGGCAAGTGCTGGGAGGGGTGTATATGGGGTGGGGGGCGAGCCAGAGAGATGGGTAATGTGTATCCATGGACAAAGCTGGGGGTAGCCAGGGGTGGGGAGCAGTGTTTGCATGGGGAGGGGGTACCCAGGTGCTGGGGAGTATGTATGGGGTGAGAAGACTGAGAGATGGATGATGTGTATTCAGGGACAAGATTTGGAGGACAATTTGTGCTTTCTGTTGAATTCGGAACAATGGGATATTCTAGTACAGGGTAGTATATGGGAGGAACAACGTTGATAGGTACAGGATGTGTACTGGGAGACAAGACTGGAGGCAGCCAGGGATGTGGAGCAGTGTGTGTATGACCAACGGGCAGCCAGATACTGAGAGGGTGTACATGGGGGGGGACAAGGCTCAGAGTCAGCTAGAGGTGGAGAGCAGAAATCTGACTACAGTGGAGACTGGGGATGAAGTCCATAATATTGGGGTGGGGAAGAGTTTGCTGTCCCCAGCTTCAATGTTGCCTGCAGAGGAAGAGGATTGGGGTTGAATGACCAAGGCAAAGTGTGGGTGTATGGAGCCCAAGGGCACTTTCACACCTGCAGGAAAGGGTAGTTAGGAAGCTGACAGAGGGACATGAATGCAAATTAGCCGTGGCTTTGATGAGGTGTAAATGCTGACAGCCAGGTGTTTTCCTCTGATATGCATCTTTAGAATTATGTTTGACCATACGTTGGCTGTACGATTGACTAGGTCAATCAACATTCTAAAGACACATATTGGAGGAAATCATACCAGTTGTTGGTGTTAGTGTGGGCCCCGTGCCCCTCTGGAGGAGACTTCAAAGGTGACGAACAGCAGGCCAGCAGAGGACCGTACCCCCGACACTCCCCCAGGATCCGCCGAACCCGGCGTTGGAAATGCTTGATGCGGCTGGGGGTTCCCCCTCGGTGTCGCATCAAGCCCAGAGGGTTGGGACTCCTACCCTAGTCCCGCAAGATTCGGGGGCAGGGCCAGCAACATTGCGCCGCTCTCAGCACCTGCAGGCATGCCGGGGGGGCGTGGCAGGCAGTATAAAAGCCAGTGCTTTGAGGCCTCCAGGGTTCCGCACTTCCCTTCCTGGCGTGCTTGATCCCTTCCCCTTCCCCCTGTGGCCCTGGGTCCTTGCTCCCTCCAGCCCTCACTGTCAGCACCAGGCTTCCCCTTCCCCCTTGGTGTGGGTCATGGTTACAGGGTGGTTGAACGGTGAGACAGGGCACTCCAGTACCATCTTCTCAGTGCCCTATGATGATAGAGGTCTGATCTCTGATGGGATCTTGAGGCCACAACACTATCCTGATGGGCACGTTAACCCAGCACCCTACATCTGGAGCGTTGGTCTGAGCTGCCCGTGTCTCACGCCACCGAGTCCGGGGTGTGCCCTGCCCCCAATCCCTCTTCCTAGTGTTCCCAGTACGTCTCGTCCCCTCGCCCCTGACAGTATCACCAGCACTGTATTTTTTCACCTCCCTGGAGAGAGGGATTACTCAGAGTATGGACGTGACCAGGGAACTCGGGGAATTAGTGCGGGCTGTTCAATCCCTGGCTATGGAATTGAGGGACATAAAGACCAAACAGGGTGAACTAGAGGCCGCAGTAGTGGCGAATACTGGGGCTTGGGCCATTGCTGAGGCGGCCCCACCCATTCTGCTTCCCCAAGAACCTGCCAGACCCCCGAATGCTGGGGCTGCGGCCCCCCGGGAACCCAAAGGACCAAAGGTGGAAACGTTTCTTGGGGATCGTCACCAGTTTCAGGGCTTTATGGCACTCTGTGAACTGACCTTCATGGTCAAACCCCAAACCTATTCCACAGACAACTTAAAGGTGGCATTCATCATTGGTAATCTGGGGGGGATTGCCTTAGATTGAGCAACTACACTGCTTAAGGGTAAAAGCCCCCTCCTTGCGGATTATGCTGCATTTATCAAATGACTGTCCTTGTTTGAGCACCTCCACCGCGTTCGAGACACAGAAATGCAGATTATGCCCATGAAACAAGGCAAACGGAGTCTACTTGAGTACGCCATGCAGTTCCAACAACTCACCCTTGAGCTCCACTGGTCCAATGATGTTTTATGGGTGCTGTTTCTCAAAGGCCTAAATGAGGAGCTAAAGGACCAGCTAGCATTCACGATGCTACCAGAAACCTGGGAAGAACTCTCAACACTCACTATCCAGATCAAAGAAAGATTGACTGAGCGACATTGGGAGCGGCGACAGGAAACATGGACCCCCTTATTTCTTGTGAGTTCTCCCAGGCTCCGGGCCCCTTCCAGAGGCCAGCAAGAACCTCAAACCTGAGTCAATGCAACTCAGGACAGCACGGGGCGCCCTAACGCCAGATGAGTGGGAGAGATGCCAGCGCTCCAGATCCTGCTACTATTGCGGGGACCTGTTCCATTTCATCCAAGCTTGTCCGTCTTTAGCTCCATCGCATCGAGAGGCAGGAAACTCCAGTGGCCGAGGCGGGCAGGGGACACCTCGGACCTAAACTCCATCCCCTCAGCCATTGCCACCTCATGCACCCACCTTCAGGTCCTTTTAACATTGATGATTACATTCTCTCGTTTGTTGGTGCAATGGGCACTCATTGACTCTGGGGCCTCGAGCAACTTCATAGATGCAGGACTAGTAAAAGCCCAAGTCATTTCAACTGAACCAAAGAGGGTGTCCGAACCAGTTCACACCATCGATGGTTCACCCTTGGTATCCGGGCCCATCACGTCACAGACCATAGCCATGCCTTGTAGCATTGGAAACCATCAGGAGGACCTTGTCTTCGATGTGGTGTGCACTCCCTTGTTTCTGGTCATGTTGGGGCTTCCCTGGCTCTGCAGGCATAACCCCCAGATATCATGGGATGACAGCCATCTCCGGTGGTCATCTGACCTGTGCCTGCGTGCCTGTTGTAGACCTTCCCCCACGACAGCAACTACTATGGCCATTGTGGGCCCTGTACCCACAACACCCCCTCGAGTGCCACTGGAGTACCAGGAATAGAGTTATGTGTTCAACAAACAATCCGCTACTACACTGCCACCTCATCAGGTGTAAAACTGTTTGATTGATCTTCAACCTGGAACGGAGCCTCCGTTTGGGTGCATCTATGCGCTGTCCAACCCTGAACTAGAAACGCTCCAGCAGTACCTAGATGACGCCTTGAAGAATGGAACCATCCATCACTCGTGTTCTACGGGAGCACCAATCTTCTTTGTTCCCAAGAAAGACGGGGGTCTTCGCCCCTGTATCGATTATCGAGGCCATAATGCGATCATGATTAAGAATTGATACCCCTTACCGTTGATTCCGGAACTCCTAAACCGGTTGCAGAGAGCCTACATTTTCATGAAGTTGGATCTGCAAGGTGCCTATAACTTGGTCCGGGCCCGGGAGGGGGATGAATGGAAAACCGCCTTCCAGACCTGGTACGGTCACTTCGAATACTTAGTTATGCCATTCGGCTTAGCAAATGCTCCAGTGACCTTCCAGCATTTTATAAATGACATCCTGCACGACCTGTTAGACATCTTTGTCATCGCCTATCTTGACGACATCCTCATTAACTCCGGCGATCAACAACACGTGGAACACGTCCGAAGGGTTCTTCAACGCCTAAGAGCACATCAGCTGTATTGCAAGCTAGAAAAATGCACATTCCACTTGACCTCAATCGACTTCCTGGGATTTATAATCACCCCTACAGGAATCTGGATGGACCCACACAAGGTTGAGGCCATACAACAATGGCCTCCACTGAAGGCAGTTAAACCCTTACAACGATTCCTCGGTATTACCAATTACTACCGACAATACATCCCCAACTATGCAGAAATTACCACACCACTGACCCTCCTCCTAAAGAAGAATCAACCATTTCATTGGGGCCCGGAACAGCAGCATAGTTTTACATACCTTAAAAAGACATTCATGTCGGCACCGCTCCTCCAGCACCCGGATTTCCACCAACCCTTTCAGGTTGAAGCAGATGCCTCCAATAAGGCCCTGGGAGCCGTTCTATCCCAAGAAGACTCCCTCTACCACCAAATGCTGCCGTGCGCCTATTACTCCCACCAATTGACTTCGGCCAAGCAAAATTAATCTATCTTTGACAGGGAACTCTTAGCCATCAAGACAGCATTCAAAGCATGGTGACACTATCTAGAAGATGCATGGCACCCCGTAATGGTGGTCATGGACCACAAGAATCTAACCTATCTCCAAACAGCGCAAATAGCCAATGCCCAGCACGCCCTCTGGGCTCTATTTTTTGCTCGGTTTTCTTTTGTGATCTGGTATCGCCCGAGCAAACTTAATGCGCTGGCAGATGCCCTTTCCCGATACCATGAAGGGACTTGTGACAACAGAAAACAACAAGGGCCCCTCTTGGATCGGAAGGTTTTTGCGACTATCTTTGTCTCCCGTTGTCGCCTGGTCTAAGCAACCGCCCAAGAATTACTGCCCACCACGGATCCCTTGCATTTAGAGGAGGCCGGACTCTTAAAGAAGGATGGTCTCATCATAGTCCGTCCATCCTGTTATTCCCATATCTTATGGGCCCACCATGATGCTCCCCTAGCCGGGCACCCAGGAGGGAATCGGACCCATCAACTCATTCAGTGAGCATTCTGGTGGCTGACTCTCATCCCTGATGTACAATGTTACTTCGCCAATTGTGCCACCTGTGCCCGTACTAAGATGCTGCGGCAAGCTCCGGGAGGCCTCCTCCAATTAGCGGAACCTCCCCAAGGACCCTGGCAATGAGTAGGGATAGACTTTATTGTGGACTTACCACCATCACAAGGCTATACTACCATATGTGTAGTCGTGGACCATTTCACAAAGTTGGCCCACTTTATCGCATGCAAGGGGGTACCAACCGCTCATTGCACAGCACTCCTGTTCATTTGGCACGTGGTCAAGTTACATGACTGGCCCCTAGAGTTAATCAGCGACCGTGTTCCCAGTTCACCTTGCGCTTCTGGAAGGCGCTGTTCACAGCTCTGCACATGCAATTAAAACCCACCACAGCATACCACCCCCAAGCCAACAGACAAGTCGAATGAGTGAACCAGGACTTCAAACAGTATCTGCACTGTTATATTAATCACCTCCAGGATGATTGGTATACCTGGCTACCTCTGGCGGAGTTTGCACATAACAATGCCTCAAATGCTTCACTTGGCAATTCTCCCTTTTTTATTAACTATGAATTTCACCCCCATATAGGAACCCCCAACATCCCCGACATCAAGGTCCCTGTAGCTAGGAGTCTTATACAACACATCAAGAGTCTTATACAACACTTTATTGGACCTAGCTCTGTTGGGGAGAGTTCACCACATGGATACTCTCTTAGGTTTGTAAAAAGAGAGAAGTGAGTAAAAGCACCTAATAGCTCCCTCCCAGTTAATTGGGAGGGAGAAACTGGCCCCTGTGTTTGAGAGCATTTCTGCCTGAACATTTCCCTCCCTTGCCTCCTCCTTGAGCCCTTCCCCTTCTGTCTTGGTAGAGTGACGACTGAGCGGAGTGCTGCCTGCTACATGTGGTTGGTGAGTGTGTTGAACCTTCGTGTTTTCCTTGGGGTGTGTGTTTGCGTGTGTGAGTGAGTGAGAGTGCTTGGGCGAGTGCCTGTGCCCCCTCCCCCTCTGGGGTTCTGCCCTTCCCTTCCCAGCGTGCTTGATCCCTTCCCCTTCCCCCTGTGGCCCTGGGTCCTTGCTCCCTCCAGCCCTCACTGTCAGCACCAGGCTTCCCCTTCCCCCTTGGTGTGGGTCGTGGTTACAGGGTGGTTGAACGGTGACACATGGCACTCCAGTACCATCTTCTCGGCGCCCTATGATGATAGAGGTCTGATCTCTGATGGGATCTTAAGGCCACAACACTATCCTGACAGACACTAACCCAACACCCTACGTTTGGACTGTTGGTCTGAGCTGCCCTTGTCTCACACCACCGAGTTCAGGGTGCGCCCTGCCCCCAATCCCTCTTCCTAGTGTTCCCAGTATGTCTCCCCCCTCCCCCCCGACAGTTGGCATTCACACCTCATCGAAGACATGGCTAATTTGCATTCGTGTCTGCTCTGCCAGCTGCCTAACAACCCTTTCCTGCAGGTGTGAAAGTGCCCCAAGCTGTAAGCAAACACAATATGTGTGACTGTATGATGACTTTACTGCTTACATGGCACGCATGTTAAGGCAGGAGCCTTAACTTACAATTTCCATGCTTTTTGGAACACGAGTGAGGCTGTATTCTCACCTGTGGTGGCAGCAGCAGGAGGGGCGAGGGAAGATGCGTGGAGGAGCCAGTCAACGGGAAAAGAGCCGGTGCGAACGGGGATCTGCCACGGCTTCTCTCGTGCATGTCAGGGCAGGATTTTGCACCCTGACATGTGCGAGAGAAGCTGCGGCCTTAACTCAACTCTAAAACTGAAGGTTTTTTGATTCTAGAATTTATAAATTCAGATTGGTTACAAGATTTAATTGATTCAAGAGTGCAAGTCTAAGAAAAGGATTCAAAAGTAACACAATGCTAGATTCACTAGAAATGCCCTAACATCTCACAAGTCTATGTTACACTGCTAGATTATTTTAGCTGGGCCATTTCCTTCTTGATCTCTTTCAGTGCTTCTCAGTCCATGTCTCAGTTGGATTTCTTCAAAATGCTGCTGCTTTTTGGTGTTTCTTTGTCCCCTTAAATACTTTCTCGATGGCTCCCAGAAGATTCCCCCTTTTTCTGTTTCTGGGTCATTCGCTCAGTTTCTGAAAGCTACTGGTAACTCAGGTACCCTCTATTAACACTTCACCTACATTATAATTGTCTTCCCTTGTTATCCCAACTTCTGCTTACCTTATTTTGGACTAACATTCTATTTTCTACTTTCTGAACTTAACTTTTCTTTATATTGTCTCCATATAGAAATTTTCCCCTCAGCGGATTCAGGGTTTCTAGACAACTCCAAGAACACCAAACTTGTCCTGTTTTATATAATGGTTTCAGAAGTACAAATGTATTGTTTATTCACATGAAAACCACAGTGCATGCATGTTACACACATGTTGTTTTCATAAACCCTGTCTCTCACAGACTGAACAAAAACAGTGCAGGTACATAAATGAAAGCAATTAACTGGGAGGGAGCTATTAGGTGTTTTTACTCACTTCTCTCTTTTTACAAACCTAAGAGAGTATCCATGTGGTGCACATGGTCTCCCAGGGCGTCTGGCCTCCCAGGGCTGACCCCCCCCAAGTGCCCCGCCAGGTGCCGTGCCACCGCTTGTGGGGAAAAAAAAACCAAAAAACCCTCGCCGCCGCTTCCCAGCGCCACAGCAGCCTCTGCCTTGCCTTTGCTTCAGAGCGGAGGCTGCTGCAGTGCTGTTGTCAGTTTCAGTGAAACTGACAACAGCGCTGCAGCAGTCTCTGCTCTGAAGCAAAGGCAAAGCAGAGGCTGCTGCGACGCTGTTAGTTGACTTCTGGGATCCACTCCAGAGGAGTGGGTCCCAGAAGGCTCAAAAATGCTAAGCCCAACCACGTTTTCCAATGGAAAATGCAGTTTGGGCGGCTGAGCGCTCAGCCCGGCTGAGCTCCACTCTACACAGCACGTATAGGACGTGCTGTGGAGGGAGGAGCTAGGTCTTCCATTGCGCTCAATGGGTGCAAGGAAAGCTCTCACCAGGGCGCTTGTTGAAAGCGCCCTGGCGAGATGCCTTGGGCCGGGGGCCTGAGGCAGGGAGCAGCGCGCATGTGCACTGGTCCCTGCCTCACATGCTCAAAGAAGAACATGGATGGCTGCTGCTTCCGCTCCCAGCACCAGGTAAGAATAAGATTCCTATAATCCTATTTAAATTCCTTCCTAATCCTA
>QEPC01015453.1:407239-427386 GCA_003113815.1 Sphenodon punctatus | reverse complement strand
CCCCCCCCACACCATGCAAGGCACCCCACACCCCTAAGGCTGTTTCCCCCCCACCCTCGCAAGGCACCCCACAAGGCACCCCTTGGGGGGCTGCAGGAGGAGGATTTCCCCCACACCCCCAAGGCCCCCAAGGGAGTGGAGCAGGGGAGGCCTCGATTGGTCAGGCACATGTCTGTCAGTGTCCTGGCTTGACCCGGTCTTGAGCAGCACCCCTTCCCCAGGCTACATAGCTGGCACGCCAGCTATACATGCGTTTTCACCCTTGGATGCAGACTGCATTCTAGTTCCTTGCATTTGTGAAGTACCAATGTTGTGGCTCAAAGCACAAGTGTGTTTCACATTATGGCTTTGGTATTCCCATTTGGGCCTCATCATTTCCCTCAAGGTTTTGCCCCTCAAACTTAACTGACAGTTTGTCTCCACAAAAGCTACATATGATGCTGGTAGAAAGATGGGAGAGGGTGGTGGTGAGGAGCTTGGGGGGGCGGGGGGACAAAGCAAGCAGTTAGGGCTGTTTTAAAAACTATAGAATTCCTACTCATTTAGGTTGGGACAGACCTGTAGTTAGGATTTAGAAACCCAGGCTATCCATAAATTTAGCACAGTTGGAGACAGTCTCCAAAACAGAACTTTCAGGAATAATTACAGAGCTCCACGTCAATTTGATGGAAAACTTGGTTTGACTCATTATACGTTTAAACCAATATAGATTAAACACTTTTTTTTTGCATGCTATTGCCACAGAAATTGTTAGGAAAAGCGAGTGGGCAATGTATAAAATATGGTGAACCATAAACCGTCTGGACACTTCTGTAATTTATGTTGAAAAGAAGGATGATTGATGGAGTTACATGTCAGCTCGAAGTGGGAACCTCAAACCCCTACTGTAATTTGCCTGGAGACAGCTAGGAAGAATGTACCTTGATCACATCTTGATAACATGTGACTGGGAAAAAGGAAAATGGAAAGCTGCACAATAAATAAATAAACAAAATAAACTTCAGTCGCACTGGAATAATTCATTCAAAACTTTGGGCTTGTACCAACTTTCTATGAGCATCCATTTGAGTATTTAGTTCCATTCAGTTTGGTTAATAATAAGTTGGTGTTTCATAGATGTAAAGGGCAGAACTGATATTTCAACCACACAAAAACGTACGTATGTTTAGTGCTATTGCACCTTTTCGTTAGCCCTTAGGAACAATATACGTTTTTTGATGTTTTGTAGGGAGGTTAATGTTTGTTTATTATTTATTTATTTATTTGCATGTTTTTATATTCTGCCCTATCCTGCCCAAGGAGCTCAGGGCAACTCACAAACATCATAAAAAACATCCATAATAATAGTAACAATAAAATAACAAGTTAAAACACAACCAAGTGGAGCAAAAGACAACCCACCAACCCCCACATCCTAACCCTCCACCCACCACGCAACCCTCCTCCCTCGCCGAAAGCCAGGCGGAACAACCAGGTTTTACAGTGACATCAAAAATGAAGGGAGATCCAGGGCCACTCGGGCCTCCACCGGAAGGGAGTTCCACAGCCATAGTGCATCCACTGAGAACGCCCTCTCCATGTTACCCCCCCCCAAGATACCTGGGGAACCTCAAGGAGGGCGCCCCCCAAAGACAGCAGGGGAGTGAAGCAGTCTCACAGATCACAGGTGGGGGCCACAGTTTAGTGTGGACTGTTTCCACCAAAAGCACCTTTAATGGGATATTGGGAGACTGTGGGGCCAGATGCTCAGCTAGTACAAACTGATATAGTTCTCTACTGAAGTTAACAGACCTATGCATGCTTACACCAGTTCAGAAATCAGCCCATTTCTGCATACAATAGTATTTATCTCTCTCTTTGAAAAGCAGATGAAATGGTTCATAGATCCTGATACATTCATACCGAAAGGCAAAGGCATTACACAAGGAAAAATTGATTATTATTTTTCTTCCATGCTTCCAGAATAAAGGAATAAATTTCTTTCTCCATTGGCCAGGAACAAAAATACTCTGAGTGCTTCCTCGATTGGAAGGAGACCAAAATATAAAACTCAAAGCATCTTTTTTGCCCCTCCCCCACCTTTTGACATAGTTTCTTTGTCATCAAGAACTGGCACTGACATGTGACGGCACTAGCTACTCTGTATATTTTTGTACAGAGAAAGCTTATAGGACTCGGTAGACAGTAAAGCAGCAACACTTCAGGCTGATGCTGTGACTGGTGATGCTATTAAGAATTTTTTTTTTATTTTTTTTAATGCACGCAGACTTCATGGGTGAAATAGCCAATCATTGATTCAGGATTTGCATCACAATGACATTCAATTTTGCAAAGAGGGCTAGATCCGCATCTGATAGAATGCAACACAGACCTCTATTGAAATCAGTAGGGCAACAGTCCCTTACACCAGCTGGGGCTCCAGCCCACAGACAATAGTCAAAAAACCAACATCGTGATTTTAGAACTAGGCACTTGACACCTCATAGTGAATGCTGAAAACATTACGTTCTGACTTCCCCTTACAATTGGTTAGTGCCCTTTGCTGTCTTTTCAAACTCTCCTGTAATGTAACTTTTCTCTGTTTAATGGTTGACTAAGTGGACATAAGCCTGGCCTTTGGATCTGAGAATACAGTCATTTGTTGAGTATTTGCGAAATCTTTCAGTGAAAGGCTCAGATAAACAGATAGTCAGTACTTTAGGGCAAGGAACATGTCTTACAGCACACTCCTCTGGTTGTTTAGTGCTAGCACTTATTTATTTTATTTATTTATTTCTATTTATTAGCCGCCCCCTCATGCCCATGGCATCTCGGGGCAGCGTACAACATAAACACAGTAAATAAAACATTAAAACAACAAATAAAAACATTTAAAAACCCATCTAAAAAAACCCACTACCCGCCCCCCCCCGGCACACCCTCAAACCTTTTATCCCATCCCCCCCTCCCCTGCACCAAAGACCTGGGAGAACAGCCAGGTTTTACAGGCCTGGCAGAAAGCCAACAGACTTGGGACCAGATGGGCTTCCTCCGGGAGGAAATTCCACAGTCGTGGCCCAGACACTGAGAATGCCCTCTCCATAGTGGCCCCCCGCTTTACATGGGGGACCTCCGGGAAGGCGCCCCCGGTGGACCGAAGGGAGTGCTCTGGGACATGGAGGGTGAGGCGGTCCCTGAGGTATGAGGGGCCAAGACCGTGTAGGGCTTTATAGGTCAAGACCAACACTTTGAATCTGGCACGGTATGCTATAGGCAGCCAGTGCAGCGCATGGAGCATGGGGGTGATGTGTTCCCATCAGCCCACCCCCATCAGAAGATGAGCCTCCGCGTTCTGCACCAGCTTCAGCCTCTGAACCAGCATCAAGGGAAGCCCCACATATTTATTTATTTATTATTTATTTATTACTATCATTTGTACCCTGCCCCTCCTGTAAACAGCTCGGGGCGGCTTCTAACAATATAAATACATAAAAACAATAAAAAACAATTTAAAATAATCAACAATAAAAATGTTTAAAACAGGACCCCCAGAAATTAAAACAGTAAAACAGGATAGGGGTGAAAAAACAATAACCCTAACCCAACCCCCAAAGGCTTGGGCGAACAGCCAGGTTTTACAACACTGCTGGAATGACAATAGGCTCGGGGCCAGGCGAGCTTCCTCCAGAAGGGAGTTCCAAATACACGGCCCGACCACCGAGAATGCCCTCTCCATTGTGGCCCCCGTTTTACGCGGGGAACCTCCAAGAAGGCACCCCCGGTTGACTGCAGGAGCCGCTCTGGGGCACGGAGGGCAAGGCGGTCCCTGAGGTACGAAGGGTCCAGACCGTGAAGGGCCTTATAGATCAACACCAAAACCTTGAACCTGACTCGGCACGCTATTGGCAGCCAGTGCAGAGTCTGGAGCACCGGTGTAATATGCTCCCGACGACCCATCCCTGTAAGGAGACGGGCTGCCGCATTCTGCACTAGCTGCAGCCTCCGAACCAGGAACAAGGGAAGCCCCACGTAGAACGCGTTGCAGTAGTACAGCCTCGAGGTGACGAAGGCATGGATGAGGGAGGCCAGGTCCGGGCCGGAGACGAACGGACAGAACCTATGCACCAGATACAGCTGGCAGAAGGCAGCCTTAGTGACTGCCTCCACCTGCTGCTCCAGGCGCAGGTCTGCATCCAGTATCACCCCCAGACTCCGGACCTGCTGAGCTATAGGAGGGCAAACTCCCCCAATCAGGGGGGCCACTACCTCCCTCACTCTCCCCACCAACATCACCTCCGTCTTATCAGGGTTGAGCTTCAGTTTGCTCTGCCGCATCCATTCCGCCACGGCCTCCAAACACGGGGATAGCAATGAGACAGTATCATCAGCATATTGGTGACACCGCACCCCAAACCCCCTCACAACCTCCCTCAAGGGCTGCATGTACACATTAAACAATAACAGAGAGAATAGAAGCACATTGCAGTAGTCTAGCCTCAAGGTAATGAAGGCATGGATGAGGGTGGCCAGATAAGGTCTGGAAATATATGGACACAGCCTCCGCACCAGATACAGCTGGTGGAAGGCAGCTTTGGCCACCACCTCCACCTGCCAATCTACGCGGAGATCTGGGTCCAACAATACCCCCAGACTCTGAACTTGCTGGGCTACGGGAGGGCAGACCCCCTCTACAAGGGGATCCAACACCTCCCTCGCCCTACCCACCACCATCACCTCCATCTTATCAGGATTGAGCTTCAGTTTGCTCTGCCATAACCAATCCGCCATGGCCTCCAAACATTGGGACAGCACCGAGATGGCAAGACCTGGGTCAGTTGAAAAGGAGAGGTAAAGCTGGGTGTCATCCGCATATTGGTGGCAACACACACCAAACCCTCTCACAATCTCCCCCAACGTTGCATATATACATTAAACAATAGTGGAGACAAGATGGAACCTTGCAGAATGCCACAATCCAGAGCCCTGGGGCTAGAAGACTCAGCCCCCAGGACAACCCTTTGGCTTCTCCATGAGAAGAATGACCGGAACCATTCAAGGACAGTCCCATTCAGACCCCCCCCCAGGGTTCACAACCATCTCAGCAGCAGCCCATGGTCCACTGTATCAAAGGCGGCAGAGAGATCTAACAGGACCAGAAGTGTTGAACGTCCTGCATCCATCTCCCGGTGGAGATCGTCCAACAAGGGAGATCGTCCAACAAGGCCACCAATGTCATCTCTGTGCCATAGCCGGGGTGGAAACCCAATTGAAATGGGTCAAGGAAACCTATACTGTCAAGGTGAACCTGGAGTTGCAGTGCCACCACCCATTCAATAACCTTCCCTAAAAAGGGAAGGTTAGAGACAGGTCGGTAACTGGCGAGTGCATCCACATCCAAAGATGGCTTCTTCAGAAGGGGGCGCACCACGGCCTCCTTGAGACCAGGGGCCAAACTCCCCTGCTGAAGGGGAGTTTGGCCCCTGATTACCCTCGCCACCAGCACCATCCCCAATGTCTCCCTGAAGGCTTTCACCAACCAGGATGGGCATGGATCTAGTTCACAGCTGGTGGCTCTAACAGACCCCAGGGCATCCACAGCATCAGCTGGCATCACTTCCTAAAACTCATCCCAAGAAGATGGACCAGACGGGGCCTCCATTTCCTTGCACTCCACCTCCACTGCCCCTAATCCAGTGTCGAAGCTGCTCTGGATCCGAATGATCTTGTCTGCAAAGTAGGTGGCAAACTCCTCACAACGGGCTTGGGACAAGTCCCCGTCCAGGCAGAGGGAGGCTGGACTGACCAGCCCCCACACCACTTGGAACAGCTCCGCTGGACGCAACTTTGCAGACGCTATGAGGGCGGCAAAGAACTCTTTCTTTGCCATCCTCACAGCCTGTACATAGGACCTCAAATGGGCCCTATGGAGAAGTTGGTTGGATTCAGTGCGAGTCCGACGCCAGCATCGCTCTAGTCGCCTACCTGCCTGCCTCATACACTGCAGCCCCTCAGTATACCAAGGGGCCCTGCGGTGACGAGACAGAGGTAGGAGCCATCTTAGAGCCACCCTGACAATGGCCTCCTCGAGCAAGATGTTCCAAGCACGGACGAGTTCATCGACAGAGCGGCCATCAGGATCTAAGGTTAAATCCCCCAGGGCCTCCTGGAACCATTAAAGTTCCATCAGCCTCTGGGGGCAGACCAACCTAACTGGTCCATTTCCCTTCTAGAGGTGGTGTGCTGAGAGACTGGCATGTAGGAGATAATGATCCGTCCATGACAAGGGCATGACCCTCACATCCCCCACTACCGGATCACCCGCCTCAAGGCCAGAACAGAACACCAGGTCGAGAATGTGCCCCTCCACATGGGTCGGGCAGTTCACAACTTGGGACAAGTTCATGGTTGCCATGGCGGCCATGAACTCTTGCTCCGCTCCCACAAGGCCAGTATTGGCATGGGTATTGAAGTCCCCCAGGACCAAGGTCCTGGAGGAGTCCAGCACCACCGCCGAGACCAGCTCTGCTAGAGCGGCAAGGGATGCCGCTGGGCAGAAAGGGGCCCGGTACACCAGAAGCACCCCTAAATTCCCTCCAGCCAAATCGGACACCACATGGAGGGCCTCGATCCCCAGAATCTCCTGGACTGGATACCTCCTAACAGGCCATGTCTCTCTAAAAATAATAGCTACATCACCTCACTGGCCCCCAGTGCAGGGTTGGTGCTACATGGCATACCCAGCTGGAACGAGATTGGCCAAAGTTGGCCCCGCCTCCTCGCCCAGCCAGGTTTCTGTAATACATTCAAGGTCTGCAGCCCCCTTGAGGACTGTGTCCCGGATTACTGGGGCCTTATTTACCATGGACCTTGCATTTAGCAGCATCAGCCCCCAACTGGCGGACCTTAGACCCTGCACTTAGTGCAGATGCAAATTCTGTTTACTTCAGTGGAACATGTGTTGGTGATAGCAGCTAGAACACTGCAGTCTTAATCTATGTTTGTTAAACACCACATAAAAGAAGTACATACTGCCTTGCAAATTTCTCTTTTTATTATTCTAGTTATTTTTTTTCGCTGGCATCCTGTCTGCTAGTTTTTTTGTTTGTTCATTGTTTTTTAGTTGGCCTTGTGTGCATGTGGTTGCTTATTATAGTGTGTGAGTTATGGCATTTTGATTTCCTAGAACTCTTGTGATTAAAGGAAAGGACTGTAAATCCATTGGTGCTCATCCATTGGGGCTAAAGGGATCAATTCTACTAGGAAATCCTGCCCCTATGGATGAGCTGTTGGCTGGGGCAACTTGTGAGCAAGCTCCATTCTCTGCCTGCTCACAGCTTCTGGGTACAGGCTGTTATGCTGTTAGTGGAGTACAGAGGGAGCTGATCAATCTTTAGCCCTTCATTATATTCAGGGGAGCTGTGAGCAGATGCAGAATGGAACTTGCTCATAGTTGCCTGAAACGGCCTGGCCACTGGAGTCCTCTATCTGTTTATCTGCACAGAAGAAGCTGATCTGGTTTCCCTTCTGTGTGTGTGTGAGGGGGGGGCATGGTGGAAACAACAGGGTGGGGGGAAGTGTTTGAGATGAAGTTGAGGGGATATATTTGTTGTAGAGTTAGCTTTCTATTGAATAACACACAGTAGAAGTCTCTTCAAAACAGAGCTTTACTAAGAGCTCAGAAGCAGGGGCATCGCTAGAGGTGGGCTGACTGGGCTAAAGCCCCAGATCTTTTCCCCAGAGCCCCGGATCACAGGCAGACTCCCTGTGCAGTGAGTGACAGCCTGCCTAAGATCCGGGGCTCCGAGGAAAAGATCTGAGACTTGAGTGTGGCGTGCGCTGTGGGCGAGCTGAGCCCTTGATTTGTTTGCGGTGGCCGCAGGGCGGGCTTGACCTCGGCAGCAGCGCCCAGTCAATCCATACAGTTCTGCACATGTGTCACACATGCATGATGTGTCTCTGGTGCCCGCCACCACGCGCCTCTCTCGCTGACTGACTCCTCCTAGTTTCCACGTGCTGCTGAGGCCCAGCTGTAGGTGCAGCAGCAGCATGTGGAAAGGACGAAGTCAGTCAGAGAGAGAGGCGCGCGGTGGTGGGACTCGGGAGTCAGACGCCTGAGACACATGCGCACGCACAGTGACCACCAGGTAGTGTGCTCAGTGTGGTGGCCAGCAGCAGGCAGCAGCTTGTGATTTTTGAAGTCAGGTCAGGACTCTGAGGAGTGGCTCAGTGAATTGGTGAGGAGGGTGTGAGGCGAGGGGTAGGGAGGCTGGGGGGCAGGATTGACAGATGTGTCTCTAACGGGCGGGCACAGAGGGAGCTAGTTGGCTGTTACCGGCTGCGTCTACTATGTGGATGGAAGCAAGGAGCTTGTTGTAGATGGCGTGCAGGGCGCCGGCGGTAAATGGCGGCCGGTGGGAATAGCAGATTCAGTCCGCAGGCAGCAGGGTGTGTGTGGTGAGAGAGAGGAACAGGGATGTGGAGAGGAATAGGGATCTGGATGAAAACGGGGAGACTGTGTGTCGAAGAAGACAGAAAGAGGCAGAGAGTGTGGCAAATGTGTATGCCCCAAAGTGAGAGGTTTAGAGTTTTGTTTTTTTAAAATAAATAAATAAATAAATAATACCAAAACCTGGGCATAGACAAGAGAGGGGCTGGGAGAGTGGACTTAAGGTCCCAAAAATATTTAGGAAAGGAAAAAATGAGCTTAGAACAGGTCAGAAGCCCCTTTCTCTCTTTTTATGAAGGGCTCTGCCACCCTCCCCAGTTAAAAAAAATACATTTTAATGTATTGCATCTGTCATACACAGTGCTCTCTCCCCTCCCCCCCTTCCTGTGCTTGGCTAGAATGGCATAATGTGCTTAATAGGCTGCCTTTTGGGGTGTCCTGTGTGTTTGATTGTGACTTAGCCATTTGGAATTTAGTGCTCTGTACGTGAACTTTATAGGGATGTGCGAACAGAACGCAGGTCAGATGTTCGGTCGTTCGGTTTGAAACCCGAGTTTGGGTTTGGTTGTTCAGTTCGGCAGAGCTCACTTCAACATCCAAAAATAGCGCTTTCAATACCGATACCGAAATTGTATTTTTTTTTCCGGTATCATTATCATTTGGCCCAGAAACCACCTCTGGTCTCCACCCCTGGTGCCAGGAAGTCTGCTCCTCAGCTGTTTCCCCCTTCCAGACAGTTTTTTTCCCACCCAAAGTCATGTTTTTCCCGCTCCCGAACTCATTCGAACTCATCCAAACTTTTCTGAACTGTTCAGTCGTTCGAACGTTCGGTTCGGACGTTCGGTTCGGTCATCCGAACAGGCTGAGTTCGGCCCTAACTCCGAACATCCGAACTGTGTTCCTACATCCCTAGCACTTTATTACTTGCTTTCTACCTGTGGATGCTTGTAGTTGGAATTGTGAGAAACACCCAGTTGTAAACCATCATTGAGGGTGCAGTGACCACAGACAACCTCCATTTTGAAGAAGGCCAAAAGCACCGTTAAAGTTAATTCACATAAATACGAGTCGGGCAGTGCCCCCCAGGCAGTGCCCCACCCCCTAGACCTGCCAGCCCGCCGGCAGCAAAGCCACCAGCGGGGTCCCTAAGCCTACTGGCTTAGGGCTTTAAGTAGCTTGGGCACAAGCCCCTGACCTTTAGGGCCTAAAAATGCCCCTGCTCAGAAGACATGCTTCCATACTGTACAGACTGCATGGGACAAGATGGAGGACAGAGAGAGGAGAAGAGAGGAGACAAGGAGGGGAGAAAAAAACTGTATCATCCCCTGACCCTCCCCCTACTGGACAAGCCCCATATTAAGCTTGCACAGCTTGCAATGGGCTTTTACTTGTGACTGTTGCACAATCCAACAATATTATCTCTCCCCTCCCCTCTCCTCCCTCTCTACATTCTCCCAGTCACACAAAAATTTTCAGCACAAGCTGCCACTGTAGAAATCTATACACAGTTCTGCCATGCACCCACCTCTTCCCTCTGGTGACTGTGGGCAAACCATTTAAACTCTCCACTTTAAATCAGTACACGGGAAACAGATGTAATACCTACCCCGCAGAAGTGCTCTGGTCTTGAAATGGGAGGCAACGCTTATGTGCAAAGTATTGATAGTATTTCATATTCTCTACTGATGTGGTTGATACATTTCTCTGCTTGCTTTGTTGATCTTTTTTCCTTCATTACAATAACACAGAATACATTTTTACAGTAACAGAGAATACACTTTTAAAATGATGTTGGTCTTCCTTGCTACTTCATTTTACTCAAAGATGTACATTTAAATTTGTTTTGTTGGTTTCTACTTTTTTTTAATGAACCCGATTGTTTCCCCCCCACTCCCAATAAGCACAAATTTATAATTTATTGGTATAGAACATTTTGCTACAAAGATGCTATGCAAATTAATAATGATTAATCATAATAGCCGTGGAGCATAATTGCAATGGGCTCTGGATCTGATGCTTTCAAATTGATATTTAGGGCATACAAGCAGATCAGCAGATGTGGAGCTAAATGAGTGACTTGGAACATAAGGCAGCAGAATGTCAGAAAGGTATGCTGGGCTATTATTATTAATGGGCTTTAAATTAATGGGTATCTCAGACAAGCCTGCTGCTATCATATGCATCCAGCTAGATTTGGTTTGTGCCAGTCTTTTGGTAGCTGAAATTCCCATTGATGGTGCCTCTTTTAGGGCTTATTTTTATTTTTCTGTTGTATCGCATGCTGTAGAGCAGGTAACATGAATTATCATGCAGCCCTGATGCCATTCTTTGTATCTTTAATGGAATGAACCAAACCCTTTCACCTGAGCATTCGCCAAACTTTGGACAATTTTGACTCTGGATCTGACCTTCGCAGTTCTGGCCACCTAGATAGAACCAATGCATCTTAGTGACTAAGACATTGGACTTGGGCCTGGGAGAACAGCATTCAAGTCCCATTTTAGCCTTGAACTCGCCATGTGTCCTTGGGCAAGTCGGCACTGTTTTGAGGGTGAACTAGCTACAGATTGTAAAGCACTTTGAACACTGAAAGTGTTTCCAATACACAGGAAAACTCCAATGGAATAATTTAGCACAGTGCATAATCAAATTGTTGACTAATACCGCTGGAAGGTGATGGCAGCCAACATAAACAAATTTCAAGAAACATCAGACTCCATACTGGAGCAGGTAGGAACGAATGGAGAAATACATTTAAAGATAATGGGTAACTCTGGGCCTGCTCCTGATGTTTCTTAGGCCTTAGAGGACGGTTAGATACCAAGTCTTCTTTAAAACCAAAGTAAGCATGAAACCCTCTGTATTTGAGTCAAGTTGCAATCTATGTAATGTCAAAGTATTCCTCCCAAGTGCTGGGATATATGCATTTAGACATCCAACCTCTAGGGGCAGTCTAAGAATCCAACAGTCTGGCTGTGTTCATCTAGCAGTATTTAGCACTCTGAAACCCTTACAACTTCCCTCTACTTATACTGACATAAGGAATCAGGCACAGTATATGGAGCCTGTGAGAAAATCTTATTCGTTTTTATTTGCAATAGGTTTCACATCTGCGCTTGTTTTCAGTTCTCAACATCGCATTATTTGTTTTGCAGAGCACATTGTTTTTCCACAGACTGTGCTTTCAATTTAAATGTTTCCATGTTTCCCATTAGACAGCACTTACATGTGGTTTATGGCTTTTATGCCACTCAGTCAGAGAAATTTCCTACACTGCAGGCCATGTTTGTATGAAAGGTATCAATGGCCCGGATTCTGTGGCCAGGGAAGCAGCATCTTTGTGGTGCCTGTAACGTGTGAAGGGAAGGTTTATGCATTAATTAGGAATGGCAGCTGCTTCACTGAGGTTCAGAACCCCATCGTGATGGCATTTAGCTTCCTGCTAGGTTAATAGTGGCAACTATAACTATTCCTTTTGTCCTGTTGTTATTTCCCTTCCATGCCATGTTTCTCCCTCCCATTAAGTCACTGAGTTAATCTAAGGGGTGGCTCATCAGAGCTCTTCGTGTTTCCTTTCAAGATCCACCCCCCCTTCCTCCCATCTAATGTTGTGTCTCTAAAGTCCCATAAATATTGAAAGTGAATTCCTCTCAGATGGTTCTTGGCTTGCTCGTCCTTTCCAACTCTCCTAGCTCTCCTAGCTTTCTTTTTGTTTGTGCTTAATGTGTCTGAAGGGAACTGCTGTGTCGATCAATGGCATCCTTCCCATCTCTGTGCAGGCTCCTCTCGCTATTCCCTCCCCTTCAAGGCTCTATACTCACATTCATCATCCTTGAAGGTGCATGTTGACTCTATATTTAAAGCAACTGGCTCGCTCTTGTGCTTTATTACTCCTCTTCCCTTGCTGTTCTTTGTTTGTGATTTCAGTGTTGAGGATGGATTTTTATATTGGCAGCATTTGGCTTTCCTCCTGGTATCTATCTTTTGGGGACCTTAATAATGATGGCGTGCAATTGCTGGGGGTGGATACGGCATCTGTGGTATTTGGCGTCCCTCTCTTTCCCTGGGTCCCTCTTTGTCTTTGTTATCTATCTCTCTTGGCTCCTCTGTTGATCTCTCTCTCTGTTTCATTTGTCTGCTGGAGTTACCAAAGACATGTGCAGGAACTATTTAGGGAGGTTAATGATGCTATAAAAAGGACAAAGATTCTGTCACGCAGGAAGGAGAAAGGGATTAAAACTGCCCTCCTGTAGGAAATGCAGCTGGTACAACGAGAGGTGCTTTGGCTTTTTTATGTTCATTCCTTAGTGATTCTGGAGACCTTTGCAAACACCTGAGCCTAGCAATGCACCTTCCCCTCTTTTGCATTTTATTGGCCATTAATTGTACGTGCCAAATGTTGGGCTATGGTAAGTTTCATGCCACCATGCCCTCTCCCCATAACCACAAGAATCAGTTTCACCCCCTGTTGAATGACTGAGGCTATCTCTCATACTGATGAGAGCATGTCTTCCTTAGAGTCGCAGGTGGGCTCATGGAAGGAAGAAATTCCCAGTGAGTTAAGATGATTGGTCTTGGACACCAGGTGCTTCTTGAATCCTTACAAAAATAGGATTACTCATTGCTACCTCATTTACATGTAGTTCATTCCAGGCTAGGTTACTTTATCCCACATTAAACCTATTCAGTGAACTAGACGTATAGATTTCAACCATCTGTGTCTCTGACAACAATACACTGGTGTCTCTTCCGCTGGATTGATGGTATCCTGAGGGCAGAAGAAAATGATGTTTGTGATATAAGCCACAGAACAGCCTTTTGAAGTGGCTGCTCCAAATGTATCCGGAATAGAGAGAAAAAAGAAGGGAAAAACCTTGATTGCAGCACACAATTGGGAGGGGAGAGTAGAGATGAAGATCATTTCAGACTCTAATAATAATAAATAATAATAATAAAAATGAGATTTTGTAAGGTGGATTTTCCTAAATGCTTTCCGCAGCATAACGCTAAGGAAATGTTTCTCTTTTAGATCTGCCTAGTCTGTCCCCCAAGAATACACAATTCATAGACAATTTGCTCTGTGGGGGGGATAGGGGCAGAATCATAGAATCCCAGGATTGGAAGGAACCCCAAAGACTATCTAGTCCAATCCCTGCTGTGAAACAGCCTGATTTTGAAAACATCCGATGAAGAAATCTCCACAGTCTCCTGAGATAACCTGTTCTATTGCTCAATTACTCTTATAGTTAGGACATTTTTTTTCTAAAATTCAACCAAAATCTACCTTGCAACAATTTAAGTGCATTCCTTCTTCTATTTTCTGTGGCAATGGAGAACAACTGTTGTCCATCTTTTTTGTGTCCACCTTCTGGATATTTGAAAACTTCTATCATGCCCCTTCTTAGTCTTCTTTTCTCTAGGCTAAACATACCCAAATCCTTCAGCCCTGCCTCATATGACCTACATATCTTTATCATCTTCATTGTTCTCCTCTGAATCTTCTCCAATGTTTTGATGTCCTTCTTGAAGTATGGTGCCCCAAACGGAGCACAATACTTCATATAAACTTGTTGTCAGCACTGAATAAAGTGGCACCATTCCCATGGCAGCCCGTGACTGGAACTGCTCAGCCACACACTTGTTCTATTCCCCCACCAGGGGGAGTAGGCAAGTGCTCGCCAGCTGTCAGTTCTGTGCCCCATACTGACCCCGCCAGGGCCGCCGTCCCCCCACCCCACCCCTCCGAGCATGTAGCCAGCACGCTGGTTGCACATCTGGTTTTACCTATTGTTGACTCCAGTTTATGATCAACCATAACGCCTAGGTTTTTCTTTCAGTGATACTGTCTAGATGGTTGTCCCCCATTTTATAATTATGCATCTGTTTCTTGTTCCTATGTGTAATCTTTGCATTTGTCTCTGTTAAAACTCATTTTGTTTCTTCCGGCTCAGGTTTCTAGTTTATTTAAATCGTTCTGTATTCTAATCCTGTCCCTCAAAGTGTTTCCACCCTCAAAGTGTTACACACAATATGTGTTATCTGCTAATGTGATGATTATTAGGGGCAGTTCACCAAAGGAAATTCTGGTTCGGTTCCATTTTTGATTCAGATCCTACAATTTCTGGATTTAAACATATTTATTTATTTTACAGTTTTATACCTCACCCCTTCTGCAAAGCAGTTCGGGGCTGCTTACACATAAAACAAAAATATAAATCACATAAAATACCAATATAAAACCACATGGTGAAGTCATAAAAATAAACATAAAACAAAACCCACCCACCCTAATCTCAACCCCTGCCCCCCATCTCATCCCTCCCTCCCTCATCCATCCCCTCCACCAAATGCCTGGCGGAATAGCCAGGTTTTACAAACCCGATGAAAGGTCAGAAGATCCGGGGCCAGGTGAGCCTCCTCTGGGAGGGAGTTCCACAACGAAGGTGCAGCTACTGAGAATGCCCTCTCCATAGTGGCCCCCGATTTACTCAGGGGACCTCCAAGAGGCACCCCCAGCGGACCGCAGGGACCAATCAAGGACCTGGGGAGTGAGGTGGTCCTTCAGATAGGTCGGGCTGAAGCCATGTAGTGCTTTAAAGGTGAGAACCAACACCTTGAATCGGGCCCAGAAGAAAATAGGCAGCCAGTGCAAAGAACAGAGCACTGGTGTAATGTGCTCCTGGTGACTCAACCCTGTAAGGAGCCAGGCTGTCACATTCTGCACCAGCTGCAGCCTCCAGACTGTCACATGGGGTAGCCCCATGTAGAGCGCATTGCAGTAGTCCAGTCTCAAGGTAACAAAAGCATGAATGATGGTGGCCAGGTTGGAGTCCGAGACATAAGGCCAAAGTCGCCGAACCAGATGTAACTGTCAGAAAGCCCCCTTTGCCACCGTCTCCACCTAGATATCCAAGAGGAGTCAGGAATCCAGGAGCACCCGGAGACTCTGCACCTGGGAGACCAACAGGGGACAAACTCCGTCAATGATGGGGGAAGTCACACCCACCACTCTCCCCACCAGCATTACCTCAGTCTTGTCAGGATTCAGCTTCAGTCAGTTCTGTCTCATCCACTCCTCCACAGCTGCCAAACATTGGGAAAGCACAGAGACTTCCAGGCCTGGGTCCAATGAAAATGAGAGATACAGCTGAGTGTCATCAGCATATTGATGACAACTCACTCCAAACCGCCTCACGACCTTGCCTAATGGCTGCATGTACACGTTGAACAAGAGCGGGGACAGAATAGAACCTTGCGGGACACCACACAAGAGGTCACGGGGGAAAGATGACATCCCCCAGCACCACCTGTTGGGTCTTACCGGCTAGGTAGGAACGGAACCATTGTAGAACCATCTCACCCAATCCTGCCCGGTCCCGCAAGCAAGTCACCAACAGCCCATGATCAACCATGTCAAAAGCAGCTGAGAGATCCAATAGGACCAGTAAGGTCGAACGTCCCTGGTCCATCTCCCAGCACAGGTCATCGACCAAGGCCACAAGAGCAGTCTCAGTGCCATATCCTGGGTGAAAGCCAGACTAGGAGAGATCTAGGAAGCTGAGGCCATCTAGATGCTCCTGGAGCTGCTGAGCCACCACCCATTCAATAACCTTCCCTAAAAAGATTTTAAATAAATTAAAAACCTTAAAACTTTAAAATAATTAAAAAATAAAAATAATTTTTAAAAACCCTGCGCATGCATAAAATAGCTACTGGACCATTCTGCTCATGTGCATAATGCACAATACAGCCCTGCAACATACATAAGAAATGTTAAAGCGGTGTTAAAGTGGAGTTAGTGTTATGTCTGTTTTCACCCAGAGACCTGCCTCTTCTGCCCTGCCAAAAGCACCTCTGTAGATGTTTGTCACACTGTTGTTGTTTTTTGTGTGGAGACACAGTAGTTTGAATGATATTTTTTATTAGACCAACTATGGTTGGTGGAAATGTGCAAGCTTTCAGACCTCCGTGCTCATGTGGTTCAGAGAGATCAATACATCCTCCTTCTGGAGACAGTAAGTATGATCATTGCTTCAGCCTTTATTCCAGCTCTTACCATGTCCTAGGCTTGGTGTTTATTCACACAACTAGGAACCCCCTTTCACACTTTGACCACCACCTCATTCTCCTAAGTGGTTAAATTGGTGGATTTGTGCTACTTCAAGCATGTCAATTATCCTGGAGTAACTAACACTGAAGCTCGTAAGAATGCAGCCTTCATTTGAGATAAACTGACATCAAAACATCAAGCTTTCTCTTGAACTTAACATGTCTTAAAGTACATTTATGTTGCCTGAGTATCTTTCCCTTAGCAGACTGTCAAATGTTGATAGGCAGAAAGTCAATTGTAGCCCAGTGTGTTCTAAGCTGCAAAGAGCTTTCCATGGTAATATGCAGTAATATGCATGTTGCAACCTGCATGATGGAGTTAGTTTCACAATAGATGTCTGGCTACATCCACTGAACTACATTTTAAATATTTGTATACATGTGGGCTTTGTGCAAGCTCAAAATGATAGTGCAGAATAATACATTTGCCTTTGCTGATTTTCTTTCCCATCAATATTTGATTTTTTCCCCCCGTCATCTGCCATCTTAATTTTCTTATCTGTGTCTGAATGCAAGCTATTTGAATGCTCCATTTGCAGAGATTCTTCGTAGTGCGATGTTGTCTGTAAACTCCTCCTCCCTAATCTTGACAAGCACTCATCACATTCCTTTTATCTATCTGGAAGAAACACTCTCCTCCAGGGCTTCACATTTTGAAACAAAGGCTGAAAAAAGTAGGGCTCTGGGGGATGGCAATCCAAGACCTTCTGGCGAGCATCCTTCTTTGCCTAGTCAAGTGTTGGGTTATGATGATTTGAACATCATCATGGTAAAGGGACTGCCAGAGCCTCTGGTACCTCCGTGTGCCAGAGCTGCAAATATCTGAGAGAATGAAAAAATCCCGACATTCTAAGTCTGCTCATTTCAGTCTCTTTACATTTTGAATCCATCTCTCTGTCGACCTGCCCATGCAGTGGCAAACAAGAACTCCTCCAACCGTGTTAACCACCCATCTCCACAGCAAAAACCACTCCAGTGCCCTGTGAGCATGAGAAAACAAGAACCATTTAAATGTGTGTGTGTAATGTATAATATATATATTCTCAATACTGCTAGAAGGATAAATATAAAAACAGCAATGGCAGATACTATTTTTGTGCTAAAACATTGTTGGCATATGTGGTGTCATAATACCACAATAAATTAAATCTGTAGATATTGCCCTCTCTCAGTCCAGGAAATAATGAGATCTATATTTAAACATCTCATTATGAATTCACACTGAAATACTGACACCAGAATTAACCCTTTATGTAGCTAGAATCTGGATACTTTTCTAGTCTTTGATGTAGTCACTGATGAGGAGCTTTGTTCTAGACGAGGTACAGTCGCTCAACTGGTCTACAGTACTTTCCTGACTATTGCATCTCCTTTTGTCGGTTGGGTATTGGATGGGAATACTCCTGAATGTAAGCTGATGAAAATGTTCAAATTTTCACTCCACTAGCATTTCATAGTTTGCAGTTTAGCTGCATAGCTTCATACAACTGGTGCCTGAACATTTTACTTGCCCAATTTGGTTTTTGAAAGGTGGCACAAATGGTGTGTAATCTTTTATTATAATGGGGCAACTTAGGGCTAAAGTTATGCTCCATGAGGGACATGTGAGTGTAACAGGAGGCAGAATTAGGCCCGTAACTTTCTAAACCAGACTGCAACAAATTCACATGGGAAGTAGTTAACAATGAGCTCCCTGTGTGAGGAGTCTGTGCTTTGTACAAATGTTCTTGGACAAAATGCTTCATGGAGTCAAACATTTTAAAGTCTAATTTGGCTGAAGCTTCCCCCACAGGCATGCATTTTTAAAGAGTGAAAAGCAAAGTGTTTGAATGACTGCACAAAAGGAAAAGCTTTCCTCTGGAGCTGACTAATCCTTTTCAACATATGACATTAGTTACTGCTTGTGATGTGGCTACTCAGCTCAGGATAGAGCAGCAGTCAGAGAGCGCTAAGGGGATTCCTCTTGCAGATTAAGAGATGGACAGTGGAAAGTGTTCAGCATTTGCTTAGTGGTAGCTGAAGGTGCTGAGCTCTCATTAACTTCAGTGGGAGCTGAAGGCCTGCAGGATCTCACACACAGGATCAATCCCTATTATTTAATTTTATTTATTTATTTATGTAGTGCCAGCAGTGTACTAGGGTAGGGACCTTATAGGAAGGTCCCTACCCCAAGGGGGTTACAATCTAAGAGAGACAAGGGAGGGGGAAACAAGAGAGGTGAAGATCAGGAGAGACAAGTATACATTCATGAGGTTGAGAAGTTGCAGATGTACATGCTTAACTTAGTTACAGGGGACAGCAATATATAGGAGGAAACATGGGGACCGTGGCCGTCAATATATTAGGACAAGTTATCTTCACTTCAGAGCATCTTTTTCCCATCATCCTAATCCTCCCTGTAAGGTGACTGGTAATTGTCAATAGTGCCCCCTGGGCAGGGGTTCTGTAGAAATCTTCTAAAAATCTGGGCAGGTGCCCCCATCTCCCAATGAGTCGCTTATGGACTCCTGTCCCATCAAGAGGAAAATAGTAATAAACCCAGAATCAGAGCCATGGTCCCCTAGTAGCAATGTCCTGGACCTGCTGTAGAAATCTTCATTCTTTGGCAGGATAATGATGTTATGAAGAAGGTGAACAAAATTTGTTAAATAAAATAACTAACTAACTAAATAAATAAATATTAGAATCTTATTGGACCAATTTCAGATCTACTGTATTTTTCTTTGTTATATAGCACATGCAATGTACCTGGCACTGCACAATCATTAGAGACAAGCCCCTGCTCTGAGGGGCTTAAAGTCTATAATGGACAAGGGAAAAGAGAAGCAACTCCACTAAAGCCGATACAAAGTATGAAGGACGTCCACTGCGTTTGAGTTATATTTTTTAAACTCAGGTGGTTGAAAAAAATTCAGTTATTTTTTTTTAAATTGAAAAGTGTCTTTTTTCGGGAGGAGGGAAATATATGTAGCAATTTTTATAACCTATGAAGTTTATGTTTTTAAAAGAATTTTAAAAACATTTTGTTATGTGGTGGGCTGGCACAGGGACTCCTGATATTTATGGAGGGCAGACTCTGGGCTACATTGGCAATGGTTCTGATAAAATGACTGGTTCAGCTAAGCTAGGGAGAGGAAGAATGGTAGAAAATCTGTTTCACTTAAAGCCCAGAGCAAGAGGTTTCCTGAAGCAGACGGGCCAGAAAGTCTGGTCAGGACCATGCAGGGATAGAGACCTGCTGACAAAGACAGACAAACAGCATGGGGTAGGGAAGGAATCAGGGGCGGCTGGTGGGGTTTGAGTTTGGAGGGGTAGTAAGGCCGGCCGAATGGCCGGTGCCGGTGAAGCTGCTGGCGGGCCGGCGAGCCGGTGGGTGGAGCCAGGGGGATGGTAGGCGGAGCCAGGGGGATGGTAGGCAGCTCCAGGGGGATGGTAGGCCAGTGGCATGGCATAACGCAGCAGCAAGGAGTTCCCATGGTTAACATCGGATGGAAGAAAACACAATCTACATGCACATCAAGCTTAAAATAAATAATGTATAAACTCCAAACACAGGGAAACACTGGCAAAACACTGACAAAACACAGCAGCAAGGAGTTCCCAGGGTTAACAT
>QEPC01015453.1:323396-406724 GCA_003113815.1 Sphenodon punctatus | reverse complement strand
GGGGGGTGCGGGGTGGGAAACAGCCTTGGGGAGGTGCGGGTGGGAAACTGCCTTGGCGGGGGGGTGCAGGAGGAGGATAGGAAGGTATCTTACCTAGTGCTGGCTCTGAGTCTGGCGGTCTTCGTCGGGGCTGCGGTACAGGCGGGGGGGGGGGAACTTAGGTTTTTAACAAAATTTTAAATTGCCTGCGTGTCCTGCTCTCCTCCGCGGAGGCAGGACTCATGGGCAATTTAAAATAAAATAAAATTAAAAGTCACACAGCAACGTTCCCGCTGACTCCCTGCCTTGCTGCTCCTCCCCCCCCCCCCACTGCTCTGAGCAGCAGTTTGGGCGGGGGAGCGTCAAGGAAGTGGCTGCAGTGCGCCGCCAGAAGCCATGTTCTTCTTTGAGCATGTGAGGCAGGGACCAGCACGCAGCAGCCTCTGCCTTACCTTTGATTCAGAGCGGAGGCTGCTGCAGCGCTGTTGTCAGTTTCAGTCAGTTTCTGAAGCAAAGGCAAGTCAGAGGCTGCTGCGGCGCTGTGGGAACTGGCGGCGGCGAGGTTTTTTTTTAAACGAGCAGCGGCGCCTGGTGGGCCCTCGGTGCTTGGGGGGTCAGCGCCCCAAACGCCCTGGGAGGCCAGCTGCGCCTGGAAGGAATGTTTGGTACGTAACCTTGAATATGGGGAAGACCCTATGGTGGAGTATTAAGACAAAGATAGGGTTGAATCAATTAGTTAAAAAACTACTTGTGAGTATTTGCTGAGTTCCAAGTGCTCAGGCCGGTCTGAGGACCCTCAACGAATACTCGCAAGTAGTTTCCAAGGGTGGGGGTCAAGGAGAGGGCCAGCGGGAGCCTGGAGGGGAGGGAATAGGCCAGGAAAGAGGAGGTGGGAGCCTAGCAGGGGCTCCAGGGGTAGAGTACTCATCCTCCGGAGGGGCTCCGGTAACATGTGGCTTCCTTTGGAACGGGTAGGTTTGAGGGGAAAAAAAGCTGGGAATGCTCAGAATGGCCAAATGGCCCCTTCTGAGCATGCTCAGACCTTTCCAAGATGGTGCTCGCAGTGTGTTGATGTCATTTGGCCCTTCTGACCATGCACAGCTTCTCCCCATCCTACCAAACTTACCTGGTCCGGAGGAAGTCATGAATTGCCAGAGTCCCTTCAGAGGTTGAGTACTCTATCTCCTCAGCCCCTACTAGGCCCCTCCCCCTTAGCACCCCACCCCTGAGGCCTTGCTAGGCCCCCTCCTCCTCTCTTTCCTGGCACTCATTGGCCTATTTTTTCCCTGGCCAGTGAGGGCAAGGGAAAGGGGAGCAGGGGCCTAGCGCTGGCCTTCAGCCCCCTTACCTATACTCGGCCAAGGATTTTCTGAGTTCCAAAGTTTCTGAGGCCATTCCTCAAAACTTCGGAACTCGGAAAACTGAGTCAAGTACCTCAATCCTCTAGGTTTTCCATGGAAAGCAGAGGACTGAATTTCAGCACTAGACAAAGGTGACTTGAGAGCAACTCTGACATAAGGTTGGGATGTAGGAAACTGTAACAAAGTTTCTTTCCTGATTGGGGTAAGTACTTGCAATATCTTTGATTATGTGAATCAGAGACCAGAACAGAGGGTTCAGTCATCAAGTTGTGGACTTTATTTGCCTCCTCATAGATGTAACAATGCATCGGTCCTCAACCCCTTAGCCCAGCAACTCCCAAATAGTCCATATTGTCCCTTCTGGACTCAGGCACTTCCTTTACTTGCAGGCATCCTCATCTATCTCAAGGGCAAGGCCACGTTCTGGCTCCCCAGTTTAAGGTCTGCTGGCTCTTGGGCTCCCTGGTTCATAGGACTTCCTTGGTTCTCTTCCTCCAGGTTTCAGCACCTTGTTTTAGCGTAGAGTGCTGAGCTCTAGGTCTGGTCTGGTCTGGCGTCTAGCTGCAGACTGCCTGGCCCCTTGAGCTTGCTGACTTTTATACCCCTGGTGAGTGCGGGTCTCCAGTGGTGAAATGGGCTCTTTTAAAGTGCCAGTGATCCGTTTCATCACATATCTTCCTCCCACCCCCAAGAGCTTTGCCATCCTGGCAAGCTTGGCTCAACAAACATGCTGCATACATACATGTCCTAATCAGACAGTGTCTAGACCCTCGTTACATTTCACCCAGTGTACATATAATAATTGACTGACTTTAGCATCCTTCTTTTATTCTTATTGGGCTCAACAGCCCTCTTGCTTGATTACAGAAATGAATGTGACCTTTTTAGATTTTCAAGTGACCCAAAGGTTGTACAGAGCCCCCTTTCCCATTACCAGGTTGGCATTTCCATATCCCCATGTATGCGCCATCCATAACTAGGGATGTGCACTTCTTTTTCATTATATTGATAATGATAACATTCTCATTTTCGTTATCATTACTGCAATAACAATAACAAAGATAAATAATAACGAAATCAGTAATGATAACGACAGTCGTTATTGATTTCGTTATTGCCTGGCAGTTGTTTTTTGGAGGGAAATGTGGAGGGGGGAAGGAGGGAACAGAAATCTCTGAGCCAGAAACAGTGTTGAACTCTGGAACTGGGCCTGTGATGGGAGGGGAAGGACCTGATGGATGTAATTGCTGGCCAATGAGCAGCGCAAGCAGGTCCCAGGCAATTGAATGGCACCCTGTGATTGCTCAATGTCTCCTGCCTCCCAGAGCCAATCATGGGGGGCTCTGGGGAGAGCACTGCAACCCTTTATGTTGCAGGGCCAGGCTGTTTGACTCTTGTTCTGTGTTAGCTCTTGCTCTGTCAGGTTGCGTTTACAAAATTCTGGTGTTGCACTAAAAACTTCCCCAGCCCTAAGTGTTATGCCTTACCTTTCCTTATACCCTTTATTTTACCTTTCACCTCCCCCTGTACATATCTATCTATCTATCTATCTATCTATCAGATACAGATAATATAAATAGAGATTAGATAGATATACCCTATATTTTTTTCTTTTCCCTTCCCCTGTCTCCTCCTGTCCATATTATATATAGATATATTAGTTGTATATAGATAGATTAGATTAAATATTATATAGATATTAGTAGATACTATGCTTTTTTATTATATATATTAGCATTATAGGATAGGAATAGGATAGATAAGATACTTAGATAGAATACATAGCAGATAGAAGTTTATTGATATAGATACTTAGATAGGCATATATTGCCTATAGCATAGGTTATTANATATAGATACTTAGATAGGCATATATTGCCTATAGCATAGGTTATTAGGTAGTTTAGGTTAGACATACATATTAGTAATTTTCATATTGTCATTGTGCACTTATTACTACTGCATTATAATGAGAAAGGGAGGAAGGAGTTCAACTTCTGAGAAGTCTGTGGCAGGTGTCTGCTGGCACTTCTGCCACTGGTGGCAGCCCACAACGGAAATGCTACCAAAAACAAAATCTTCATTATCACTTGAAATTGATACTGATAACGACACCGATAACTAATAATGAAATTTTATTATTAACGATAACAAAAATGACAGTTTTTAATAACAAAAACTGAAAATGACATGGGTTCCTGCTGCACACCCCTATCCATAACCCTCCATATATACAATCCATAATCCCAACAAAATATGGAAACACAGATACATTCCTGACACTGTAAATCCCGATCTCTTAGTGCTTATTGCTGTACATATTAACTCATACATTACTTCTGATAAGCTATAATCATCCTCACATAACATTGGGTGATTTCAGACGTTACGCGGTCCCAAGTCACCACAGTAGATTCCCAGTGGTTGTGAACCGAGCAACTACCCCCCATGGTCAACAAAAGCTCCAAACAGACGTGACAGGAGCGGGACCACGGCAGGGAATCGGACTGCCAGATCACGGCCCAGGGCCAGACAGCACCGGGGAGGGGTGGGACACAGACATGGCCGGATGAGGGCAAACAAAGCCAGAAGGGACAAAAGGGAACACCCACACAAGGGAAACGGGAAGAGGGAGAAGAGCCGGTGTGGTACCGCACACAACAGGCACAGAGACAATGAGGGCACAGCGGAACACACAGCACAACACACACCCGGGAGCACACACACCCACATGGGAAAGGAAGGGAAGGGGGCACACAGCGGGACAGACAACACACATGACACCATGGGCACAGGGCGGTGGGGAAGGGGGCTCAGGACAGGACAGAGGGGGGGGAAACAGCCCAGGGGCAAGGCAGGACACAGGCAACAACAGGCAGAACCCCAACAACAGCACAGTCCACACGGGTGACCCGCCCCAGCAACACAGGCAGTCCCGGAATGGGGGGAACCCGGAAGGTTGGGACACAGGCACAGCGGGGGGCCACACGGAACAGGGAGCGGTCCGGGAATGGTCCAGGAGGCACACACGCACCCCAAGCACTGATGAGGGGGTGATGGAGGGGAGGCAGGAGAGCTGGGGCCGTACAGCTGGTCCAATGTCACAAACACACACACCCTCCCTGGAGGAATCCGGGAGGTGCAGTCCGGGGACCCCAGACACCCGAGGTCACACAGGCACCCAAGGGGTGCAGGGGGGAGTGCAGGCATCTGAGGATGGTCAGCAGTACCCAGGGGAGCAGGTCGGAGAGCCAGACTCGGACACCGGAGATGGCAGTCACGGAGGGGAGCACCAGTTGCAGGGGCAGACAGGTGGGTCCCCAGAGGGGGCCTGGTGCCACAGGCAGGGGCAGCGGTGCCCCGGGATGCTGGCAGCACAGCAGCATAGCCAGGACATCAAGGAGGGAACAGGCAGTGGACCACGGCACCAAGGCAGAGGTGGGAGCTCATAATGGGGCTGGGAACCAGGGACCAAAAGGCACTGAGGGACTCACAGCCAGCTGGAGGGGGCCACTAAGGGGCCAGGGGTCAGGTAGCCCGCTAGGTGAACGAAGTGCAGCCAATGAAGCATGCCCCAGCGGTACCCCAGCATGGACATGTGGTGGGTGACCAGGTAGTACGCCTTGAATGGATCCTGCATGGAGAGCCCCAACTGCACATCAGAACGGGACCACACACTGGACAGCGTCACCAGCTCTGCTGCAGTGGGTTCAGATAAGCAGAAGTCAGCAGCGGGGGACCACAGAAGGTGACCCAGCTCCAACAGCTGGTGATACACCGCCCCATGAGAGTGCTGGTACCCATGGGCCCCATGAATGAAGCCAAAGTAGGACACAGCCAGGGCAGGGCCCCCCTTCGCCAGGCAGACCATGTAGGCAGCCAGGCTACACACAGACAGGGAAGACATGGTCTCCACAGCAGACCAACCCACATGCGAGCACCTCATCTCCAGAATGTGCCCATCAGGAAAGGGAAGCAGCCTCAGTGTCTCAGCATGTAGCCGGCAATCCCGGGCGCTCACCTCATAGCCAAAGTAACGAAGGCCAGAGCTCAGGCTCGCATAGGCACCCAACAGGCTGTCTGGGCAGCTCAGGAGCAATTGCATGGCCGGGGTATGCCACAGGTCGCACAGGGCCATGGTCTCGCAGAAGGTCCACATATGGGGGGCCCCATGGGGGCCGGGAGCCTGGTGGAAGCGCATCCAGCCATGGTCTAGCAAGCCAGGCAGAATGACACTATGGACAGGGGCGCCTGCAATCCCTGGAGGGGCAGGAGGGGAACCGGGGGAGCCCCAAGGGCAAGCAATAAGGCCACGGGCTGCAACAAGGCATGGCAACAGAGCGAGGCATGGGGTGTGGACCCAGCACAGCTGCAGGAACTGAGCACACAGACAGAACAGCCGACACACTAATCAGGCCTGCAAGGACACAATGTTGCCAACACAGAGAGGTGGGAGGTGATGACAGCAGGAATGCAGCTGCAGGCAGCACGCCAAGACGCATGCTGGTCCGTGCGCAAGGCCCCAGGCAGGGACAGCAAGTGTGCCCAATGGGCCGCCTCCCCAGCCCAGCCCGCCCACCCTGCAGGAGGAGGCTGGGCCTGCTGGGAGGGGGCTGTCCCAGGCCAATACAGCTGCCCCCACCCGGTCACCGGGTTGCAACCCGGGGGTGGGGCACCACGTGCCCCGGCCTATAATGGGGCCAGCTGCACCCCACCCGGGCCAGCTGGCACCATGGAGCGGGACAAGTTGGGCACCTGCGGGATGCACCTAGCATTCTGTGCCAAGTGGTACTGCTCGCACATCGATCAGCTGTGCATCCTGACTGCAGAGGGGCACCTGGGCGTTGCCTGCGGGTTTGCATGGCCTGGTGCACTGTACGGGCCTGGAGAGCACACCACGGCCGCAGGCACTCCGTGGCCCGGCTCAGGGCTCAGCGGTTGACCAAGGCGGGCCCAGATCCACGGCCGGAGCAGGGTTGCTGTGCTCTGTGAGGCGGCCGGGCGGCTCCAATAGTGGAGGGAGACCATGCAGCACGCCGCCCTGCTCACAATGCCCATTGCCTGGTGGGTTTGGGCATTGCGAGAGCGGGCACAGGGGTGGTGGTCCCGGGCGCTGGCTCAGTGGGATGAGGCCACCTGGAGGGCGCACTTTTGGATGGACAAGCTCACCCTACTGCACCTTGCAGAGCTGCTCACGCCCTGGCTGGAACGGCAGAACACCCCCATGAGGACCCCCATCCCCATGGTCCAGTGGGTGGCCATCGTGGTCTGGGCCCTCGCAACGCCCGACTCCTGCCAGTCCATCTCCCAGCACTTCGGTGTCGGGGTGAGCACCGTAGCCTGTATCCTCCGGAATGTATGCGAGGCTGTGGAGGGCGTGCTCCTGGACCGGGTGATCCAGCTGTGATCCAGCTGGTGGACCAGGTGGCTGTTATGGCCAGCTTCACGGCTGGAGGGTTCCCCAACTGCATGGGCACCGTGGATGGCACCCACATAGAGATCCTTCGCCCCTCAGCTGGGGAGGCTGTGGAGTATGTCAATAGGCACGGGTACCACTCCCTGCAGCTGCAGGCTGTCATGGACCACTGGAGGTGGTTCATAGACATCTTCACAGGCAATTCCGGGTGCAGCCATGATGCCCGGATCATGACCATCTCCCCCTTCTATGCCTGGATTTACCACGAGGACTTTGCGGACATGGGGATGACCCGGATCGAGGGCATGCCCCCCTGTATCCTGGGGGACCTGACCTATCCCCTCACCCAGTGGCTGATGAAGGTTTTCCCAGTCGCAAGGACCCCAGTGCAGGTGCTGTACAATTCCCGCCAGTGTGCAAGCAGGACCATGGTCGAGCGGGCCTTCGGAGCTCTCAAGCAGTGCTGGAGGAGCCTCACTGGCTGGCTGGACTATATGGTGGAGACCTTGGCCCTGGTGACAGGTGCCTGCTGTATGCTGCACAATGTGTGCAAGACCAATGGGGCAGCCCTGGAATACCCCATGCCTCCTCGCCCTCCCGGACCAGTGCCTCTGTACGTGAACGCACACAACCCCTGGGAGTACCGTTATGCCAAGTGCATCCGTGCTGTCCTGGCCAGGCATATCAACTGGGAGGCCAAGGCATGAGGGCGCTCGATCCCGACACCACCACCCTGGGGCCCCCGTCTGCTCCCTGGGCGGTCCCCTCTGCGGCCAATGGCCAGCTCCCACCCTGGGGCCCATGAACGTACCACAGGAGGCAGTAGTGTTGCCCACCCATTTATTAATCCACCCAAGTACATGTGCCCCCACACCACCACCGCCACCACCACCTCCCACCGCGCTGGTGTGTCCCCCCCAGACCACCCTCCCCCATCCCCCATGTCTCTGGGGCTGTCCCCTTGTCCGGCCGGAGGGCACTGCAGAGCTCTGGGAGCTCCCCTCTCCCCCCACTGTCCGTGTCCCCAATGGTGTCCTGGGAGGCCTCAGTGTCCTGAGGAGCTGGCGGTGGTGGGAGGGAGGGAGGAACTGGAACCACAGGGGCCCCCCATGGCAGCTACCCGGGAGGTGGATGCATGGCCCCAGCTGGCGTGGGGGTGGCTGGGGCGGTTGGGGAGGCAGTGGGGGCACCGAGGGGCCTGGCCTGGGGGCCTAGGCAGGCAGGGTGCCCGGTGCAGCAGCTGCCATCACGTATGCACTCATGGTGCCAGCATGCAGGAGCAGGGAGGTCCCGATGTTGTGGGACCTATCCATTTTTGCAAAATGCTCCCGCACCATCCCCTCAATGGTCTGTTCCAGCCGCACAAATGCCCCTACCTGCCTGCTGTGGTCTCGGCGCTCCCGCCTCCATTCCAGGCTCACCTCCACCAGGAGCCTCCAGTCCCTTGCCTCTGCCTTTTTCAGGGAGCGCTCTATGGCCACCTCCATGCGGTCCATGGCTGCTATAATCTGTTCCCCCTGTTCAGTGGTGGTACGGACTATGTCCTCTGCCTGGTCCTCCCTCCGGTGACGGTGCTCCCTCATCCGTTGTGCTGGGGCCACAGGCTTGGGTTGCTGTGGCCCCTCTGGCTGTCCTGTAGGGTACAGGGAGGTTGGTGGTTAGGCGTCCATCCGGGCCGCCCCCTTGCCGGGGGCATGCCTTGGGGGTTGCGCCCCCCTTGAGTTGGCACCTGCCCCCCGCGTGACCCGGGTCCCCCTGCAGGTTTCCACGGGACCCCCCTCCTCACTGGTGTGGCTCACCCAGGCCCTCCGGCGGCTGCCGGGGCTGTTCTCCGCCAGCCTCCTCGCCCACCTGTCTCTGCCGCTGGGGCATGCCATGCCCTGTGGGGGTAGGGGAGGCAGTTGGCAGAGGGATGTAGGTTTGGCCACGTGACCCCCTGGGGCCCCATTCTGTGGTCTGGGGTGTGGGTGGGGCCTGCCCCCTGGCCGCAGCCCCCTTCCCCCCTGCCAGGGGGTGGGGGCTCTCCGGGATGCTGTGGGGGGGGGGGCTGCCAGTCCCCGAGGTCCCAGGGCGCTCCTCTTGGGGGTCTGGGGCCCTGGAGCCCGTGCCTTCTTGGGGGGAGGCGAAGGGAGGGGGTACCTCAACCCATTCCCTGCCCTGGACCACAGCACTCCCCATGAGGTGTGGGGCGACTATGGAGCCCTTCATGTGGAGTTTGCGGTCCAGGGAAGGCCTGGTTGTTGTCCCGTATGGCCTTGTACCTCCTCTTGAGTTTCTTGGCCTTCGACTGGCACTATGCCACAGTCCTGTGATGCCCCGCCACCTCAATTTCCTGCACAATCTCCCGGAACACATGTTTGTTGTGCTGATTGAGTGCAAGCTCCAGTTGATGCTCCAGGGTCCCACAGATGCGGATGAAGTCCTGGGTCTCCCTGTGCCCCCATTGCCCCCCTCTGTGGTAAGGCCTTCTCCCCCGTGGACCCTCCGGTGCCTCTTCCTCCTGCTCCCCCTCCTCTGCCGCCTGGTGTGCGCCCGTCTCCTCCAGAGGCTCGGGCTCCCGGGCCCGCTTACGTGTCTGCAGGATGGGGGGGGGAGGATTGGTTGCTGTTCTGCCCCTGTCCCAGGGCCTGCTCCCTTCCCCCCCTCCTGCTGCCCGGCCACCCGGCCACCCACCCCCCATGGTGCCCTTGTGCCACCAGGTCCACTCCCCTTCGATCCCCTTACCCGTTTCCGGGGTGCCTCCTCCCCTGGCCTGGTCGTTGCCCCTGGTTCGGCCTGTCCCAGCTGCTGCTGTTGCTACTGCTGTCCCTCCACCTCCTCCATGTGCAGCACAACCACCGTCTTCGCCTGTGCCTCCTCCTCTTCCTCCTGCCTTGCTCTGTCTCCCACCGCTCTCCTCTCCCTTCTGCCTCGCTCCATCCCACCACGTCCCCCTGCTGCTATGTGCCCTTTAAATCTCCCTTCGCGGCCTGTGTTGTTGCTGATTTCCTGGCGGCGATGCTGCGTACTTTGTCCCCGGAATCATTTTGGTTGATTCCGGCCGGTGGTTGACATTCAGACGTTACTTTTTTTTGTTTCCCATTGGGAATCGCTTTGACCACGCTTTCAGCAATGATCCAGGCCGGAGGTCCAGAAGCGTGGTTGATATTGACCCCTGGTGGGTATTGACCGTGGTGAACATCTGGCGCCCGCGTAACAGATGTTCAGGGTGCTTTGGCCCCGCCGCGGAATTGACCGTGGTTCACTGTGGTTCACTGTGATGTCGTAACGTCTGAAAATACCCATAGTCATAATTCCTTTGCTTTTTTCCCTGTCCTACAGTCTGCCATTATAGACTGAGGAAATGGTCTGACAGTAGCTGCCCAGATTACATCACAATGCTCTTGGAAGAGTCAGGTAAATCACATCATCAACCCACATACTTTAACAGTCATGTGTGTGCACCTACTTGAGCAGCACTGCACCCTCAGGCATTTGTTCACCCTGTGATATGACCCAGCAAGTCTTAACTGCTTGTATCACCTCTGGGCTTCTCTTGTCAGCCCAATATCCTGGCAGGGACTCGTGTTCATCCCCCTGCATGTGCACCTATTTTTCTTATTACAGTATACATACAACATCTCCTAATTATTTATTTCCCAAATAACAGGTCGATAGAAGTCTTCTGCTTATTATTTACTTTATACCTTCTTTCTAGCAGTCTTACTTTTCCTCCCTGCCCATGCATCCCCATTCTCAGGCAGTGTCCTTGAGATCATCATACCCAATTTCACATCCAACAAAAGACGATTTGTGGGATTCTAAGCTGTCCCTTACTGTTGTGGTCAAATCACCACACTCCCTTCAAGGTATCTATTACCCTTCCCCACCCCAAGTTCTGCTTAGTGACACCAAGCCCTTCAGGTTTTTAACCTAAAGCCAGTTTCACTCAGGTACAATTAACTAGTATTTAACCACCAGGTTCCCGGCCTTCTCATATCCCTACTAGGCTCACACGTCATCATTTCCCTAGAACAGAAATGTCTATAACCTTCCTAGGTCACTAAGAGCCCATTTTAGCTCATGTATAAGTAAGTTATATACTTAGGCTTAGACATCCCATAGCACACACAAGTACCTATAGACCTTAATGGGACCCCAGGATCTGCCAAAAGGGTGTCCAGGAAACACAGCCCCTCCTCTTGTCTTGCTCTCAAAGTACTGGGGAAAGATGTAGTAGGTACTCTTGAGGTTAGAGGTTGTGCCTCAGGTCCAAGATCAGATGCTGTTCCCATTCTTACTCCTAGGAGGGTTCTTCTCCTACTCCAAACTCAGAGGCATCTGTTGCATGCAAGTTGGTTGGGAGGAACAATTCCCACCATTGGGAATCCCCCACTGGGAAGCTTTTGGACACCCCCTTCATGGTCTGGTTGGAACCACTCTATCGGACTGGCACCTCCAGGCTATTACACCCTGAGAACTACAGCCATATACATAACCCCATACAGTCATAATGACAATCAGTAATTATTCCCAGCAATAATAAGCAAACAGTACTTCTAGAGTTTTCACCTTATCTACAAATATTAACAGAGAATGAATATAAGAGGTAGTTTTAGTCACTTTTCTGACCATCACCAAATTTTAAGGAAACCCTGCTTTCCCCAGACACACTGCGGACAGAGCCTATTTTCAAGAGATTAACAGTTAAAAAGGGCTTTTGCTCCTGTATTATGCATGTTTGAGTGAAACCATCAGTGACTAAAACCACCCACCAAAGACTTGGGCTGCTTTTACATGAGAGGCCAGGGAAGCACGTTCTTCAATGCACCGCTAGGAAAAGCTGTGTGGGGTGCGTTTATACGCACCGGAAGTGACCGCCCACCATAGGACTCGGCGGCATGCACAACCATGTGCGACCTCTTTAAAGACGTGTTCTGGAAACCTGGGGTTTCTTTAGGCTTAAACATACTTAATGTACTGACTAGAGAAAGGGAATCTCTTCATTACTTTCAGTTAAAGTGACCCCCTAATAATGGTTACTGGGGAAAAAAATATGGTTTGAGTAGCAATAGTGACAGGTCCTAACTTTTAACAACCAGATCACACAGTGCAAAAAAACAAGATTCAAATAGATCTACATCAGCATGAGTGAGACAGACTGAAATTTACTTTAATCTTAGGCCGCTTTTAGACGTGCAGCTGGGATCAGGCGCGGGACCGGCAAAACAGCCGCGGCGCTGTTTTAGACGAACCGGAAGTGGAAGTTGTGCGCGTGATCTGGGGCCGCGCATTCTTTGCCGACCGCGAGTGAACCGCCCTGATCTCTCTGGGGTGACATACGCGGCCGGAAAATAATGCGCGGCGCCGGATCACGCGCACAACTTCCGCTTTCGGTTCGTCTAAAACAGCGCCGCGGCTGTTTCGCCGCTCCCGCGCCTGATCCAGCTGCACGTCTAAAAGTGGCCTTATATAGGGGCGAGCCCTCATGGTATAGCAATATGGAAATTTTTGCAGCTCCACAGAACTGTGGCGGTTTCTAATAGAGGTGTGCAGCAGGGACCCATGTCATTATTTGTTTTCATTTTTGTTATTAAAAACTGTCGTTATTCGTTTTCATTAATAACGAAATTTTGTTTTTCATTATCGGTGTGTGTGTTAGAAATGCCAGTGGCAGAAGTGCCAGCAGATTGCATCTCATTATTGCTCCCCTTCCCCCACATGTGCTGACGAAAACAGAAACAAAACTGAAAGCAAAATTTTGTGTGATACCGATACCAATAATGAAAAACGAAATTTCATTATTGATTTCATTATTTTCATTTTCGTTATTGTAATAATGAAAACAAAAAATTTGTTTTCAGTATCAAAATAATAAAAACAAAGTGCACACCCCTAGTTGCTAATGCTTTAAGAGTAAGACCCTCCCACAGCTCAGTTGAAGCATCTGGAGGGTTACTTCTTCAAGGAACAACAGCTAGAAGCAAGGAGCTTCAGCTTTCCAAAGATGATTTGTCAGGAAGAGATGAAGCTACGATGCCAGTTGAAATGCACACCAATAGCACAAAAAGGCTCCAAGCAGCAGATGCTGCTTTTAGTTTGCAGTTGGCAAGGAAACTACCTGACTTGCTTAGTCTACCTTTCAATTTGAAGATGGTAGTGTGGAGCTTTCCTCCAGACAGGGGTCTAAAATTCAACTTTCAAGTTATGTAAACATATTTTAAAGATTTTTATAAAAGTTACTTATAATACATTATTTACATTCTATAGGGCAGAGAGCACAGACTAGTTTCAAGGAGCAGCTTTTATATGGGTTTGGGAAAACATGACAGCTTTACGTTCCATGCCATGTCATCAGCAAAGACCTTGTACAGTCTCACATATTGTGCTCACTTACAACTTAGGTTCCATGCACCTACACTTTGCCTTGGTCTTTCAGCCCCAATCCTCTTCCTTTGCAGGTTGGGAGGCAACACTGAAGTAGGGGAATGGAGGGGGTGAGGGGCACCTTGCTTCCCCCTCATCCCTCCTTTCCCTATATCCGTTGGTTGGGAAGAATGGGACAGCTGAGTACTGGGAGGCTTGTATATGAGGGAAACCAAGTTGATGTCTACAGGATGTGTGCATGCAGACAAGATTGGAGGCAGTTGGGCAGTGGAAGAAGTATATGTATAGGTAGGGGCAAACCAGGTATTGCGGGAGTATTTATGGTGCACAATGCACAGAAATGGGTGATGTGTTTGCATCAATGAGGCTGGGGAGCAGGCAAGGATACAGGGGGAGTGGATGTATCAGAAAAGGGCAGAGAGATGTTAGGAGTGGTGTATATTCAGGGGAAAGGCCACCCTCGTCTTCTAACACACTAGCCCCCACTTCCCTCACAGAGAACCCATGAGTTATGGCTCCCAGACTCCCCCTCTGCTCTAACCCTCTAACCCCCTCTTCCTGTCAGAGAACCCAAGAGTCTTGGCTTATAGCTCCTCCTGCAGTAATCCACTAGCTCACAACTGTGTAACAGAGAACCCAGGGAATCTGGTCTCCCAGTCCCAACAAACAAGGCTCCCCATCTTTTCATAGAGTCATGAAGGATTCAGTGAGCTATATGTCTGACATGGAACAAGAGTAAGGGTGTGTGTGTAAAATGTCCAAAAAGAAAATGGAGAAGAGGTAGAATAACACAGTAAAAACCAATAAATTAAAAGAAAAAAGAAAAATAAATAAAATTACAAAACATCCCCCAAACATGTACATGTAGGAGAACAAAGCAGGTTAAACATGAGTCTTCCGTACTTTTATGACCGCTGCCAGGAATGTTGTCACCTGCACTATAATGGCAGGATCATGATCCCAAAGCAGCAGAACCACTGTTTGACCTCGAGGACATTGACCCAATGACATTAAAATAGAGGCCAAATATTTGGCTCAGAGATGGGAATACCAGTTGCACTCAAGTAAGACATGATCTATTGTTTCTATTCCTGCCACTTCTGTACATTTACATAGTCTTTGTGGCAGCAGAATTCCCAACATGCACCCCTCTATGACTGCAGATGGGATCTGGTGGAACTGTCCTAACATAAAGGCCCTTCTATATTTGTATACTGATAGAATAGCAAAATAGGAGGGGGACTGAACATCAGGATTTAAATATCCATAGCACGGGGCAATGTTCTGGGCAATCATCTCTGTGGTTATTCTCTGTTTAATCTGGTCTGCTAAGCACCTTTTGACCAGGCTTCATGCCACAACATAGCCTAAAAGAACAAGGCCTCAGGGGAAAAACCGAGGAAGTTCAAAATTGCCTGGACACCCTTCCACCAAGTACTGGTCAAAGCCATCTCCAGGGCCATTGCACAGAAGGACTGGAGGATAAATAAGCTAACTGGAGTCAATATTTCACTATTTGCAATTTCACTGCTGAGGTGATAGGAGCTAATCTTGATTCAACCTGCAACAGCGCAATTGGAGTATTATGGGGGGGCCGCCAAAACAGCCCTCGGAAAGTTGTTCTGTAGAGGTTCCAGTTTATTCCATAAAGCCACTCCCCACACATGGGCTCCATACAGAATTTGTGGCATAGTCTTAGCTCTAAATGCCTTTAGTACTGGTGGAAGGAGCCTACCGCCATGCATGTAATAACAGTTAAGTAGTTCTTTGGTGGATAAATTCACCAGAGCCTTAATTGCCTTATGATGGATGTTCCAGATTGCGGCATGAGAGAAAACCACTCCATTGTGAGACCTGTTCTATTTCCTCACAGTTCATCCACCAACAATGGCGGACTCAGTCAGGACCAACTACCATTACCTTGGTTTTCTGATAGTTTATCTTCAACAATTCATTACTACAAAACCTACAAACTCCATCCAGCATACGCCTTGGACCTATTTCTGTCCATGAGAGAAGAATGGTGTCATTGGTGCAGAGCAAAAATGGAAGACAATGCTGCCCTAGCATGACTGGATGAAAGGATGGGTCCCTTAATTCAGTGCCCATGTTGTTTATGTATAGGTTAAATAACATTGGGGCCCAGAAGAGGGGGACTGAACATCAGGATTTAAATACCCCTGCCGAACCCCCCTAGTTACTGGGATGGATTGCGAGAGTTGACCCTGTCTGCCGACTCTCACCTGGACTGAGGTCTGCTGATGACAGGTAATTATCAAATAAAGCAGCCTTCGGTCTAGGTTGCTTATCAGCAATTTTTGCTAGAGGTGCTCTCTGTCAATAGAATCAAATAGTGCCTTTAGATCAATAAAGGTGGCATAAAGGGAAGATTTCATTGGTTTGCATATTTCTGGGATAGCTGGTGGAACAAGAAAGTGTGGTCCACTGTCAGAGAACCCTTCTTAAAGCCCACCTGCTCAGGACCAATTATGTCATTATCGGAGGCCCACTCCTGTAATTTACCCAGCAAATAATTTGTGACCTTATCAAAAACATCAAGCAGGCTGAAAGGTTGATAGTTTGCTGGATTACTATGACATTGGCAGCCTTTTTTATAAATAGGAATTACAATGCTTCTAGTGCATCCCTTGGGCATCCTGCCTGTAGTATTAATGGCAGTGAATAGCGGGGCCAACATGGAACTCCACCAGTCTAGATCGGATTTTAACAACTGGGGGTGAGGGAACAAAGTCCTCCACCAGAGGAAGAATAACAGGGAGGGAGGCAACAGGGAGTGAAATAAGAGGGAGCTTATGGGAACTCGGTGGAATGACAGGTGTGCTCCCTCAGATATTCAGTCATTGTCTGAGTTCCTTGCCATTCCACCTGTTTTTCATGCCATTCCTCCTGTCATTCCACCCAGTTCCTTGAAGGTGTACCCTATCCCTGTTCCTCCCTGTCATTACACCCATTTCACTGTCTCTCCCTAGCACTTTCCTCATTATTGCACACCCTCTTGCCTCCCCACCCCCACGCCGAAAGATGTAGCTCTATTGTTTGCTTTCACACCCACTGAATGGGGATCTGCAAATTAGAATAAGATTTATTTCCAAATTGCTATTGCTCTTTCCTTTATTCCTTCCAAAGGGCATTCCATGTTATTAATTTCAATATGTACCCAACTTGAAATTCTTATTAAACATTTATATAGCACTGTCCCCAGCTTCAGTGTTGCACCCAATCTGCAGAGGAAGAGGATTGGGGCTGAAAGACAAAGGCAAAGTGTGGGTGCATAGAGCCTAAGTTGTAAGCGAGCACAATATGTGAGACTGTAAAATGACACTTTACTGCTTACATGGCACAGAAGTTAAGGCTTTCCTGTTCTCCCGAAGTCAAATAAAAGCTGTCCCTTGACCCTCTCCTGTTTCCCAGCTTCAGTGTTGCTGCCAACCTGCAAAGGGAAAAGGATTGGGAGTAAAAGAGCAAGGCTAAGTGTGTGGATGTATGGAGCCTAAGTTGTAAGGGAGAACGAAATACGATAGTGTACATCAGGTTAGCTGCTTTCATGGCATGTGAGATAAGGCTGTGGTCTTAACTTCCAATTTCCATGCCTTTTGGAGCGGGACTGAATTTGCAGGGGCCGTAACTCCTTTCTTAATGATTATGGAATATACTAAGGGTGGGCCATCGAGCCACATGCAGTTTAAGAGTGGCTCTTGACCAGGACTGGTCCTGGGCCTCATATAGCCTTAAAGGTCCTGTATCTTACTTCACTCCACCCAAGCCTCAGCAGATAAATACCAGTTCTTCCTCAGACTCTCTGCCGCCAGGACCACGAAGCACCAGCTCTGTCAACGTACTACAAAGCAGGAGGGGTGTGTGTGTACATATGCTCTTGACTATATGAAGATTTGGTAAGTGGCCTTTGCAGTTGGAAACTTTTTCTGCCTCTGGGATATACAGTGACCCCTTTTTAATACCTTCTTCCTGCACGTGGAGACAAAAGGCATGAAACTAGAGCTGGAAAGACTGCATTTTGAGGAATTTGGTATATTTGTATCCACTGAAACAAAGTAGATCCAAAGTGTTATTCACTTCCTGCTTTGTTTACAGAAATGAATATTTTTTCACTTATTTTGTTTTGTTAACTTTGGTGTTTTCTTTACTTTGATTTGGTACTTCATTAACTTCTGTAACTTTGATATTTCATTTTTGATACTTCATTTATTAGCAAAATATTATTTTATTTATTTATTTGGATTTCTATCCCACCCTTCCTTGAAGGTTCAGGGCAGATAAAATAAATTCCTTAATAAAATAAATTCCTTAACCCTAGGCCGATAGGTGGGGTCTAACTGACCTGAGAGGGGTACAAAACAATTAATAAAACTTTTTTAGCAAACTTCTACCACTCCATACTCCATGACCTTGTCAACCATGATGGGATCAATTGCCCTGTGGTATTTCATGCCCCCCACCCTTGTATTTTTTTTTAATATAAGGTTTTTATCTGATGCTGCTGGGGGTCAATTTGACCCCAATTGAAGTGCATGGGAAACTGAAAGTACTATATAGACCCCACAAAATGCTGCTAAAAATAAATAAATGTTTATTATTTCTTTAAATGCTTGAACCAGAACCTGTTCTTTCCTTCTTTTCTCACAACAAATGGAAATAGAAAGAAATATAGCATTGTGACTGTTTTTGTTAATGACATTTTTGTGTGTACAAAAATATCGCTACAAATGCTTTTGGGGGTATATTATAACTCAAGCCAAATAACCACTTTACAAACATAAATTGAGTTGTATATTTTTTTGCAGTTATAACCTTACTGGTGTAATCTTCAACAGTGTTTTTTCATCATAGCTGTTTGCAGAGTTCATTTTGAAAAATACTTACCAATCAGCCATATGGGGTCGTTTGGACTCCTCCATTTACTTGCTAAGTGACCCTTTTGGTCAGTAAGGGTTAACATTACAATCTGTTTGCAGTAAGATGGTTATCTAAAGGCAGATCAGGAGACTTCATGGAGCCATCTCAGAGAAATACAGAGTGTGCTAATGACCCCTCCATTTACTTGCTAAGTGACCTTTTTGTCAGTAAGACTCAACATTAACATTAATTGACCTTTTTGCAATAAGGTTGCTGTCTAAAGGCAGAATCATATCAGACTTCATGGAGCCATCTCAGAGGAATACAAAGATAATTAGATAGAATCACTAATTGTTTGGTAAACATGTGGCACCCCAGTGGAAATTGGCACTCAGCTGCTATTCCTGTGTAGTTGCTAGTGCTAACATTGTGGGGTATTACTGACCCCTGCTGCCTTTTGTTTTATTCCTATTCCTGTCCTCCCCCCAAAAAAATCTTGGTACAGTGTAAATTATTTTCTAGACAGTTGTTGTCCTTTTCAAATTAACCCCCCTGGTTTTTAAAAAAAGATTTATGGTTTAATTGGGTTCTGTTTGACCCCAACACCATATTCGTACAGTGGGCATGTCCAACTTGCTAGGGTTAAAAATACACACTGTCTAGAAATATAAAATTCCCTAAAAACAACTCCTGGGACCCTATCCCTGCCTGCTAAACACCTAGTCAAATAAATAGGTCTTACATAGCTTCCAAAAATGCTCAGTCCTGCTTAATAGTACCACCAAAGTGAAAAAGCATAGAAAATGAAAGACCAAAGTTACAGAACTTAACAAAATACCTAAACGAAGTTAAAAATAATAATACCAAAGTTGACAAAACAAAGTAAACCAAGAAATGAAAATGTGACTTACCCATCTATCAAAACCTTATTTGAATATTCTTCCTTGAATGATGTGCAAATAATTTTATAGCTATGGAATGACGTATTTGTTTCAGCCTTGCACAAAACCCACATGAGGAATGATTAGGTTTTTCAGTTTTAAAATTTTAAACTTGATGTGCATTCTAACAGAATATCTGAAATTGTCTAAACTAATGTTTAAAAATGCATGTGCAGCTTTAAAAACGTAAGGTTACAAATTAAACTTTGAAGCAGAGACCTTGGATACCAACGTTTAGCCTAATCACATTCTGAAGCTGAATTATTCAACCAGCTTCCTGAAAAATACGGCCTTTCATTAAAGGGTCTCAGAATACTTTGTAAATGGTAAGGAACTGAGTCTTGGTGATATTATTATTCCCATGTGGCAAATGGGGGAACAGAGAAGATGCAACATGCCCCAAGTAAGAGATCAGAGTGGCAGAGCTGAGACAAGAATTAAAAGAGAGTGTGGTCGCCGTGTTGGTCTCAAATGACAGAGAGAGAAAGTGGTTCGAATTATATCTTTTATTGGACCAACTGTTGGTGGAAATAAGCAAGCTTTTGGGCCATTCAGGACCCTTCCTCAGGCATTTAGCATAGCCAGTAGAAATATATAAACTGAGGAAGTGTAGAGCATATATACCTGCTCTAAACTTGCTCAGTTTATATATTTCTTACTGGCTATGCTACATGCCAGAGGAAGGGCACTGTGTGGCCCGAAAGCTTGCATATTTCAGCTAACAATAGGTGGTCCAATAAAAGATATCATTTGAACCACTTTGTCTCACAAGAATTAAGGAAACTCAATCTTCTGATCTAACCTGTAGTTGCCATTGTTTTTATTAATATTATGATGGGGCCTAGAAGCCAGGCCCTATTGAACTATGCACTCTCCTAAAAACTCTGCCTCTGGTCCATATACCTTTGAACAGGTAGACATAACAAACAAGGGACAGCACAAAACAACAAGTCAGTTAAGAACAGTGGAATAAAGAATGGTCCCAACACTTGAGATGCTTAACCCATATCTAGCGTTCTGTAGTTAAAGTGTACAAGGTAGGATAACATACTATGGGCAATGTCCGGCCAGAAGAAGAGCTGCAGTGTGGGTCTGCCGAGCAGATGGACCACAGCTCCACCTCGGACACGTGTCCCAGGTTTGGCCGTCCCACTTCCGGGATGTTTTGGAGCATAGCAAGCAGGGCTGGACCAGAGCAGGCAGTGCCTGCTCCAATTTCACATCTGGCAGGCCACCTAGGGCTGGCGCAGCCAGTTCCAGGGCAGCACATCTGCCTAAAAGCACCCATTGTCTTAGGCAGCTCCTTCTATCAACAAGGGACAATGTGGGACCAAGACTACTACCAGACTCAGTCTCTTGACCTTCTTCAGCATTATTTATTCCAGCCTAGCTAACACTCTTCAACTGCTCTTCTGGCGAATGGGATCTATCGCCCATTTGAAAATGCTTTAACCATCCTGATTGTGAGAATGACAGGGTGTTTAAAGTGTGTCACAGATCCGAAAGAGCTGATTGTAAAAAGACACATTTAATTCTGATAATTCATTAATAGAAATACTACTAGGTCAAATTTGAGGAACTCTTTGGAATCGAATCTTGGTATCTTGTCATAACATTTTTACTACAGTGCATGCAGCGTAGTCCTTTTAGACTGGAAAACCTTACCCTCAAGAGCCATTTACATAGACACCTTGCTGAAAATCTAGTGACATTCCCCCACCAGTGCATTGCCTCTGGCCGCAGAACAAAACCTCCTTTGTCTGTTAGGATGAGGATTCTTTTATATATACAGGGCGTTGAAAAATGTGGTGTTCATTCTTCTTTTAGTCCATTATCCTTATCTTTAAACTCTCTCATTCATCCTTTCCAGGGCCCAAAACGGTAGTATATAATCAATATCATAATCAGTCTAGATAATTATGCCTGTAGAATTCCAGTCAGGGGAACTGTCCTAGGGCTGTCCAGAAGCCAGGATGAATCTGTGTGTAATTGTTCCCATAAACAATACCAGAATAATATTGGGGAATGGTTAATTCAAACCCCGCTGCTCTGCAGTACATCAGGGCTAGCTTCAGGGTAAGAGTTATCACAACAGGCCCCGGAAGGGAGCTAATACAAATGAAAGTCAAGTCTGTAAAGAAAGTCATCTATAGCACGCTGTGATAGGTTTCTGAATTATTTTGTGGATAAAATCACTCGTATTCACTGCAATTTCGACGCTGCACTTATTACACTAGGGGAACCTGAGGTTATGGAAGTCACACCTTGTCCGGTTTTATGGGATCAATTTCAGTAGGTGACACCCGCTGATGTGTTTGAGACCCTTGGGGCTATTAGGGCCACCTCTTGTGAATTAGATCCGTGCCTGTCTTGGCTAATTAAATCTTGGAAGGAGACAATGGGGCCATTGGTCAATGGAGCCAATGGTCAATGGCTCCCTTCGGGAGGGCAAAATGCCGGGCTGTCTCAAGGAGGTGGTGGTGCGGCCTCTGCTCAAGAAACCATTGCTTGAAGTTGACTCCCTTGCCAGCTATCGACCTGTCTCTAAACTTCCCTTTTTAGGGAAGGTTATTGAGCAGGTAGTGGCTCAGCAGTTGCAGGGGCATCTTGACCACGTCGGTTTTCTTGATCCCTCTCAGTCAGGACTTAGTCTGGGTTATGGCATGGAGACTGCTCTTGTGGCTTTGATGGATGATCTGCGCCGAGAGATGCAGATCCCGTTGGTTCTGTTAGATCTGTCAGCTGCTTTTGATATGGTTAATCATGAGAAGTTGGTGGGTGGGACTGTTCTTGAATGGTTCCGCTCATTCTTGACGGAGAACCCAGCGAGTGGTACTTGGGAAGTGTTTTTCATCATACTGAGACCTCGCGTGTGGTGTCCTGCAGGGTTCGGTGTTGTCCCCCCTTCCTGTTCAACATATATATGCAGCTTCTTGGCAAGGTAATAAGGAGGTTTGGCGTATGGTGCCACCAATATGCTGACGACAACCAGCTATACCTCTCTTTTTCAACAAACCCAGACCCTGCAGTCTCCGTGCTTACTCGGTGTCTGACGACTGTGGGGGATTGGATGAGGGCTAATTGACTGAAACTGAATCCCGACAAGATGGAGGTGATGCTGGTGGGTAAGACAATGGAGTTAACGGTCCCCATCATTGATGGGGTCCGTCCTTCATTGGTTCCCCAGGTGCAGAGTCTGGGGTACTCCTCGATGCGCAGCTCCACCTGGATGCTCAGGTGGAGGCTGTGACGAGGGGTGCCTTTCGCCAACTACATCTGGTATGTCGGCTTAGGCCATATGTTTCAGACCTGGCCACCATGATCCATGCTTTCATCACCTCGAGACTAAACTATGGTAATGCACTCTACGTGGAGCTACCAACGGTGATGGCCTGGAAGCTGCAGCTGGTGCAGAATGCGGTAGCCCATCTTTTGGTGGGACTAGGACTCTGGGAGCACATTACACCAGTGCTCTGTTCTCTGATTAGCTGCCATTAGTCTTCCAAGCCCAATTCAAGGTGTTGGTTTTAACCTATAAAGCCCTAAATGGTCTGGCCCCTGCCTATCTGCGGGACCACCTCACAGTCATCTGGGGATGCCCTTCTTGTGGTCCCCTGAGTCTTCCGGGGGGCCAAGCAGGGGAGGGCGTTCTCAGTGGCCACACTGAAGCTGTGGAACTCCCTTCAGATGGGGATGAATCTGGCCCCGGACCTTCCCTCCTTTCAAAAAAACTGTAAGATTTGGCTGTTCCATCAGGCGTTTGGTGGGGGAGATGGGTAGAGGGTAGGGGAGGAGAGGGATGGGGGGGTGATATGTTTTTATAATTTTGTAATATTCTGGTTTTATAATTATTGATCTTTATTGTTGTAAGCCGCCCTGAGCTGCCATTGGCAGGAGGAGCAGGATATTAAATCTTTTAATAAAATAATAAAATAAATAAAGATCTGAGAGTTTTTCTTTTGTCCTTTAAAAAAATTGATAATGTGAGCTGCTGCCCAGAAGGTCCTGGCTTTATAGTACCACATCTCATCAAACCCTATGTTGGGGATGGACAAAACTTTTTGGATTGAATAAAAAATTTGGACTCAGAACTTCTGAGAATCTGACATGTTTCACAAAAGATTATTTCCAGCTGTCTATGGAGACACAAATGACACAGTACCAGTTTGGACTGGACTGGACTCTGGACTGTGGAAAATGCTCATATGGTCACACACTGAAGGAGTGGGGACTGACAGAGCCCCAATAACTCATGCCAACTGTGGATGGGGTATTGAATCAGTATTCAATAAACGTTGCATACCTTTGTTGTCTGAGATTTCAGGATTATATATACGCCTCAAAATCTGGTAAAATAGGCAAATTTGGGAACCAATGAACTGGGTGAGGGACCTTGGCCTCAGGGGCCAAATGAGGAGCAGAGATGAGTGCAGGGGATGGATCCATAGCACAGATCCATGATCTGGACCACTGTCTTCCTTCTTGGAGCTTGTATGAATTTTCAAAGTGGTCTCTGGGAAAGAAAAGGTTGCCCACCCCTGAACTAAACAAAGATTGTGGGAAATAGGCCTTTTGGCCACCTACAAAGACAAGAAAGGGATCATCTAGACACAACTTGTGGAGGTAATGATGGCTTGCAAAGCTTCTGGACTTCCCTCCCAGAGTTCACATAAGGGGGTGGATTATCTGGCCACAGTCTCAGTGGCTGTAAACAGACAGATGGGGCTGTCTTTCTAAAGGCACATAGCCTTTAGTAAGGCACATAGCCAGATGTTGGAGTGGAGCACGTGCCGCCCACTCTGCTCCAGTCCAGCTTGTGGTACTCTGGAACATCCTGAAGCACCGCAGCAGTGGAGTGGGCCAGCCAAACCTGGAGCATCAGCCCAAGATGGAGCTGTGGCCTGTCTGCTTTGCGGACCCACACTGCAGCTCCGCTTCCAGCTGGCTGTTGCCCTTGGCAAGGCCATAAACTTGTGGGTGGCAGCCTAGAGCATTAGGTAATCCACCTGCAACTCTAGGGTGTTGCAGTTGGATTGGGTGGACCATGGGCCGGAGAACCTTTCAGGTCCATTTAAACCCAACCCAGACAGGGCTGGATGTGGGGATGCACGTCCGGAACAGTTCCAGGGTTGGCCAGCCCCATGTTCATCTAAAACTATCCACTAAGTCAGAGATATGAGCCAGGTAGGCTAGTCTATCCCTTTGGGCACTGGAGTGTGGAAGCAGGCAGCAGGGGCTTCTCTTACAGGAAGCCTATACCAGTTTAGGCTAAACCAGGGCCTACTGCAAAGGCTTTTACTCCTGCATTCTCCAGTTCACCTATCTATTTTCTTTTGCCAGTGAGCTGTGGTCCAGCCAAAGGCCACAAGCAAAGTAAGTGTTCAGGAGAGTGGAAGAGGGAGGGAAATAGTAGAATCAGAAGCTGAAACTATTGATTTTACATCAGCCAATGGAATGTATAATGTGGCAGGGACACAAAAATGCATTAAACAAACTCAAAAGAAGTCTAGGGGTATGTACCCAGAAAAACAGAAACACAATTCATTTGACTCAGAATGAATTTGGTTTTGCTCTCTGTGTTAGGGTTTGTCTGAGGCCTTTTTTACACAGAGACGCCCCCTGCTGAGTGTGGGCGGATGTGCAGCAGGGAGGGGGTCATCCATGTGCATACCACGGTGGTGGTGGGGGAATGGGTGTGTGCTCGTGGAAACACCACAGGCAGTGGGTGGGGGTGCGTGTGTGCTCCCAGCGCACACCCACCTCCACCCATCTCCACCCATCACCCACCCACTGAACCATCCAACAAAATGGAGGAGGCTCTGTGGGTAGAGATGGGAGTGCGTCCATGAGAAAGGGAGCACACACACACCGCCGACGCACACCCATCCCCCCCACCCGGCAGCACCATGTGAAAACAGCCTGAGATACAAGTGAGTGAGTTAGATGCTCAATAAGAGGAAAGGGAGGTTCAGCTTGTGAACACATCCATGGTTTTCTTTCAAGCATTAGTACTACGGGAAGCTGCTGTGAAGATGTTTGATTCCATCCTAACAACCAAAGGTTCTTAACTCAAAGGGACATTTTGCTATCACATTGCTAGAACACAAAAAGCTAGCAATCTAGATAGACAAGACAGACAAAGTCTGCAATCTTCCATCATTGAAGTCAATAGCCCAGATTCCATTGATTTTAATTAATAGAGGGGGAATGGAGGTCCCTATAGAGGTGAAGTAATTGGTCCAAGATCACACAGCAGATTGGTGGCAAAATCAAATAACTGAATCCACATCTCTTGACTGCCAATCTACTACCCTAAACAATCGACCATACTGCTTCTCTTAGATTGTTCCTGTTTCCACTTAGACTATTAACAATTTCATAGGTTCTAAGCACAAAAATAAACTTTCAGTAATTTGTCTTTCACTCTGATCACAAACATTAGTGTTCTTGTCTGCCCCACTCACCTGTGCTCTCCACTTCTTCCCATAAAGATCAACTTTTCTGAGAAAGACTGCCATTAAAAGTTTAGTTTCAACTTACTGTGGGATTTTCTTTCGTCCCAATAAACAATGCAGCTGCTCCCTTCAGAGTCAGGGAAAATATCAATATGGAGAATACATCTGTTTCCACACAGCAGAAGGGATCTTGTCACCCCAAACAAACCAAGCCTTATATGGATCTTGGCCGAGTGGCTCAAAATCCTCTTAGATATCAGAATTCCTTCTTAGTCCTTTGGGGTCAGGTCCTCAGCTGTAGCTCCTTTGGGAGCACAGAGAATGATGGAGCTTTGCTGAATGACTCCAGCTGAGGGACTGGTCCTCAGTATTCTCTGAGGTCAGGTACTTGGAAGTTTTGGATCTGCTTTAACATTCACCATCTAGATTCATTCATACAAGTCCATTCCTTCCACCCATGATCAATCATCTTCTTCCACCCTGTGCAACTTTTGGGTGTCCCTTATCCGCTGCACCAGGTGCACAGGATTCTCATCTTACTCTTTTGGATGTGTTTTGGCAGCTGCTTAAAGTGGCCATGTGCATACTCATAAATATTAGTGATAATTCCCAGGGAAACAAGTTGAGTACCATGATATACAATGCAGGCTTCTGTAGGATTTCCGAAATAATTCCTAACACCCAGTCAAGCAGTTTGTCAACTTGCTGCAATCACACAGCCGTTTTGTATAGCATCAGCCCCACAGGACAGCCCAAGCAGAAGCTGGCTCAGGTTTAACTCATGTGGGCCACCTCTCTGCTTAGAGAAGCATATGCTTCCTCCACATCAGGGAGTCTTGGGAATTCCAGCAAGCAGGGATTAGGACGGGCAGAAGGCAACAAAAATATATATGGTTTCAGCAGATCTTCCCAAACCCCCAGCTTTTGAGGCCTGTCTTCCCCACAGAAAGATGGCAAAGGAAACTCTAGTGGTGCAAACTAATAGAATTTCCAATCCCCTCCTGCTGCCCTATGGAGTTACAGAGGAACTCCAAAACTAGATGCTGTCAAATCATTCATTGCAGATTAATTTTGCCTCCCCTCCCCCATTTACAAACTGTTCACAAGTCAATCCTGATTTCTGCAAACAAGTATTTTGTTCTTCTGTACTTGCGAAATAACTCAAATAAGCAATTTGCTCATGAATGTTCACTTGTGCATAGCATGTTGTTGGTCATCTGAATTAACCATTGTTATTGCTGCTTGCCATTTGGATGACTATCAGTGAAAGAATAAGAATGTAGAACAGTGACAAGTAAAGAGTAAGTAAATGAACACTCTTGTTCATACTATTTTATTTGGCCCTTTTCTGCATGAAAAGGTGGATACTAATGATAACCATTCCTAAATATTATTATTATTATTATTATTATTATTATTAACAAACATTTATATAGCGCCAGCAGTGTACCTGGCACTTTACAAAGTAATAAAATATACACGGTCCCTGCCCCTAGGGCTTACAATCTGAGAGACAGGAGCTGGGGGAGAGACTTAGGAAGGGGAACAGAGGGAGAGACAAGGGGTCCAAAATTCATGAAGATGCGAGGTCTCAATATTTGTGCAGGCTAAAAACATGTTCACACCCAGCAAATTGAAAGTGGCACAGATATGGATATAGCAATCTCTAATTGCTTACTCTGGATTAGTCCCATTGAGTTTAGTGGTAATAGTCTAGAGTAAATGGCTCAAAGATCATGACAATGGTTAAATGAACAGCTGTTTGAATATTCACTCATAGGTAACACAATCATTCCAATACTTGGGAACACTCATCGTTACTGTGTTTCACCAAGCTACAAACATGTAGACTCAGGGCCATGACTTTAACAATATTTATTTCAAGAGGAGCAGGTAGAAAATGGCATCTTCCCAATGGCATCCTAGTCTTCACAATAGTGCCATGTTCCTGAGAGAACCTCTCAGACCAGCGTTGACAGCTCAAGAAAGCCAAAAACTAGGGCTATGGTTTTGTCACGGGGAACTGTGAAAGTTTATGACTTGCAGATTGAGACGTTTATCAGTGCTGGTTAACACTGTGAACTGTAAGGGGTTGCTTCATTCCTACATAGGAATCTTGCAAGGTGACCAGTGTGGAACTATAAGGATGACAATCTTGTGATGTACAGATTCCTGACATTTCAGAATTATGGAAAACTCTAGTTCTACTACAGGCACAATTTTGTACCCTAACAGTTAATCTTAGTCTTCATAGTATTGATTTTGGTTGTACATATGTTAGTGTTAATTATCATTTTAAATAAGCATTTCTACTTCTTAGAAGCTCTTGCATATGTTGATGTAGGGGAAAATATTATTTGGTGTCCTTTCTGTGACTCTTCCTCCCTCCCACGCCCCAAAGATCTCTACTAGGATATTGACTAAAAATGACAATGACAACATTTTGGTGCTACCATTAGCCTCCAAAACAGAAGTCCACAGGACAGAGCCTCTGTAACATTTAAAAAATAAAATGTCAGATCCCTGGAGGATTTAAAGAACATTTGCTCCTCTAATGTTGCTGTTACCATACATGCCATTCTGCTGTTTGATGTGTTTAAGCCTATTAATGGTAATGTTCTCATTATTCTCAGTTGCCTCAGGTCTCCCGGTAGAAATATTTTATTTACTGAAGTTTCTAGTGTTTAGTCTACACCTCTCCCCTCCAGGTCTAAAAAGGCAGTTAATGGAGAGTTTCAAGATCATTTCCATGGTATGGGTTTTTATGTGCTTGCCCCAGATGACTTGTTCTGCATGCTCTGCTGACTCACTTTAAGGTTTTGATAGTGATCTCTCATCAATCATTAGCAGAAACAAATTTACCGACTTCTGAATTCAAGGTAAAACTTAATTTGGAACAAGCAAGGAAGACACTTTTTCTTCTCGAGCAACCTCTGCATATTGGGACACATCTTAAACAATGTGTTGCAAAGTAAGCAACACTACTTCTCAAATACCACAAAGTAGCTATTTTAAAATAAATGCAAGAGTTTACAGTATTACCCGACAGCTATATGCTAAACAGCACAGATGAATGAATGGAAAATACATGGAAAATACGTGCATAATCCAGGGAAGGCATATCGGTGTCTATCATATATATGACTGAAATTTTCAAAAGAGACCAAGACAGTTAGATGCCTAAATCCCACTGGAATGCAGCACAGTCTGGGCACCTTTTTATTTATTTATTTATTTATTTTACTATTTTTCTACCCTGCCCCCTCCTGCTCAAGAGCAGCTTGGGGTGGCTTACAAAACATATCAATAAAAACACACATCAAATATTAAAAACATTTTAAAAGATAAAAATAGCTAAAAGGGCAGAATTCCCCCACCCTACCCGTCTCCCTCTCCAAAGACCTGGCGGAACAACCAGATCGTATACTGTCTACAGAAAGAGGGGAGGTCCGGGGCCAGGTGGGCCTCCGTTGGGAGGGAGTTCCACAGCCTGGGAGCAGCCACTGAGTCCCCATCCTCGCTACCCGGGCAACCCGAGGGACTTCTAGTCGGCGATCCCCGGCCGACTGCAAGGACCGCAATGCAATCTGAGGCCTGAGGCAGTCCTGCAGGCAAGCCGGGCCCAGGCCATTTAGGGCTTTATAGGTCATTACCAGCACCTTGAATTGGGCCCAGAAGATAATAGGCAGCCAGTGCAGAGAACAGAACACCGGTGTAATATGCTCGCGGTAACCCATCCCCGTTAAGAGATGGGTCGCTGCATTCTTCACCAGCTGCAACCTCCAGACCATCCCCAAGGGCAGCCCCACATAGAGTGTATTACAGTAGTCTAGTCTAGAGGTGATAAAGGCATGGATGATGGTGGCCAGATCCAAGTCTGAAACATACAGTCGCAACCATCATACCAGATGTAATTGGTGAAATGCTCCCCTCACCACAGCCTCCACCTGGAGATCCAGGCAGAGCTGTGAGTCGAGGAGCACCCTCAAACTTCAGACCTGTGTAGCCATAGGGGGACAGACCCCATCGATGATCAAAGCCCCAGCCCTACCCACCAACATCACCTCTGTGTTGTCAGGATTCAACTTCAGACAGCTCACCCTCATCCAGTCCCCCACAGCTGCCAAGCACTGGGTGAGCACCAAGACTGCTGTATCTGGGTCTACAAAAAAAGAGAGGTAAAGTTGTGTGTCATTGGCATACTGATGACAACATATGCCGAACCCTCTCACGACCTCGCCCAAAGGCTGCATATACACGTTGAGGGGGGACAGAATAGAACCCTGTGAGACTCCACACATGAGGTCCTGGGGAGATTTATTTATTTAAAACTTGTATCCCGCCGCTCCTGCCCAAAGGTAGCTCGGGGCAGTGAACAACACAAAAGATTTAACAATAAAACATTTAAAAACAAATCAACAAATTTTAAAACAAATCATAAAACTCACCCTCCCTCCCAAACCCTACCCCCCTCGCCAAAAGCCTGGCGGAACAGCCAGGACTTACACAAACGTCAAAATGACACAAGGGTGGGGGGCCAACCGACCCTCCTCCGAGAGTGAATTCCACAGCACGGGGGCAGCCACCGAAAAAGATCTCACATCAGTGACCACCCATCTCACCCGGGGAACCTCCAAAAAGGCCCCCATGGATGATCTCAGGGGTCGTACGGTCATATGGGGAGTGAGACGATTCTGCAGATAGGCAGGGCCCAGGCCGTGAAGGGCTTTGAAGATAAAAAACAGCACTTTGAACCTAGCCCAGTGCTTTATAGGCAGCCAGTGCAGAGCCCAGAACACAGGTGTCATGTGCTCCCTGCGGCCCGCCCCAGTAAGGAGATGGGCTGCGGCATTCTGCACCAGCTGCAGCCTCCAGACCAGCTTCTCGGGCAGCCTCATGCAGAGTGCATTGCAGTAATCCAGCCTCAAGGTGATGAAGGCATGGATGACAGTGGTGAGGTCAGAGTCTGAGCGATATGGCCAAAGCCGCCAGACAAGACGTAACTGCCAAAATGCACTCCCTGCCATGGCCACAACCTGAGATTCCAGGCTGAGCCATTATTATTATTATTATTATTATTAACAAACATTTATATAGCGCCAGCAGTGTACCTGGCACTTTACAAAGTAATAAAATAGACACGGTCCCTGCCCCTAGGGCTTACAATCTGAGAGACAGGAGCTGGGGGAGAGACTTAGGAAGGGGAACAGAGGGAGAGACAAGGGGTCTAACATTCATGAAGATGCGAGGTCTCAAGTGCACATACTTGGCTTGGTTACGATGAGCCATGAATTGAGGAGCACACCCAGACTCCGTACCTGCGAGACCATGGGAGGGCGGAAACCCCCCCCCCCAAGAGAAGATTCAACCACTCCCAGGCCCCCCAGGCCCTCACCCACCAACATCACCTCCGTCTTGTCAGGATTCAGCTGCAGATGGCTCAACCTCATCCAAGCCCCCACAGCCAACAGGCACTGGGAAAATAATGAATTAATGAATTGTTTATTAAAGTGTGGCCATTGGCCATTGCAAAACAATTTGTACAGAATGAGAAGATGATTCAAAGTGCAAGCTAAAATAAAAAAACTTTTCAAAGGGAGGGTAAGAGCAGCATCCTTCCACTTAGACCTGATAAAGATGTACATATACAGTGTGTATGTACAGGAACCTTTAGCATATGGGAGAAGCCACAATTGGAAGGGAAAGTAAAAACCCCTCAGGAGAGATTGCATCATATTCAGCTTGAAGGGACCCTACAAGTGTCAACAGATCAAGATTGGGCACCAGTAATAGTTGGCTTAAAGCCACAAAGTAGCAAAAAACAGGCCTAGGTTTTATTCAGGTGCTTGGACAAAGTGGCCAGCATAATGTTAATTTTTAAAGTGCAACCTGGAATCCAAGAGCACAGCTATGACCACAATCCTCAGAGGAGATAGATACAATGGGCCTATAGGTCATGAAATTTTGCCAGGCACGGACCAATTGGGACAAAAAACTCGCCATGATCTTGATGGTTCGAGTATCGGGACTATTCAGCAGCAGAGTCAGCAAAGTTTCCTGGGATCCGTCCCTGGACAATTGGTCAGAATAGGGAACAGTAACTGTTCCCTTATCGTGTCATACATATGACAATAAAGGATCATGTGCACTGGAGTTTCAATGGCCATATTGTTGAAAGGGCAGATTCTTTCCAAAAAAGGAGTCCCTTGGGTTCTTCCCTTAAATACCTGAGAGGGCAGGGCATTCACCCTAGCCGGAAAAATTAGCCGTATTGCCCGCAGAGAAATAGGTGCCCTGAGGTAAGCTGCCATCTGGCCCCTAAGGGGCACCCAATCATGGTAAGCCCTTACATGGGGTGATTCACTCACTTTTCCAAGCTCGCCTTGCCAGTATATATCATCTGCTCTCATTAGAACTTCTTTCGCAAGTGCCGTCATGGGCTTATGAGCAAAATAACTCTTGGAAAGCCCCATAGTTTGCAGAACCCCCTCTATCTCCTGGGACCATCTACTCACATGTTTATCCTTTGTGAGGGCGCTTAGCAACTCAGAGTGCTGTTCTACAGAAACTTTGCACCAAAACTTCAGTGCGGTCTCCAGAGCCACCTGTTGCCAGCTTTTTTGTCCCATTTCGAGTCTAATAACTGCAAGAGGAGCGCCCCTGGGGCTTCCCAGGAGTCCCGCTAGAAACTTAGATTGAACAGCATTCAGATTTTGTACAGAGAGAGGAGCCCATATTTCGGCCCCGTACAACAATTGGGACCTGGACTTTGCATTAAGGACCTGGATAGCAGGTTCAATCGCAGCCCTGCCCTGCTGGTTGAAAAGCCCCAAAATGGCAAGAGCTGAACCCCAGGCCTTAGCAATAGCGCCAGAGAGATGCTCCTTCCATATTCCTGTTCTGTGGAAGGACAGACCTAGGTATCTAAAAGAGGATACCTGCTGGATGGAATGGCCACTTATAACCCATTGAAAAAGCTTTCTCTGGCTGGAGAAAATCAAGATCTTAGATTTGTCAAAATTAATTGACAACCTGTGAGCAGCACAGAAAGAGGAAAATATTTTCAACTGCCGATTTAGACCAATTCTCGTCTGCGAAAGCAACACCACATCATTGGCATAACATAAACATCCGACAGACCTGGTGGCTAATTTAGCTGCCACCTTGTGGATGAAATCATTTATATAAAAGTTAAAAAGAACTGGTGCAAGGACACACCCTTGCCACACTCCTCGGGCTGTCTTAATTGGAGGTGTAACATGTCCCATATAATCCGTTCTTACCATCAGCGCGGAATTATCGTGTAAGGTGCGTATGAGGCAAAGTAATCTGCCGTTGACAGAGGTCTCCTGGAGTTTCCTCCAAAGGATTCCCCAGTCAATGGAATCAAAAGCAGCTCGCAGGTCCAGGAAAGCCGCATATAACTTTCCGTTTTCTGCTTTATACTTGGATACCAGATGAGCCAGAACAAAAACTGTTCAATGGTTGAGCGCCCTTTTTGAAAACCTGGCTGCTCGGGAGCTATCGCTCCCTTTTGTTCCATCCAGTTGACCAGTTTGTTCAGAAGGTATTTGGCGTAAGTTTTACTGACCACACACAGTAGACTGATTGGTCTGTAGTTGGCCGGGTTAAGCCTGGACCCCTTTTTAAGAATGGGAACTATCAGCGCCTTACTCCACTCGGATAGCATACTAGCAGTAGCATTAATAGCAGTAAATAGAGCTGCTAGAGGGACACACCACCAGTTCTTATGCGCTTTAATAAAATTTATATGTAGAAGGTCCGGGCCAGGGGCCTTATTGCTCTTAAAAGAGTCAATCAGAGCTATCACCTCCAGCTCCATGACCGGAGACCAGGCAGGAAAATCCCCTATAGATGGAGTGGGGCAATTCTGGAGCAAGACACCATCTGCAGGGCAGTATAGTCCAGCGAAATGTTCCATTCAGAAAGTCGGGGCAATTTGCAGTTTCGAGGGCCTTATACCACTGCTGGATGGTTTATTGACTATCTGCCAAAACTTCCGAGAGTCTTTCTGTTCGGCTGCCCGTAAAAGCTCCTGCCATTGGGATCCCATATAGTCCCTCTTCCCTTTCTTGATAGCACACCTATATTCTGTCCGTAAGGAGATATAGTCAGTAAGTGAGGTCTGTGAGGGGTTTAACTTGTAATTTCTTAGCAGGGACTTTAGTTTGGTTCAGAGGAGATGACAATTCTTCCCGTACCATACTTTATCTTTCCTAGCTGACCGTCGATTTCCCTCTGTAGGCTGAATGTGCTGCTGAAATTTCTGACTGAGCTGCTCATATCTATCCACCACTAGCATCGGGTCCGTTGTATGTACTAGCATATTCCTCAAATTGAGGACCCTTGATTGCTGGGATAAGTTCTTCAATGTACTTAAGAGGGCTTCCCCCCATGGAGGTGCCTTACAGATTGCCAACGAGGTTTCCCCTTGAGGGGGTAAATCTACAGTTGCAACATCTGGATCCCCTGCAACTAACTTGAGGGTAAGAGGGAGATGATCTCCTATAATACTGGCCCCAATGGCAAAGTCTCTGATATAGGGAAAGGCTTCTGGGGACACCAAAATGTAATCCACCATATTGGCACCTAATGGACCAAGGTAGGTGAGCTCGCCCTCCATATCATTGAACCCCGAACCATTCAGTCAGCACAAGTTGTTGGCAATCAGAAACTTAATGAACCTGATACCTGACTAATTGATTTTAGGATCTCTTGATTCCCTGGTTTTAAGTGGGTCAGGCTGGGGAATAGCAGACACATCACAATGTAAACTAATGGCCTGATTATTTGGGCCAAGCTTTGCGCTGAAATCACCAGTAAGAATCAAAAGACCCTCCGGGTACTGAAAAAGTAATTCCTCTAAGAACTGTCCTAAGACATCCCAGCAATCTTCTCTATAGGATCTTACATTGCTAGGTGGTATGTAAATTGTAAGTATAATCCAGGTGTATCTACCAATTACAGCAACAAAACCTAGGGCCAGCTGGGCCAATGAAACTGTAACAATATCCTTAAACAGAGGTGGTTGAGTGACAAGGCAGCCCAAACCGTCGCATGCCCTACCTCTAGAGCTATAGGATACCGCAGGAAGATCATATGTTACAAACCCATCCAACTCCAAGGAGGACATGGTCCAGGTCTCTTGTAATAACAAAACATTAAAGTTTTTGATAAAGGCCAAAAATTCTGGATCAGTCCTATGCCTAGCCCAGCCTGCTATGTTCCAAGAAAAAATTGAGATGGACCCACCCACCAGGAGAGGGTCCATCATCGATCTAAAGGGGAGAGCACTGCTGGCTGATCCCCTCCTGCAGACAAAACTGGGGGCACTACCAAAAGTGGCCCACCTCTCACGGCCTCTCTTTCCACTGGCTCTAAGGTAGCCTCCACTGCAAGGGAAGAATTGCAGGCCAGCGTGGCAGAGGAAACCTCAGCCACTCCTTGGTCAGCCAGTTGTGGTAGCCTTCTGTTAATAGGGGCCAGATGGGGATTCCTAGGTTGGGTGTCACCATACTGAGTAAGATTCTGAGGAGCATGGCCAAAGGTTCCTTTGAGGGCAACCCGAGGGACAAAGCTGGAGGAAGGAGTAAGGGGGAAAATCCCCTCGTCTCTAAAAACCCGAGCAAGAAGAATCCCCCAGGATGCAAATAAATCTGTGTGGAGAACAAGATTGTCCACTAATTGAGGAGATCTGAAATAGACAACTAAGCGTTGGGCCTGACCCATAAAGGGCAAAAGAAGGATTGATTTAATAGATCCAGTTGGAACTAACCGGCCCATAATTTGGGACAAGTAGAGGACAACAGTTGACTTAGAGTGCCATAGCGGGGAATATCCAGACCACAATGGGCGGATACAAAAGGCGAGAGCACTGGGCTCCAGAGAGTGGGAGGGGGGTTGTCCCTCCCTTGAGGAGCACGCGCTGTTGCCCCCAGATCCTCTCCAATTGTGGGCTTAAGAGCCTCCTCAGACATAGGGGAAGTCTGGGAGCCAACTGAAACCCCCTGTGCCTTCTTAATTGGGCCGTCGTCAAGATCCCTTTTGACAGCATGAAGGAGATCCAGTACAGCATTCAACCTGATGCGCTGGGCCTCCAACAGAGTATTAAGTGTCTCCAATTGTCCATACAACTTCTGGACAAGGTCCCCAATTAAACAGAATTGGTTACCCAGTACCTCGAGAAAAGAGGGGTCAGTATTAGAGCCAGAGGGGGAAGGGCAGCCAAAACCCTGAAGGGATAGCTGCAGGCTGGAAAGTAACAAAGGGGGGTGGGGGGGAGCCAGCACCTTCTGGTAAATCCACTGTAGGGGACTCAAGCAACTGGGATCGGGGCCCTGATGTTGACAAGGAGACCCAAATTTCAGGGTGCTCCAACAAGGGACTGGCCTGGGGGCTTTTGAGAAAATCCTCTAGGCGTGATTGCTTTACCCGGGAACGCGCCCTGGTGGTCACTCCCTGCTGTTTCTTCTTTCTAGTCATTATAGATTATATAAAAACACAGATCGGGGGAAATGACCTTAAACCCTGGTATACCCAGTGGTAATATTAACTTGCCCCCACCCGGCCCAAGTTTATGCAAAGCAGTAAAAATAGATGGACAAAACTACAAGGCGCCACAATCCACAAAAAGTACAATCACCAGGTCCCACACCACAGTACCGTTGGCAAAACCACAGTGGCTCCGAGTAGCTCCTTTCCACCTGGTCACTAGAATTCTGGCCCCTACACCCCATCGAGCCCCAAAGGGCCACACCCTTCTACTCACGGCCTGCGGCGCAGCCACAAGCGATGTTCTCATATGCCCCCCTGGCTACTTCTGGTCACGGGGGGTGGGTGGTGGTGGTGGTGGTGGTGGTGGAGGGGAGCCGGGTCACAGTCCACCACCTTCCCCGAGTCCCAAAACTCACACACACCCTCTCTTCCCCCGATGGATGGCAAGGGCTCCCAGGCAGCTGTCAACGGTGGCGGAGGAACTCCCGGCGGAGACTTCTAGGAGGCGATGGTAAATGCTGCTTCTCCCATAAAGTTTGCGTAGAAGCAAAGTTCCTGGTCCATGCAGAATTCTCCAGGGCTGGGGTGTTTTCTCTAGCGGCTGACTGGGATGAGGCGGTTCCGCTTGCTCCCTCTCTCCGTGCAACCTTCCTCTTCCAGCTCCCAGCTGGTTCTCCTCTTCAGCAACCAGTTGCAAAGTGCAGAGGAAAATCAGAGTGCAACGGCCAGTGCAGCATCCCATTCTTTCCAGTTCAAACGGGTCCTCCCTGCTAGCTGTAGCCGAAGGCACTGGACCCAAACTGGACTCTATTTCACCGGTGGGATCAGCCCTCTACCATCTCCAAGCTCAGCTGCCTTCGCAGACATCCGAGGACTGGATCTTCCTACCCCACCTTCCCTGGGGAAAATAAAGAGACTGCATGGCCTGGGTCTATGGAAAAAGAGAGGAAGAGCTGAAACCCTGAAACCCTCTCATGATCTCCCCTAACGGCTGCATATAGATGTTAAACAAGAGGGGGCACAGAATGGCACCCTATGGAACTCCACATGTGAGGTCCCGGGGGAAGACATACACTCCCCCAAGATCACCCGGTGAGTTCTCCCAGTCAGGAATGAACTAAACCAGTCCTGAAGTACATTCCCCGAGAATCACATGCTGAGTTCTCCCAGCCAGGAATGAGCGAAACCATTCAAGAACAATTCTGTCCACCCCAGCCCGGTCCCAGAGATAGCGTTAGTGATTTAGTTTTAGTGTTTGTAGGAGTAGGTCTGTCTACTTATTAGATAATCCATTTAGTTCATAGCATTTAGAATAGTTAATAGCAGTTAGATTTAGTTCCTGAACAGCAGGCATTGAGTAGGATTTTTAGATTGCTTTAATTTTCATTTCAGTTTTGTACTGAAATGAAACTTAAACCATAAGCTGATACCTTTTGTTATGCACTCTACAGACTCATTGAGTATGTATGTATTTCACTACAGACTCCTCTTCCATTTGTGATTCCCCTCCATCCCATATATATGGAATGTATATCTATCTATCTATCTATCTATCTATCTATCTATCTACATCCCATATATATGGGATGGAGGGGAATCACAAACAGAAAAGGAGTCTGTAGTAAAATACATACATACTCAATGAGTCTGTACAGTGCATAACACAAGGTTTCAGTTTATGTCTTAAGTTTCATTTCAGTACAAAACTGAAATGAAACTTAAAGCAATCTAAAAATCCTACTCAACGCCTGCTGTTCAGGAACAGTGACTAGCTCAGAAGGTGTTGGGAAGGGGGGAGGCAGATAATTAGTTTCATTTCTTGCAAGCCTCTCCACCCCTGATGCCTGGAAGTCTGCTCCTCAGTGACTGACACCTCCCTGTCATGTTTGACCTTCCAGTGAACCTTTTTTTGCCACCCGAACGCAATCCGAACTGACTGAACTGTTCTGCCATTTTGTCGTTCGGTGTTCGGTTTGTTCGGTATGTTCGTGTTCGTGTTCGGTCATCCGAACAGGCCGAGTTCGGGCTGAACTCCGAACTACCGAACCGCGTTCACCCATCTCTAGGAGTCAATGAGTGAAAACAGACATGACGCTAACCACCCTTTAACTACCCATGGTGGTTATTTATGCATGTTGCAGGGCTGTATTGGTGCCCTATGCAGCCCTGAAACATGCATAAATGACCACCAAAGGTGGTTAAAGGGTGGATAGCGTCATGTCTGTTTTCACCCAATGTCAAGAGATGGTTTCTTGAGCAGGGGCTACACTACTGTCTCTTTGAGGTGGCTCGGTACCCTGCCCTCCCTGAGGGAGGCACTGACAACCCCCGCCAGCGACAGCCCTAATGTCTCCCAGAAGGCCTTGACCAGCCAGGATGGGCACATATCTAATTCACAACAGGTGGCCTGTACAGCCCCAAGGAAATCTGCTGCATCAGCGGGCGACACCCACTGAAATTGATCCCATGAAATCGTACAAGGTGGGTCGTCAGGTTCACCTACTGTTATAAGTGCAGCATCGAAGTTACAGTGAATCTAGTCCACTTAAACTCCTTTTACAAGCTCCTAGCTTAAATCAGTGATTCTTAAGTTTTTTTGAGCCACGCCCTCTCTTCACTTCCACTTGCCTGTGGTAATTGAGGCCCTTACCCCCACCACACAAGCACAAATACACCTTACTCTCTCTTCCTGTCCTCCTTTTGCTTCCCCCCTCCCCCATTGTTCTCTTTCCCCCTTGTGACCTTATTATTTTGGAGATTCCCCCTAACTCAGTCAGTGGGGGTATTTTCACACGGATGTGGGAGTGCGCAACTCCGGAGCAAGTCCGGGGGTGCACCTCCGCATCTGCCTACTTGTAACAGCACCTGGGTCCATTTTAAACAGACCTAGTGGCTTCCATGTATGGCGTATAGTGTCCCTCCCTCACACCATAGTGTTGCCTATGAAGTTTCCAGGTCAACCCCTGGCCGAAAGTGGGGCTGCAGCAGCCACCTGCTGAGCAAACGGACGGCAGCCTCACCTCCAGTCACTGCCCCAGGGTTGGACTTCCCGCTCTGATGGCAGTGAAATGGGGTGTTCCGAGCACTGCCAGCAGGGCAACCCCAAAGCAGAGACAGTCTGCCCTGCCTCTGCTGAATCTCCACATCTGGAGGGCCACCTTTAAAAGGATGGCCCACCCTGGGGTGAGGCAGGGCAGGTGTCCATGTTAAGACAACCAGTGTGGAGTTAAATATTTGCCAGCTGTGGTCCTTCTCACCCCTCCCCAGAATAACTTCCACACCCAGAACCACTAGCCTAAACTAACAATGATGTTTTCCACTGGGTGTGTGTGTGTCAAATTGAGAATAAAAATGTGGTGGGGGCTCTCCCGAGCTCTGTCTGCAAAATAAGTCTGGGCCATGTGAGTTGCCAAAATTAAATATTAATGACAGCAGATTATAGATACCCCAAATGCAAGTGTATGCTATTGTTGTATGTAACAGGAGGCCTGGACCTCTGAAACAAGCCCCCTCAGCCATATGCTTGACTATGTGCTTCCCTGAACAAAAAAACAAGGCTCTGCTTGGGGCCATTAATTTATACGGTGTTACTGTTTTTAGATGGACGCGGGGCCAGCTCACCTCCAGAGCTGCTCCGGGGGTGGCCGGGAGTGGAGCTACATGATGGGTCTGCCAAGTAGATAGGCAGAAGCTCTACTCCTGGCCGGTGCTCTGGGTTTGGCCAGCCCATTCCACTGGCGGCACTCCGGGATGTTTCAGAGTGCCACAAGCATGACTGCCCCAGAACAGGTTCAGCCTGTTCCGCTTCCACATCTGGCAGACGCAGATGGATTGGTTTCCTTCAGACAGACTGGCCAACCCAGGGGTGAAGCAGACTGGTGCTGCTGCCCCAGAGCTGTGGTCTGTCTGCTTATAGTACACCCATAGTATGTCCCTCCTAAACTACCTAGCCTTGTCCTCAACCTCACACCTACAGGGAGACAACTCATTATGGACATGAAAACAATTGTGATAGGTGTAAATTAGAAACATTGATCATTGTAATAAGTAAAACTTCATCTGAGTACTATGTCTGTTTATACCCTGGAGTCATGTAAACAAAGTTTGATTGTGCCCTATGTGGCTTGATCTTTGTAAAGGTTAGAAGCTTGTATTTTAGTCAAGTTTCCTCTGAACTCTGGGCCCTGGCTTCTGTACTATACTATATAACAGTATTCTAATAAAAAGAACTTGACAATACTATCTGCAGCCTGTCCCCTTGGTGCCAGAACTGAGAGTGGGAATTCTCTTCAGAACTACCACAGCTATCTTAACTCCACAGAACACCCTGAACATGGCATTCAGTGTGTGAACATACCTTTTGCCCAGAACATACACACGGGCCCCACATGACACCAACCAGATGGCTAGGCCTGACATCAGAAGTCTCTCTTAGTGTATGAGGAACTGAGGATGAGAAAAAATTGGTATTTTCAAATGTGACAGTGGCTGGCTTTAGCACGCTCCACTCCATGGGCTACCATCACGTAAGTTTGCACCAGATGTTAACACAAGATGGATCCCAACTATGGTGGTGGCTACCCGGGTTGTGACTCGGAAGTCCCAAGACTTCCTGGAACTCCCCAAGTCTCACAGCCCGGGCTACCTGCCACCATGGTCGGGATCTCACTGCCTGACCAGGAGTAAATCAAGCTTTCACATTTGAAAGCCCGCTTTACTCATCCTGGTCCGGAGTGGTCAGGGGGCCAGGCGCCATGGCAGACATATTTGACCACCATTGCCACCTGTCAAGGTACAGTGTATCCTTGGGGGCAGGACCTAGCAGACACACATTGACCTGTCTCCCCATCCTGCCCAGAGGCCAGATGCCCATTACATTAGTTTGGAGACCTGGCCAGATCCCGGCTGCAGAGACGGCCTCACTCTGGAGGAGGTAGGTCCGTGGTGGTGGCTTTCTGCCATCACATTAGAAAACACCCAATGACTTTCCCAAGGCTACACACTTAAGCCTAGGATTTGAACTTGGGAATTCTAGTATGGTATCCATTGTAGTTGCCCTAACAATGGGGTCTAAACAAAACATGCCCATGAGTTTTTGCTAGACACAGAATTTTGCTCCTACTTGATTACTCCCAGCTAGATAGTGGTAGATTCCAAATGTTCCATAATGAAGCAGCCCTTGCAGCAGATTGCGCAAATTTGTAAGCCTCCCTCTCCTTTCTGGCATGAGGAATAAAATAGATAACTGTGTTGGCACAAAGGGTATCATCACTGGGCACTCAGGTTAATTCTTCACTGAGATGAGTGAGGCAGCACATATCTTACCGAGTTATTGTTCCACAGCCACTTACACTGGAGTAAGTGGCTGTGGATCGCAGCCTTAGGTTACAAATAAAGGGCCTCGGGGAAAAGATTTTGAACTATTCAGCAAAGAGACTAAACATATTTAGGTCCTACCAGTCTAAACATCTAGCTTAGATTCCAGTTGCTTTATTTGAGCTATAAAGTCCTAAACAGCCTGGGCTGTACACATCTGAAAGACCGCCTCCTCCCTTATGTTCCATCATGATCCTTGAGGTCAGTCAGGAGCAGCCTCTTGCCAGTTGCCAATACCATCAGCACGCCAAGTTTGCTGAGCAAGGGTGTGTAACGGTATTCTTGGTGGCTGGTCCTCAATTATGGAGCTTCCTTCTGGAGGCAATGCAAGACTTCTTTTTATCTGGCCAGGTTTTTAGCAGGCAGGGATAGAGTATAGGTGTTGGTGGAACTGGCCTTTTGGGATTTTTTTAATATGTTTTTATATATATATTAGTTTGTTGTTAGCTTCCATGAGCCTTTTGGGACGAGTAGATTATAAATTTGAAACCATTTCATCATCTGGACCTATGGACATTTAAAAATGTGGGTTCAAGCTGGCAAAACTATAGATTTTAACACAGGGGTGTATTGAGAAGCCCAGTGGCAGGCCTACCTGTGGGTTAAGATAATGCATGTTTGGTTAAGATCATGCATGTTTTATATTTTGTGTTATTCTGAGCTATTACTATTTTCTCTTGTAGAAATACACAAAGCACGAAAAGTTTGCCTCTTTTGTTTCTTTTCCCTCCATAGCCTTACATAGAGCTTTGCAAATTAAATTTTATAATTGAAATAGACACGTTTCTTTAGCACAAATTATAGCCTCTCTCAGAATGCATGATCTGTTTCACAGCCATTACTGTGACTAAGTGGGTTGTGTGGCAGTAGACTCAGGACTCCAGCTTAATAAATCATTGCCCGCTTGGTCAGTTTTAGGCATGAAAGAACAAAAGCCTAATATAATTTCTGGTTCAAGTAAAGGATTATCAAGAAAGATTTGTGAGTTGTGCACAGCCCTCTAACCTTCTGGGAAAGAAGGGATTTTCACTTATCTGCCTATGAATAAATAATGCACTCTTGCCAATTAAGAATCCTTTATTGATAACCTGCAGATTTATTTAGGGTGTAGGTAGCATGTGAATTTCTCAAAGCAAAGTTTAGTTCAACTGTGCAGATCTCCCAGAGGGAGCTCAACAGCGTGTAAAAGCCCCTGTCTGCCTTTGGTACGTGCTGATTTAGAAATGCAATGTTAGTTCACAATCACGACTCAACCCAATTAGCATTTGTCACATTTGAAATGCTTTTTAAAAACCTATGAAAGTTACAGCAGACGTCCAATACAATGATTCAGTAGTTCACATTGACCCCTTGGAAATCAATGGGAACTTTGCAAGGCTCCCAATTCCAAATGCTCAAAAACCACAAGTCACATGGCAAACATAATGGGATTTGCTTTAAAACAACAATTTTTGGGAAAAATAAAATTAGGTCAGTTTGATGTTTGTGTTTTTGATCTATGAGGATCCACTGTCATGTTTCTGCACAATGACGAGAACTAAATACTAACTTACTGTTATTATAAAAAAAATTATGTCCTGGCAATGGGCCAGGGTATTAAGTATCTGAAATAAATAAATAGCGAGAGTTCACAACCCTGATTTTGGCACTGATTACAGTGGGGAGTATGATTTCACTCCCAAGACCTCAGTCCAAAATTAGAACTTGGAAAATGCTCCAGTCTGAAAGTCTCATCTAGCAATGAATGAATGAATGAAAATCAAGACAGAGATCACTAGAGGCATAAGAATCATGAATACTGATCTGGGAAAGTTGATGAGCAACTTGAAGTGGTGTGCATTATCTTGTTATTAATAACACTTGAAAACATTGTTTATTCCTTTGACACAGAAGGCTTCCTACACCCACCCACACCACATCTATGCAGCTCCACCAAATTTCAACCAGCTCCACTTTGGAGGGCAGAAGTTGGTTAGCACAAAGCTTAATACAGCCTGGACTTGGGCCAGCTGTCCTACTCAGAGGGCATGTTGTGGGGGAAAGGAAGGCAGGGTGGAGCTACAAGAAGCTATGATAATTCTGCTGTCATGCGATTCCCTTCAGGATGTTACATACGTGATGGAGCAGACCCTAATTCAAGGACGTACCTATATTAAACACAGACGTGCACCCCAGTGCAGCTATATTCCCTGCTGTGACTTGTCCCTGCTGCACTACTGCCAGTGGGGAGAGACAGGAGACGGAATAAGGGGAGAGTGGTGATAACTGCTGAGTCACTTCCCAGCCTCTTTCTGACCACCTCTGATCCCACGTCTCTGGATTCCACACAAGCTACTGGCTCCTGTGCCACTTACATGCCTCATGCTGCTGCCTCCATTGCCTCGTGTGCCATGCTGCCACTTGCTGACTCAGGCTGTCCTGGACCACCTCTTGTCTGGCTGCTGCCACTGCATCTAGCTCAGTTGCTTCTATGCCAGACTGGCTGACTGCTGCTACTGCCTCTAGCTGGACTGCCTCTCTGCCTTGCCTTGCCTTGCCTTGCCTTGCCTTTCCTTCCCTCACTTCTGTTCCTGCCAGTCAGGCTGGGCTGCTTCTCCACTGCACTTCTCTGCCTCCTCTGCACTGCCACTGCTGGTAAGGGGAAGGGTCTGTGTGGACGAGAATGCACTTTGCTTTCTTACTGTGTAAGTTGACCATGTCTATTATTTTATTTATTTATTTATTTATTTATTTAAACTTCTGCCCTTACCCTGGCTCAGGGTGGCTTACATAGTGAAAATACACAACATAAAAATGCACTAACCCCACCCCCCTTTAAAACATCAAAAAGCCCCCAACAACAACTCCAACTTCACCCCTAAACCCTCACACCTCAAGGCTGGCGTCTACTGCTACTGTGTCTGGTTGAACCGCTGAACCTGCCTAACCCCGCCTGCCAAGTGCCTTGTCAGAAAGAAAGGTTTTACGCTGCCTCTGGAATATGCTCCGGCTCAGGCTCTGACAGACCTCTGGGGGAAGGGAGTTCCATAATATAGAGGCAGCAACCAAGATCACCTCTCTGTGAGCCCTTGTCGTAAGAACAATTTTGGTTCGAGGTACCTGCAAGAAAGCGCTCCTGGCTGACCACAGGGGTTGCAACGGAGCATGGAAGAAAAGGTGGTCTCTCATGTGGGGTTCACGCCGTTTAGGACTTTAAAGGTCAAAACTATTGACCTTGAATTGTGCCCAGAAAGCTATAGGAAGCCAGTACAAACTATAGAGCACAAATGTAATGTGCTCACGGTGACCCACACCCAAAAGGAGCCAGGCACCAAGAACAGCCACACTTAGAGCACATTGAGGTAGTCTAGCTTTAAGGTAATGAAAGCAAAGATGATGGTGGACAGATCTGAATCAGAAAGAAAGGGACAAAGCCTCCTCACCAGATGGAGTTGGTGGAAATGAGCTTCTGACCGCCACCTGATGTTCCAGGTGCAGTGAAGGGTTCAGAAGCACTCCCAGGCTGTGAACCTGGTAACCAGAGAGGGCCAGACCCCCTCCAATAATAGGACTCCCAATCCTTTCCAAGCCAAAAGATAAGTCAGTCATAATCACTTCAGTCTTATCTGGATTCAGTTTCAATTAGCTCACCCTCATCCAGTCCCCCAAAGAAACCAAGAACTGAGAAAGAGCTGAGACCACAGGACCTGGGTCGGATGAAAAAGAGAGGTAGAGCTGGGTGTCATTAGCATACTGATGTCATACTGTTCTGAGTACCCAGCTGGCACCATCTGGGACAATAGGCCCAGACGCCTCATCCAGCCTCTGTGATGCATATGAGTTCAGTAGCCCCATCCAGAATAAGATCAAATATGTCTGATGTTTTATTTTCCACTGATCTCACATTGAGTAGCATGAGCTTCAGATAAGGGGCCCACTGGCCTCAACCTAATTCATATTGGAGGAAGGGCTGAAACGAGATCTCACTTATCTTGAGAATCTCATCCAAGAACTGGGCTCTCGATGAGATTTTTGACATCATGCTTGTGAGATTCTAAAAAAAAAAAACCCACAAAAAACCACTGTGCATCCACAAAATGGCTCCTGGGGCTGTTCTGCACATGCACAGCCCTTTTCCAAGTTGGTGTGGGCTACGTTGGTGCCATTTTGGAAAAGGGCAGCTCGTTCTGCGCATGTGCAGACCAGCTGCCTTTTTCCAAAATGGTGTCAATGTTGGCCCATGCCATCTTGAAAAGAGGCCTGCATATGCACAGAACGGCCCTGGCAGTCATTTTTGCGTGCACAGAGTGTTTAACAATCTCATGAAAACTTGAACCATTACTGAGATCTTCTTGAGAGCTCGCTGATGGTTCTTGATTCTCATTAGATTCTCACGAAAATTATTTTGATTCTTGTTTCAGCCCTAACTGGAGGTGGTGCCATCTCTATAATGCCAACTCCATTCCTTGAGCCAAGAAGATCATTATGATCTTCTTGCTTGAACTTCTGCATAAAAAAGGCTATAGATTTCATCTAGTGATTCCTGTTGTGAACCCAATAACTTTGGCTTGAGCTAGAGCCTACCTTTTAAACATGCAAGCATCCAGTCTTGATGTAAATATTTCAAAGAATTCATTGCATTATGGTGTCAACAGTGGAGTCAATGCTTCCAGCATTGCAATTTGTGATTAATGGGGAAATTATCTATTTTAAACATGAGCTCAATCCAACAAGCATTCCTTTCCATGCATCCCCTCCACGCAATGGATAGTATCATTGTTTGCTACCTTAAGAGCATAAGTAGTGCCATTGGGGGTCAGACCAACAGTCCATTGAGCCCAGAACCTGTCTCCGACGGTAGTCAACCTTGGTTGCTTGGAAGAATTACTTAGCAGGCAACCCATTCCCTGTTGTTCACTCCCAGCTCCAGACAGTAAGAATTTATCAAAACCTACCCAGCTAATATCTGCTAATGGACCTATCCTCCAGAAACTTGTCCAATCCTTTTTTAAAGCCAGCTATACTACTGGCCTTGACCACATCTTCTGGCAACAAATTTTACAACTTAAGTGTGTGTTGTGTGAAAAAATACTTTATTTGTTTTAAATCTGCTATTTGTTAGTTTCATGGGGTATCCCCTAGTTCAAGTACTATTTGAGAGGGTGTGGCGCACCCCCTAAGCTTGTGCCCTACCGGCTTCCAGATTCGGGGCCGGTGGGGTGGGAAACCCCCTTGCTCTCCGGAGGTTCCCTGAGAGGGGAACCCGGAGAGCCTCCGCAGGCTGATGCCTGAACCTACCCTCCTCTACCCTCCTACCGCTTTCCAGGTTAACAGGACCTTTAGGACAATCATAGTGTTACATTAAGGGTACTGCCACCAGTCCCACCCCCCATTAGGAGATAGCGGGTACTTCCCTGGCTCTGTTCCCGCTGTCTCCAATACTTCCTCCTCTCTTGCTGCCGCCTCTGCCTTTTCTACCCGGGGCTTCCGGGTTCTCCTGTTGCAGGCATGACCTGGCTGGTAGCTGGCACCGCCTGATGACATCAGCACCGGCTGATGACATCAGCGCCGTCTTCCTCATGGGGCCTGGCGTCAGCGCAACTGCTGGAGGATGCCCCCTGAACTTCTCGTCCCCCCAGGTACTGTCAGGGTGCTGGGGACCTGGGTTCAGGGGTATCTCCTGGTTCTGGGGTCTCCCAGTGACGCACAGGTCTGGGATCCAGGGCTCTGGGCCAGCAGGTGTGTCACACACACACACACACACCCATCAAGAGGTTGCCGGGGGTGGTGGTCTGTGCCAAGGGGCCGTCTCGCCCTGTTGAGACAAAAAGTCAGCATTACGATGAAGGTGGCCTGCCCGATGGCAGATCTCAAATTTATAGGGTTGTAATGCTAGGTACCAGCAGAGAAGACAGGCGTTAGAGTCCTTCATGGATGTTTACCACTGAAAGGGAGCATGGTCGGTGATGAGGGTAAAGAAGGTACCCGCAAGATAGTACCGGAGGGAGACAATGGCCCACTGTACAGCCAGGGCTTCTTTTTCTATGGTTGCGTATGCCCATTCCCTGTGATCTAACTTGTGGCTAACGTAAACTATAGGATGTTCTTCCCCATTCACTATTTGGGACAGCACTGCTCCCACCCTTACATCTGAGGTATCTGTTTGCAAAAGAAACGGTTGGTGAAAGTCAGGGGCATAGAGAACTGGGGCATTGCATAGTCGTTCCTTTAGTGTATCGAAAGAGTGTGATTCTACTGGTGTTCACTGAATAGTGGTGGGGTGTCTCTTGGCCATTAATCTATTAGGGGAGCCACCACCATTACGAAGTGTGGAACATGTTGCTGATAGTAACCAGTGAGACCAAGGAACTTTTGGACTTGTTTCTTTGTATTTGGCCGAGGCCAGTCCTTTACGGCCTGGATCTTGTCCAATACGGGGCATATCTGCCCCCTGCCCACCTGATACCCCAAGTACACCACCTCTCGTAATCCCAATCGACATTTTTGGGGGGTTGGCTGTCATGCCTGCATTAGCCAAGGTGTGGGCTATCCTCCGAAGGTGCTCCACATGTTCCTCCCATATGAGACTGAAGATAACGATGTCATCGATGTAGGCCGCTATGTATGCTTCATGTCCAGTGAGGATCTTATCCATTAATCTCTGGAAGGTCGCTGCAGCTCCATGTAAGCCAAAGGGCAGCCGTACGAATTGGAACAGGCCCAACTGGGTGGAAAATGCAGCTTTCTTGCGAGCGACCATAGCAAGGGGAATCTGCCAATACCCTTTAGTGAGGTCCAATGTTGACAGGTATTGAGCTTCCCCTAATAGTTCGAGTAAGGTGTCTATACGGGGCATGGGGTAAACATCGAAGCAGGAGACAGCGTTCACCTTTCGAAAGTCAATGCAAAAACGTGTGGAGCCATCCGGCTTGCTGACCAGAACTGGCTGACTCAACCAGGGACTATTAGATTCGGTGATAACCCCCATATCAAGCATACTTTGTACCTCTTTTTCCATTATTCCCCAGAGATGTTGGGGGTTCCAGCGGGGTGGTTCTCGCACCACTTTCCCGGGTTCAGTCACAAGATCATGTTGGACTAGGGTCGTGCGCCCTGGGGTGGATGTGAACACGTTTTTAAAGGAGGCCACCAGAACTCATAGGTGAGCCTTTTGGGTGGGTTCCAATTCTTCCCCAAAAGATATATCAGGCCCCCTTTCCCCTGTAAGCGGAGGCCATACAGAAAGGTCCCCCTCTAAAGCATCTGTGGTCCCCTGCTCTCTATCCCTCCACACTTTTAGGAGATTAATGTGGTACGTCTGCAGCTCCGGCCGTTTCCCAGACTGACACACCACATAATCTACCTCCCCTGCTTACCTTACCACCTCATACGGGCCCTGCCACGTGGCCAGGAGCTTCAACTAGGTAGTGGGTAACAGGACCAAGACTCATTGGCCCAGGCACAATCGACGGGGTTGAGCCCATCGATCGAACCAGGCCTTCTGCCTCTGCTGGGCCTGCAGCCCATTCCTAGCAGCCCAGTCCCACACCTTCCTCATGTAGAGGACCACGTTGGAGGCTGTGGTAGGTGCCTCCTCCCATCCTTTCTCTTACTAAGTCAAGTATGCCCCTGAGTTTCCTCCCGTATAAGAGCTTGAAGGGGGAAAACTCCAGGGAAGCCTGGGGAACTTCCCGATGGTCAAATAGTAGGGATGGGACATGGGGCAAAACACTGCCTACCAGTTTCACCGGTTACCGGTTTGCAAAAAAACGGTTTACCGGATTAAAAACGGTTTACCGGTGCCAGATCTATTGATTTCAATGGGGAACTGTCAGTGTCCCCATTGAAATCAATGGGGGGAAAAAACACTCCCTCCCCCTCCCAGGCTGCACAGATGGAAGAGGGGACATCCCCCACCCACCCTGCCCAGCCTGGATTTTTTTATTTTTTTTTAAATTTCACCGAAGTCCCTGGCTCCGGGCCACCACCGGTGACCCGGAGCCCGCACCAGCAGGTAGGTACTAGGGTGATCCCTGGGGTGGGGGGTGGTTTAACACAATTTTTAAAAAACAAAATCCAGGCTGGGCAGGGTGGGTGTCCCCTCTTCCACCCGCGCAGCCTGGACAGGGGAGGGAAAAGTGGTTGGGTTTTTTCTTCTTCTTTTTTTACATTGCGGCCATTCATTTCAATGGCCGCAATGTAAAACAATCCGGCATGAGGAACTGGTACCGGTATCCCCAATATCCGGATTAATCCGATACTGCCGGTACAGCAAAATACTGGCAGTATCGGATACCGGATAATCCGAACTTCCCACCCCTAGCAAATAGTAGGGCCAGAAGAAGGGAAGACCAGGCGCGAGGTTTGTCATGGACGAATTTGCGCAGCATAGCCTTCAACGTCTGATTGAATAATTCTACCAACCCATCGGTCTAAGGGTGGTAGAGCGAGGTTCGGATTTGGTGAACCTTTAGGAGGCAGCATAGCTGCCGCATCAATCGACCCATAAAGTTTGTCCCTTGGTCAGTCAGGATGGTCTGGGGGAACCCGGTTCGGGAAAATATTTTGATTAATTCGCGGGCAACCACGGGGCCTTTAATAGACCTCAAGGCCACGGCTTCCAGGTACTGGGTGGTGTAATCAACCAGCACCAAGATATATTTATGCCCCTCTGAGGATTTCTCTACGGGGCCTACGATATCTAAACCCACCCTTTAAAAGGGCACCCCTAACCAGCGGGAGTGGGACTAAAGGGGCAGGCGCCACTTTTCGTTTTGTTGCACCGCCTTTCCCAATGCCTGCTAGTCGTTCCCATATACCTACTGTCTGCCCTCTTCTGCAGACTGCTGCAACCAACCTGATTGTAACCAAGCCAAGCACATGCACCTCAGACTTCACATCCACTTGAATGTTTGTTGTTTGTTGATCTTCTCCCACTGTCCCCTCTCCCTGTCTCCCCCTCCTTGTCTTTTAGATTGTAAGCCACAGGCAGGGACTGCGTCTATGTCTATGTTGTGTACAGCACCAGGTTACACTACTGGCACTATATACATGTTTATAATAATAATAATAATAATAATAATTAATAACTGACACTCAGGACAAGAGGCACAGTATCTTCGTACCATTTCTTGGCTACCTGGCCAATAAAACCGGGCGGTCAGTCTCTCTAGTGTTTTCTCAGCACCGAGGTGCCCAGTGCAGGGTACCTCGTGGGCCAATCGCAGTAGGTCTTGTTGTACCCCCACGGGAGCTACCAACTGGCATACCTCCTCCCCCTGGGCGGGGTCCTTATCTACCCTGTTGAGACGGTTCTTTATTAGTTTGAAATGGGGGTATGTTAAAGGGCACCCAGGGTCCCAAGGCTGTCCGTTTACCACTGCAAACTGTTCATGGGCGCTGTGGAACTGGGGGTCATTTCATTGGGCTTGGATACAATCAAAGGAGCTTACCATTCAAGGAGCTTCCCTGGAAGGGGCTCCCTTGAACGCATCCCCACTCTGGTCTGGTCTCACTTCTCCACCAGGGAGTCCATCCCCCAGGAATGCATCTTGCTTTGGGAGCAGCAACCCTAAGGCCCCCCAATCCCTCCCCACTATAACAGGGTGGGCCAGTCCAGGCACTACCCCAACCAAGTGATGCATGATCCGTCCTGCCATGGACAGGATCACTGAACATGTTGGGTACAAGCGTACCTCCCCGTGCACACAGCGAATACCTATGTGTGGGGCTCTGGCCCGGGGTATCCCTTGCAGGCCTGCCCACACCAAGGTTTTCCCACATCCTGTATCGATGAGGGCTCTATACTCCCAAGCCCCCATCTACACCGGGATCAAGGGCTTCCCCTCCCGGCTATCCACCCCCAGGGTGTCTCCTAACCACCCATCTGCATAGGTGCAGTCCATGAGGGAACAATCCCATTTCAGGTGTCTGGGTTTCCCGCACTGAAAACACACCCTGGTTCCTGTGCTCACCCTCCCTTCTCGAGTCAGTGTAGGGCCAGGAGGGGCTCCTGGGTTGGGGTCAGATCCATGAGGACTCCCCCAGACAGGCCTGGCGCCCTCGCCCTTGTACAGGCCCCCAATCCCTACCTGGGAGGCTTCATCCCACGGCCCCAACCAACCCCCAAACCGCCCCTCCCTGGGTGGCCCCTTGGGTCTGGTGGTTTCTTGGTCATCCCGAGAGGGCCCCTTACTAGGCTCCCTACCCCCATACCCTACCAGTCCCTCAAAGGCTTCATAATCCTCCATCAGCCGTACCCCATCCACTAAGGAGGTGGGTCAGTGTCGGCCGGGCAACTCAGGCCCGGATCCCTGAGGGCAGGATCTGGATGAATTGCTCTGTTAGGAGGAGTTCAACAATCTCCTGGGCCGATCTCTTCTGGGGCTTTAACCACCACAGGCAATGTGTCCTCAACTGCTGGGCCATAGCCTGAGGAGAGGCCCCGGGGGGATACTTCTCCCCTTGGAACTGTTTTCGGTAGATTTCCTCAGAAATGTCCAACCCCTTTAGGATAGATTCCTTTAATTTAGTGATGTCAGCGGCTTCCGCTGCTTCCAGTCTATCATATACTGCCTGCGTGGGTCCTGAAAGGCAGGGAGCCAGCAAAATGGCCCACTGCGCCTCAGGCCACTTTGCAGCTGTCACCACCCATTCAAATACATTTAAAAATGCCTCTGGTTCATCAGTCGGTGACATCTTTGTGAGTTTTACTTGGGGCCCTTTAACCTCCCCTGCCCCTGGGGTAGCCGCTGCCAGAGCAGCAATGGCGGGGGACATTAAGGCTGACACTTATTCAGCTAGTTGGGCTTGGCTGTGAACTTGGGTGCTAGCCAGCTCAGTATTGAGCTGCTGTAAATATCCCCTCTGAGTATCCAACTGGGCCTTATGGGCCTCCATGAGTCATTCAACATGGCTTCAGTGTCCATTGCCCCCTTGCCAACCCCCACTGGGTCTAGGTCCCACAGCAACCTCCCCTTTAGTCCTATCCAAGCCATGGCACCAGTTGTGGCATGCCCCACTAAGCTTGTGCCCCACCAGCTTCCAGATTTGGGGCCGGTGGGGGTGGGAAACCCCCTTGCTCTCCGGAGGTTCCCTGAGAGGGGTCGGCATGGACGGGAGAGCCTCCGCAGGCTGACGCCTCAACCTACCCTCCCCCACCCTCCTACCGCTTTCCAGGTTTACAGGGCCTTTAGGACAATCACCGCGTTACATTAAGGGTACTGCCACCAATCCCACCCTCGTTAGGAGATAGCGGGTACTTCCCTGGCTCCGTTCCTGCTGTCTTTAGTCCTGCCTCCTCTCTTGCTGCTGCCGCCACCTTTTCTACCCAGGGCTTCCGGGTTCTCCTGTTGCGGGCGCGACCTGGCTGGTAGCTGGCGCAGCCTGATGATGTCAGTGCCGACTGACTCGTTGATGTCTTCTTCGTGGGGCCTGGCATCAGCGCGACTGCTGGAGGATGCCCTCCCCGAACTCCTCGTCCCCCCAGGTGCTGTCGGGGTGCTAGGGACCTGGGTTCAGGGGTATCTCCTGGTCCTGGGGTCTCCCGGTGGCGCCCAGGTCCGGGATCCAGGGCTCTGGGCCGGCAGGCGTGTCACAGAGGGTAAATAACCTTTCCCTATTTACCCGTTCCACACCACTCATTATTTTATAAACTTCTATCATATCCCGTTTCAGTTGTCTCTTCTCCAATCAGAAAAGGTCTAACCTATCTAGCATCTTTTCATAGGGCTTTATCAGTTTGTTTGCCCTTATCTGTAACTTTTTTAGTTCTACTATATCTTTTTTGAAATGGGGCAACCAGAACTGTATACAGTACTCAAGATGTGATCACACCTTTGATTTATATAGAGGCATTATGATATTTTCTAGGAATGGGAATTTTGGTTTCGGATAATGTGCCTGAAAATGGCCATTTTGGATTAATCAGAAATTTCTGTTCTTTTTCGATTTCGGTACCATTGGATCTTTTGCATTGATTTTTTGTACCGGATTTTTAACATTGCGGCTTGTCCACCATTGAAAAAACACAATGTTAAAAATCCTGTACAAAAATCAAGATCCTCCTGCAGTTCTTCACAGTCTGCTAGTGTTTTAACTACCTTGAATAACTTGGGGTATTTTCAGACGTTACGCCATCCCGATTCACCATGGTGGATCCCCGGTGGGGGTGAACAGAACAACCACCCCCCACGGCCAATAAAAGCCCCGAACAGACATGCCGGGTGATCCCGGTGGGGAATCGGGGAGGGGGCAGGGCCACGTGGCACAACAAACGGCTGCACGGCCCCGCCCCCCCACTCCCCCGCCGCCCGCCCTCTGGGGAGATGGGCGGGAGCCGCGGCCAATGCGGCCACAGCACCTGCCCGATTTGACCACGGCCCGGAATCCCACCGGGGATTCTGGGCCATGGTTGCCGGCCAGACGTTACTTTTTGTTGGTTCCTGCTGGGAATCTCTTTGACCACGCTTTCGGGGATTGTCTGACGGGGAGCCCCGGAAGCGTGGTTGAAATTGACCCCATGTGGGAATTGACCGTGGTGAACATCTGGTGGCCACCTAACAGACGTTCAGGGCGCTTTGGCCCCATGTCGGTATTGACTGTGGTTCACTGTGGTCTCGTAATGTCTGAAAATACCCTTGGTATCATCTGCAAATTTGAGCACCTCACTCTTTATTCCACTTTCCAGATCATTAATGAATACGTTAAAAATACTGGTCCCAGTATAGACCTCTGGGGGCCTCAACTGTTTTATTTACCTCTTTCCATTGTGAAAATTGGTCATTTAGTCCTACCCTTTGTTTCCTGTTCTTTGGCCAGTTACCAATCCAATATCCCATGACTATTTAATTGACTTAAGCATCTTCCATGGGGAACCTTATCAAACGCTTTCTGAAAATCCAGATATACTGTATCTATCAGCTCACCCCTATTCACATGCTTATTTACACCCTCAAAAATTCTAATAGATTAGTAAGGCATGACTTCCTGTTGCTAAATCCATGTTGACTTGTCTTCTGATCAGTTTGATGCCAAACTAATTTTACAGTTTTCTTCATGTCAACTGCAATAACTGCTAGGAAACAGAATTGAAGCTAATACCCATAACAAATACCATACCCAATAATCTCACTCAGTTCAATTTGGGTCTGATGAAGCGCTATTTGTTTCCCATAACAGTTATCAATTTCAGTTATTTCAGTTGGGTAGTAATATTTCAGTCATCATCATCATTTATTTACGGCCACAGCCAAATCAGATATTTCTGTCATTTTGGTCACTTCAGTATTTCAGTTACTTCATTTCAGCAATATGAACGCTATTGGGCAGGGCTTCAGTGGGACTACTCCAGAGTAATTGGATTGCAGCCTAAGTTTATTTCCTTTGCCTTTTTGTAGAGCAGAAGGCAGCGAGCTTCTCTCCTGGTTTCTTTCCTCTTTAGTACCCTACAATAATCAATGAGGTTATTAGGAAAGAGCATAGCTCCGGGAACAGTGGTTATCGGATTGCTGTTACTAGCTTTGGAAGCACAAGAGTGGTATGTTTCGCGTTTGAGTGGGTCTGTTGAAACAGTCACATGGGATGACAGTGAAGTGATGGATTAAATAAATAGCTATTTAGGATACAAAGATTATAATTGATTTTACAGTAGGCCAGATTTGGACCTAATCTGTTTTGACAATGTCCCTTCAGCACAATTAAAAACAATCACTGATTCCAAGCAATAAATGAAACGTCCATCAAAATATTACATGCAATACATTACTGAATAAAACAAAGAGAGGGGGAATAAAGAATTACTCCATTTCAGTCAGTAGGTGCAGATCCTACCAGCTCTTTCTGCTTTAAATGATTAGAAGAATTTCCAAGTATCAGTCACCAGAAATAACCTGCAGGTAAAAAAAAGTAAAAATAAAAATAATTTTAAAATGCAGTACATGTGCATTCTGACTGTCATTTGACCCGTACTGGAGCATGTAAATCTCCTGCTATTCCCAAACTGTACAATCCTTGGATGAAACCGAAGACAGTGGGCGGAAATAACAGTCAGAACTATGCACCATTGACAGGATGCAGAGCTCCATCTTCTTCTCTGGCTTTTGTTGCACTTCTCGCTGAGCGAGGGGTGAAATAAAACAGTCACACTGGAGTGTGTGAATCCTCAAGTACAACAGCATGATCTGTCCAAACTAAAAATACAGGGAAAGATGAAACAGGGGAAAGATTAGGGTTGATATGCGTTTGGCCTGAGACAACGCAGCAGCATCGTTCTTCTCCTGCTCTTCACTATATGGGTTTGATCAGACAGGTCAAGCACTGAACTGAAGTAGCACTGGTTCCTCCTTTTCCCTGCCTTTAGAGACCAGGATATCCACAAAGCTATTACATTACAAATGCTAACAAAAAATGCTATGGCAAACCTATGCCATATGTGACAAGAAGCAGACCTTCCCAAGCGGAATGCAGCATACATTCATTTTATTTTTTATTTTATTTTTTTCAGATTTAGCCTGAAAGAATTTTTCATTGTTCTTAATAATTTAATCCAGTTTTTCCTCCTTTCTCCTTGCATTCATCAACTGACAAACATTTGCCTAGCTTTGTCATGAAAATTAACAGAGGAGCTGATCTGCAATAATTATATCCACTCTGTGGAGACTTGGCCAATTAAGGCAACCTTTTGTGTCTTGGGGTGATTTTGGTGATGTATTCACCACAAAGACTTCTGCATCCTAATGATGGTACCCAAGAACAGCTATTTCAATTTAGTTAAATCTTAAATCACTTTTATGCCTAGCTCATTTACAGATCAAAAGCTGTAAACCGAAGTTATTCAGGAGTTGGAAGAGAAGTATGCACTCCGTAAAAATGAGGACAACATAGTCCTCTTCACTTTTTATTTCAAAGTAACTGTATTTAGATGACAATTAGGCAGAGACTGTGAAGCGGCTACATTTGTTTAGCTGCAGTGAAAATGCTACCACAGTGAAGTAGTTACTTTTATTTAATTAAATCTAAGTAGTTTCTTCAGTTTAACACTGTTTGTTGGGATATGTCCCTAGTGAACCTAGAGGTTAACTCATAGAAATCCAAGCATTTAGAGGGGTATATTTGTTCACATACCATTGCTGCATATGTCCATAGGGTTCTGTCTATACTTTTAGGAGACAGTGAGGAGGCTAGACATGGCCCTCTCCTTATTAAATGGTCTAGTTTTGCAGCCCTTACTCATGTGGGGTAGTGCATACTCCCATGGGCCCTCCTACTAACTCAGCACATATAAGGGCTGCAGGCTGTATCCCTAAGCAAGTGCAGTACATAACCACAAACAGAAGGAACTGTGCCAAGATATCCCTGAGAACCACTCCGACTACATCATGTGAATTGTTAATTTCAACAGTCGCTCTAAAGCAGATGGCAGAGTGTCACTGCAGTCATTCAGTCTCCCAAAATATTTTCATTGCAGGGTAGACAAAACTGTGGTTTGTGGTTCTTTTACCAGACTCTTGGATGCATGGTCGTATGAGGGGAGGGTACTGAACAGCTTGTGGCTATGGTGGCGCCAGGGTTTGCTGTATCGTATGGAAAATATGTTTCAGACTACACTATATTGCATGTATAAAAGTGCTGTATCCAACCATAACAACAGAAGCCTTGAAAGCATCTAGCATTACTGTGGCCTCTTCCATTCTTCCCATCCCTTTTCTCATCTCTTATTCTCTTCCCCTCCACTTTACTCCAAAAACCTCTGCTAAAGTCATCTCATGTCACGTCATTCACTCTAATACTCATCCTGAATCCCTTCATTGGCTTCCTGTCTTCTGACCTAGATATCACCGTCAAAGCTGCCCTGGCCTCCATCACACCAGTGGGTGTTTTTCTGCAAGTGGCAGCAGGACATCTGCAAGCATAAAATCATAGAATTGGAAGGGACCATGAGGGTCACGGAGTCCAGCCCCCTGCTTGGTGCAGGATTTGCTATAGTTAGATCGTCCCAGACATATGCTCATCCATCTTCTTCTTCAAAGGCCCTTTGTACACTATAGGCCCCATGCAATGCACACATGGGTGCCTGCACCTGTGTAACTGTCCCCTGCGCACCGCCACCACCGCACCACGGCGCCCCCCCACACACACCTGCGCCCGTTTGAAAAGGGCGAAAGTCTCCAATGATGGAGAATTAACTTCTGTAGGCCATTCCTTCTTCCTCTTCTCATATGATTTGTGCTCCAAAACCTTTATCATCGTTGTTCTCCTGTGCTTTCCACTAGTGTTGGTGTTAGTGCTAGTGTTGCTCTCCTGTCCTCTCCACTTCTCTACATCCTGTTGCGCTCCACTTCATGCCTTCTGCTATACTACCCCAAGCCTGGAATAGTACCTATCTGTTCTATATGGTGAGCCCTACAAGCGTGGTGCTAATTCAGCCATTTCTGTAGTGAAAAGTCTTCAAATCAAGATGGGACCCAGTAGTAAGAAAGGATCACATTATATTATATTATATTATTATTATTATTATTATTATAAGCTTTCATATAGAGTCAGCGATGTACCTGGTGCTTGATAGTGGACATGGGGGAATGGGTAATGAAAATAGGCATTATGGAGCGTGTAACTTGCCTGAAACCCAAATTGTCTCGCTACACAAGCCTGCTGTGTTCTCACTCTGCTAGTGATATATCTGCAATGCTTAGGGCATAATCTTCCACCAGTAAAGTCAATGGGAATTTTGCAGTTGATTTCAGTGGGTGGAAGATTGTGCCTCCAGTCTTGCAGAGGTAGTTACAAAAGCTTATAGGCTCACACAATATTTTCAAGCTTTATTATTGATTTGTGTTCCTGGGAGTTTTTGTTGGAGGAATGACCCAACATTGGAGCTACATTTAGCAAGCTAGTGAAGTGATACAACCTCAGTATTGGGTAGAGCTAATACAAAGCAACTTACTTTTACTTCGGTTTTATCCAGGACTAATTTTCATTGCCACCAGCCCCCTGATGGCATCATTCTAGTTTGAATATCCCTCACCAAGCTCTTTTGGTGGATCATACAATTAAGCACATTAAAGTAGGTTGTAATCAATAGAAGAGAAAATTGATAGCAAGCCATGGCGTTGCAATACTTAAATTGTTTGAGGAGTTTTTGCGATGTCTTTTTTAAGGAACTTCTGCGACATTATTTGATCTGGTTTTGGTCAGTATCTTATGCCCGTAGCTAAGTGCACTTTAGTTTCTTTAAACAGATGTTTTATCTGTCACATATAATGCCTATTGGATTAGGTAATTCCAGGTGATCATGTCAGTTTGTTCTACATAATCCTTTACAGGAAAGGCAACCTAATCAGAATTACAGAATGATCCGGGAAAATCATTTGTCTTCCTTTCAGTGTCATATTTTTTCTCATGGAATCACCATGTAGTATGTGCTGGAATCAGCCTGCTCTCTGGTAGATCACATTAATTTTATATTGATTAATGCCTGGCTCTCTCATTTGAAAATCTAAAATGAGGTATTCTATCCTGGGAACTCATGACTCCTGCAAAGCCCTCATTTACTCTTCCCCCTTTGCCCCACCCCCCAAACCCCCCACCCCTAGCATTCAATCCAAGACCATATGCTGCTGTTTGAACTGGCACTGCAACAAATCATTCATCACACAGGGCAAGGAGAAGGAGCAGAAGATGTGATTGAAGAAGGGAAACTGCTGTACATGTTGCACAGGAGAAGATCAGCTCTGTGGGACATATGGCAGGAAGAGGAAGAGGTCAAGCACCTGCAGTTCTCACTGGGGTAAACTGCCTGTACTCTACAGAGATTCAAGGGCAGGATTTGGCATAATATACATGGTAGTGGCAGTAGCTAAAAGGTTTTTTAACATGCACCTTCTATATTGGGGGCTGTAGAGGCAAACCCTCAAACAGCACAGCATTGCACGCAGCATCCACACTACAAGTAATACTGAGCCAGATGAGTGAGTGAGCAGTGTTTATTTTGTAAAAAAAAAAAAATTTGCTGGGGCTCAAGCCTGTCTCAGAAGCCATTGCCTCTCCGCTAGAGCTTGTCAGTGCAGGGAACTAAACCCTGTTCCCTAGCTAACAGCCCAACCACTGGACTAACCTGCCTTTTCTGCAGCTGAATATAAAACAGGAGTTCTTATGATTTAATCTATATGACAACCCAGTACAGGGGATGGGGCAGGAAAATAATGAATGAAAAATAAATAAAATATCCTGTTTTTTCCTGGCTTTCATTTCCAACCCTGAAATGGCCAATGTGACCAAGTCCAATACCAGCCTTTTCCTGGTCTTTCACATTCCAGCTGTACACTCCTACTGGGTACGTTTCTTCACACACACACACACACACACACTTTGAATTTAATTACCATTAATTTAACCCCCCCAAATTAAGACCTGTGAGTTAGCTTTTCTATCTAAGGTCTTGATATGGTCCTCATACCCCTGGTGTCCAAGCATCCCCCCACAGTAGCTTCTCAACACACGAGGGAGGCAGAGAAATGTTACTGCTACTGATATATAGAAATGGGCAGTATGGATTCGGATTAAGCCATAACTGCCTGTAACAGGCTATTATGGATTAATCCGTACCAGTCTGAACTCCATCCGTACCTGTTATGGAGCCAGAGTTGCAGATCCCCGCCCCAGGCTGCATCTGGCAAGAGGGGCGGGGCATAACATTTAAAAATAAATAAATAAATGTACTGACCAGCCTCAGAGCAGGGCTTGATTGAAGTTCCTTCAGTCTACTTCTGCTGTGGGGATGGGCTTTCTGGCAGGTTCACTTGCTGCGGCACTCTCCCGAGCTCCCTGCTATGCAGTACGCATGTTCAAAATGGCCACTGGGGCCGTTTTGTCCATGAGCAGAATGGCCGCCACCCTTAACCAAAAGGGCGGCAGCCAAAATGATGTCACTATACTTTTGGTTAACCATTTTGTGCCACTGGTGGCGCATGTGTGAAATGACCACCGCCCCTAACCAAAATAGCATCAACGTCACTTTGGCTGCGGCCATTTTGCTTATGGGTGGCAGCCATTTTTTGCATGCACAAAATGGCCCCGATGACCATTTTGTACATGTGCTCTGCGGAGCAGGGAGCTCAGGAGCACACCATGGCAAGGGAGCCTGCTGCCTCCCTTCCCCCTAAACACAAGTACATGCCAGAGTCCCAGGAAGTAGGAGTGGGGGAGGTTGGACTCGGACTATGGATCAGACTGTTTCCCAATGACTTCAATGGGACCCAAATCCAAAATTAATCCAGAAATTAAGATCCTAATCCGTAATGGATCTGAATCCATAATGTAATCTGAATGCCCAGCCCTCTCCAGCTAGAATTTCACCTGGAGGGGACAGGGCCATGTTGACAAGGAGTGGGGCAAAGTGACGGTGGCACCTCTTTCTGACATAAGCCCACCCCATATGGAGTGTTATGAGGTTCCATAGAAGCAGGGCCACATCAGAAAAGGGGTGGAAAAATCCTTATGGCTATGGGTTGGGATGCATCACACAGAGGGCTGTTAGGATGGTTCAGCTTTCCTTTCTGATGTGGCTGCCTCTATTGCTCTCGGAAGCACCAATTTTCTCTGGGTTACCAAGGTTGCCTCTGGCTGACCCCAAAGAAATCAGAGCTTCTCCTGGAGACTCTCAATCAAAACCTAGAGTCTGACTCCAGGAAAAACCCAGAGGGGAAGGCAACAGTAGCTAGCTACTGTCCTAATTTTACAAATGGGAAATGAATGCAGAGACAGAACTCAAGGCTAGGTTTTTAAAGGCACAAATATAGTTTAGGTGCTTTACTTTCATTGACTTTCAATGTAAATTACATGCTTAAACTTGAAAAACTCCCCCAAGTGGCTTGCCCAAAGTCACAGAGGAAGACACTGGGCATTTTTACACACACATTAAAGTTCCGGATTTTTCAATCTTCTGGGTTTACAGGTCCACAAGTAAGTTCCGGATGCATTCTTCACACAAACACTGCCCTGAGGTGATCCGGCGGCCAGCGGCCGGCTTCAGCTCTGCTGTGTCTGCCAGCTTCAGCACGTTAGTGATGCTCTAGGCCTTCCGGGGAACCCGGAAGTTCCCCGGAAGGCCTAGCTGGATCGCCGCCACCCGGAGCTGAAGCCAAGGTACTGGGTGATCCCTGGGTGGGCGAGGTAGGGTGATCCCTGGGGTGGGGTGGGGTGTTAAACCTCCCCCCACCCCAGGGATCAACGGTACCGGTACACTTACCTGCTGGTGCGGGCTTTGGATCGCCAGCAGCGGCCCGGACCCCAGGGACTTAGGGAAACTTTAAAAAAAAAAAAATCCAGGCTGGGCAGGGTGGGTGGGGTGTGTCCCCCCTTCCACCCGCACAGCCTGGATGGGGGAAGGAAAGTGTTTGGGTTTTTTTCTGTGTTTTTTTTTTTACATTGCGGCCATTCATTTGAATGGCTGCAATGTAAAAAAAATCTGGCACAGGGGGAATCCGGTAATTCTGGGTCACTGGTGGCGGCCCTGGCCCAGAGCCCAGGGACTTAGCGGAATTTAAAAAAAAATAAAAAAATCCAGGCTGGGCAGGGTGGGTGTCCACTGTCCTCCCTTCCACCCGCACAGTCTGGGAGGGGGAGGGGGGAGGTTTTTTTTTTCCTCCATTGATTTCAATGGGGACAGTTCCCCATTGAAATCAATGGGGAAAAAATGGTACCGGTATACCGGTATTAATCCGGTATGCTGGTATTTTGAAATCCGGTACCCGGTATTTCCCCGGATGTCCCACCCCTAATATTTATAAAGCTATCTCTGCCTTGAAAATTAACAAGGCCCCTGGCATTGACTTTTTACCAGCTGAGGTCTTTAAGCTTTCCCTGGATTGGTGGGTGGCTTTATTGGCCTGTCTGTTTACAATAATAAATGAATCCGGTAAGATCCCTGTTTACTGGAGAGAGGCGGTAGTGGTCCCTATATATAAAAAAGGCAACATTTATGATCCTAAGAACTATAGGCCAATTAGCTTGTTATGTGTAGTTTCTAAATTGTTTACCAGATTATTACTGAATAGATTATTACAATGGATAAATAAGGAAGATATCCTGGCCAAAGAACAAGCTGGCTTTCAGAACTCCATGAGGACTATTGATCAAGTATTTGTCCTAAGTCATCTGGTAGAAAGGTGTAAACATCTTAAGCAAAAACATTTTGCAATTTTTATAGATTTCTCGTCTGCCTTTGACCTGGTGAACGGGGACAAATTGATCTAAATTAGAGGTTCTGAAAATTGATAAGTGTCTCCTGAATCTGATTAAATCACTTTATTCCAACACCTCCCTTAGATTCCAGTTGGACCATAGGGGTACATTATCTGCTCAAATTCCAACTTATTGTGGAGTGAGACAGGGGGTATTTTCAGATGTGACAGGGCCTGTACTGGCCCCATCACGGAATCACCCATTGATCCCCCGTCGTGATCAAACCAGCACATCCAACAGATGTGCCGGCTGATCCCGGCGGAGAATCGGGGAGGGGCCGCACGGCTCAACGTGCGGCCACAGAGCCCCACCCCACCACGCTCCCTAGGCCAGCCGCCCTCCTGGAAGATGGGCGGGCACCGCGGCCAATGCAGCCGCAGCGCCCACCCTCATTGACCACGGCCCGGAATCCTGCCGCTGATTCCAGGCCGTGGTAGGGGGACAGACGAGACGATCCCCCTGATCACAGGGGGGAATCACATTGAACGTGCAAACGGAGATGGTCCGGATAGGACCTCCATTTGTGTGGTCAATGTGATTCCCCCCCGTGATTCATGGAGGTGAACATCTGGCAGGGAGCTTCCGTTCCCCCCAACAGACGTGACGCGACCACGATCACCATGTGGGAATTCCCCGTGGTTGAGCGCGATCTCATAATGTCTGGAAATACCCAGGAATGCCTTCTTGCTCCCATATTGTTTAACTTTTATGTAAATAATATTATTTTGGCAGTGAGAGACAAGGGAGATTATATGAGCCCTAAATTAGGGCAGTATAGAGTTAGTACATTATTCTATGCGGATGACGCAGTTCTTCTTTCGCAATCCCGTATTGGGTTGCTTCAAATGATTAAAGACTTTTGTCTCCTGAGTCAGCAGGATGATATAATTATTAACTATGGGAAAGCAAAGTTTATGATTTTTCATTCTGCCTGCAGATACCAGGGTTGGTTTATGGATGGGCATAAGGTAGAACAGGTCCATATGTTTAAATATCTGGGGGTGGTGTTTTCGGATAATGGTAACTGGGGTCCTCATTTGAAACATGTTAGTCAGATAGCTACCTCTACGGTGACATCCCTGAAAAATTTCTTTAGGGCCAAGGGTGGATGTATGGTTCACCCAGTAGGGATGTGCGAACAGAATGCAGTTCGGATGTTCGGACGTTTGATTCGAAACCCGAGTTCAGGTTCAGTTGTTTGGTTCAGCGGAGTTCGGTTTGGCCGAACTTTAGAAAATAGTGCTATTGATACCAAATTCGAAGATTTTTTTGGTATTGGTATCATTTGGCCCTGAAACAACCCCTGGTCTCCACCCCTGGTGCCAGGAAGTTTGCTCCTCAGCTGCCTCCCCCTTCCAGTCATGTTTTTCCCGCCCAAAGTCACGTTTTTCCCGCCCCCAAACTCATCCAAACTCACCCGAACATGACCAAACTGTTTGGCCGTTTTCAAGTTCGGTTTGGACGTTCGGTTCGGATGTCCGAACAGACTGAGTTCAGTCCGAACTCCGAACATCTGAACCGCGTTCGCACATCCCTATCACCCAGCAAAAAAGATTCTGGAGGCAAAGGTAGTATCTCAGCTCTGTTACGGGGCTCAGGTGTGGGGATGTTTACTATTGACAGTTGTTCCCTTGGAGGTTGTGCTTAACCAGTGCCTGAGGATCCTACTCAGAGCACCATGGGCGACACCACTAGCAATATTAAGACTGGAGCTGAGGTTAAGAAGATCTATTACCTCAAGGGTAAAATTGTGGTATTGGTCTATTGGCTAAAAAATTGTTTTTCTTCCCCATGTACACTAGTGTGGTTATGTTTGATGGATAAAATCACTACTATGGATGATAAAACTCATTCAAAAGCTCTTTGGTGGGAGCATGTGTATAAGGGGATTCGATCACTCGGATTTTCTGTCAAAACTTTATTAGCACTTCCCCTTACGAATGCTGTAAGGATGATTAAGCAGAGAGTGACTGATATAGAACTCAGGAAGATAGGGCCTGAGTGGACTCTCTTAACTTCACTCCATGGTATAAATACTGGGTCCCTGGGCCCGCTGGATCTAGTTATCTTTCTATATTGCAGATTCCCAGACAAAGAATTGTCTTTACACATTTGAGAATTCAGGTAATGGATACAGAGGTACTTCAAGGATGGTACAGGGGGACAGATTATTCAGCCTGTGTGTGTGTGTGTGTGTGTGTAGGTGGTAAGGGCCAAATAGAGGACCTTCCACATTATCTGTTATTTTGTTCCATTTATAATGAAATTAGGAAGAAACTATACAAAGACTTAAATGTTGATAGGGGTTGGTCTACACAGAAACAACTTGTATATTTATTGAGCGATGTTGATGAGAAGGCTACACTGGCAGTAGCCTTTTGCTGCCAGTGCAACCAAACTCCGTATACAATTTTGTCAACAGAATAGTTAATAAACGGAGTTAACCTAGGGATCAAGTTGTCATCAACGTGCCCTGAGAAGAATAAGGTGCATTAATTTAGGGGTTAAACTACTGCTCCCCGTAAGCTCTGAGAAGAATTAGGTGCTAAACTTCAGGGGCCAAGCTGCTGCCGCCAGCAAACTCCGGGAAGAGCGAGGCAATAAAAACTAGAGAGTGAGGGATTTGTAATTATGACTTCTGCTTAGATAATTTTATCGCTGTAAATTTTGTGTAATTTTATTTCTTATTGATGATAATTGACGAGACATGTTGGATTGGGGCTTGTAATGCTTCAAGAAATGTATTCATGCTGTGTTATCCTTGTCTTTAAAGATAGCAATTTATTACCAAAATTAATTGCTGGATGAATGTGATAAAGACTCCTCTATTCTGGGCTCAATGTTTTATTATGGTTTTATGTAATTTTTTTATTGGTATATGTACCCTTTTTTAACGTTAATACTAATTGATATGGCATTGGCTGAATCAATACATTTATTTATCCTTATCCCCTCTACTGTCATTCTATAGAACAAAATCCTAAGTTTGAAGATCTGATACTCTTAAAATTCAGATGTTCCCCCTGTGTTCCATTGCACTCCTTAGTCAGCTGGGAACAGCCTCCTGCTGATTTCATCATGGTGCCAAGTGCATAAAGCTAGAATTCTCAGAGAGGCTTTCTTGGTGGCTGCCTCACTGCCTCTGGAACTCTCTTGTCCTGAAACTTCACTAAAGCCCAGGCCTCAGCGTCTTCCAGAGGCAATGCAAGACCTTCCTGTTTGGTCAGGCATTTGGCAGGAGGGGATAGGTTTTAGTTGGGTTGTTTGTTTATTTAAACATATCCTGCCCCTTGGGTTACAATGTAAATGCCATATAAAAACAGAAATATATACAAATCCCCTAGAAACTCCTATCCTACACTCATGCCTGATTGCCAAACACTTGGTCAAAAAGAAAAGTCTTACATTGACCCTTTTCACACAGACACTCTAACACTGATAAAATGGGTGTTATATTTTATTATGCATGTTGCAGGGCTGAAGGTGTGCTCTACAGGTGCCCTGCAACATGTATAATAAAATGTAAAACCCATTTTATCAGTGTTAGTGTGTCTGTGTGAAACGGGCCAATGCCTCCAGAAATTGCTCAGGCTCAGGCTTTTACAAACCTCCAGGAGAAGGGAGTTTGGGCAGAAACCCAGCAGGGTGGTTGTATTTATACTTCCTACACCAAACACTTCCTTGTCAGGCCATTGTGAATTCACAGCAACGTCATTAGCAATCAGGAGCAAGTATAGCAAGGTGAATGAAGAGTTGGATTTGGATCTGAGAGACAGAAGGTGTTTTCAGATGAGATGCTACCCCACATGGCCACTCAGGAGTCACAGAGTCCACCACCTGTCTGAAGGTGGAGCAGAGGGCTGCGTGCGCGCTCCTGTGAGCCACGCAGCACCTACTCATGACTACTCACAGAGCACTGCCAGGAAATCTGGAGTGTGCCATGTGGGGCAAGCCAAATAGCTCTGTGGCGACAGGCAACCATGGAGCCCCTGCCCATATGAACTGTGGTGGCCAGCCACGCCAGCAGACCAGTCTGCCACTCATAGGCACTGTGGGTGGGGAACACAGCCTTTGCAAGTCACAGAAACTGACTGGGAACGGTGGGGAGCCCAGGTTCCCCAGCATTCATACCGGGGACATGTCAGTTGCAGAGACCAGTGCGCTGTGCTTCCTCCTCCCCCATGGTCCGTGGCAGAGGGAGTACATGGCAGCTTGCCTCTGTGGCCGGGGTAGCCACAGAGCAAATCACCATCTCTGCCTCCATTCTCCAACTGTAAAATGGGAGTAAAATAACCTACCTCACCAAGTTGTTGGGAGGGTGAACTAGGGTGATTCTCAAACTGGGAGGGCAGGCCCTGGGGGTTGGGGGAGAAAATATTCTGGGATGTCTATGTGTGTGTGTGTATAAAGGTGTTTACCAGATCCACACTCTGACTGGGGAGGTATCTTAACAATAATTGGGTGGCAAGGGGGAGAGAGACGTAATAGGAGGGTGGGAAGAGGAGGAGAGGGAGCAAAATGTGTGAGTAGAGGGGGGTTGCAGATAGCAGAAAAGGGGGTGTGGGGTTCAAAAACATTTGAGAACCACTGAATTAGATATGAATTGTAAAACACTTTGAACACTAAAACTGCTGTAGAAATTATTTTAAAAATCACAATACCCTTCTTTCCCAGCTCATTTACGTTTTTTGCCAACAGACTCCCATGAATGCTCTACCTGCATGACCGCCTGGATCAGACCCTGTGTTTGGCTGTGAGCGCCCACCTCAAGGTCCCCCGAGTTTCTCGGGTGTTAACAATGAGTGGGTGTTCTCGGTGGTCTCACCAAGGCGGTGGAACTCGTTCCCAGCAGAGGTCTGTCTGGCCCTGGACCTCCCCTCTCCTTTCAACGACAGCGTAAGACCTGGCTGTTCCACCAGGCTTTTGGTGAGGGAAACGGGTGATGGGTGGGGGGGTTAACTTCGTCTTTGTGTTATTTTATATTGCTGGTTTTATATTTGTACTTTTATATTTATACTGTCATGGTATTTTATGTTGTATGTATTAAGAAACATTGTGAGCCACCCCGAGTTGCTAACAGAGGAGGGGGTGGGATCATAAATCATGTGAAATAAATAAATACAAAATAAATAAATATAAATATAGACATTTTCTATTCCAATCTGAATGAATTTATTTCCTGCAGTGTAACAAGGGTACACCCCATGTGCACAATGTATGAGAGGAAGAGTCTGTGTTGTATCATTGTTCCTCATGTTGGATATTTATTGTGTATTTTAGCATGGCCTTCAATTTTGTTTTTTGTTTATTTTACAGTTTTGATAAATCAATCTTGATCCTAAACGTTAGGGATTAAAAGGATCCAGTGAAGATCTGAGATTCACTCCTCAAGGAGGTGGAAGAGTGAGACGTGATAAATTCCCAACTTAGTTGCCGTTATTGAATGCCTTTAGAATCCGTTTTCTGCCAGGAAGGTTAACAGGGCAGCAGCACATCTACTTACGTTGTCATGGTTGTGTATCTTGGCAATCAGAAAAGATAGAACCTTGTCTTTTTTTTGTTGTTGTTGCAAGAATGAAAGATTAGCATTTGCGGAATTCAGCCAAGAAACCCTGCATACTCCTTCCACTTCACGGTCCACAATATAATCTGTGCCTGTGATTTCTCTTGTCCCTAAGACTAAATTAGTGGATTTGTTTGTTTGGTTGGTTTTTTTGTTTGATAGGAATTTAAAGTGGAAGCTTCAATGTAACATTTACAATTTCTTCCAGGCAGATAGACCTCCCAGTCACCAGGAGGCATCTACCCTGGTCCTAAAAGGCCAAATAATGTATGCAATGATGTTAGAGGGGCTGGAGCTTAGAAACGTTTAAAACAGACTTAGCAAATGCCTATTGAGCATGCTCAGAAATTATTTTTTCATTGTAACTATGGGTCTATGATAAAATGTCAAAACAATTGCTTTGATGATAGTCATCCTCACTGAGGTAAATATGCAAGCCAAGTGCACTTGCCTCCCACTTCTGTGCCCCAGCTACAAGACCCCACTGCCTCCGGCATGATTCCCAACTCTCCCACATTATATGACACAGCTTTCATTTTAGACCTAAATTTCAGTCCATTTCAGGCAAAGCTTGGGTTTCCTTGCTGCTCTCCCTGTAAATTATAGACATCTGAAATGCTGAATCAGGAAGCCATAAAAGTGTAATTGTCAGGGCCCAGAAATGTGATCCTTCTTCGGAAATTAAGAAGACTTGGTTTGTTTTACTTCTGGATAAACTGAATGCTATCTTGCAATGAAGGAAACCAACAGCTTATTATGAACTGAAGGCCCTTTTTGTAACCTCTTGGTATGTAACTAAAATAACACTGGCTGGGTGTAAGAAATTATGGCACAGGGATTATCAGAAATGCCATAGAATTCTGCCAAATTAGAATGCAATAACCATAGGGAAAATCCTGACTTCCCCACTCCAAGCCTAAATGGTGCACGAGGAACTGGGCAGAGTCTAGGATTGCCTCTTGCCTTGACCCAAACAAGGGCAGGCCAGGGCTGTGCCTAAAGGAGGCTGGAAAAGAGGACTCATCTTTCTCCCTCCCCCCTTTCTGATGTGGCAATTCCCTTTAGGAGCATTGTGATGTCATGCTGCTCTGCAGGAGTGGGGCTACATCAGAAAGGACGTGCAAGAGTCTCTTTGCCCCAACCATTTCTGATGTGGCCTTGCCCCCATTCCTCTGAAAAACATTTCTGCAGGTTATCCAAAGGCCTCTGGATAACCTGGGGAAAGGGGCTTCGCCTGGCATGTAGAGATGACATGTGAAAACCTGGAGACTCTGGATCAAACCCAGAGGGATGATCACCCTAGTGGAGTATGCAGAATGCGCACAGGCTGAAAGCTCGAGGGGGAAAGTGAATAATCTTTATTCACTGGGTAATTTCAGACGTTACGAGATCACAGTCAACCACCGTGAACCACACACAACCCCCGCAGCGGGGCAAAAGGGTCCTGAACATCTGATCGGGGTTCACCAGATATTCACCACAGACAATCCCCAGCAAGGGACTAGGGGTGGGACATCTGGGCAAATACCGGGTACCGGATTTACTGGTTCCCGGAATTCAAAATACCGGCATACCAGATTAATACCGGTATACCGGTACCGGTTTTTTCCCATTGATTTCAATGGGGAACTGTCCCCATTGAAATCAATGGAGAGGGGGAAAAAACCCTCACCCCTCCCCCTCCCAGACTGTGCGGGTGGAAGGGGGGACACCCCCACCCACCCTGCCCAGCCTGGATTTTTTTTTTTAAATTTTTTTTCCCTAAGTCCCTGGGCTCCGGGCCAGGGCCGCCACCAGCGACCCAGAGCCCGCACCAGCAGCAGGTAAGTGTACTGGTACTGTTGATCCCTGGGGTGCGGGGTGGTTTAACACACACCCCTACCCCAGGAATCACCCTAGCTCGCCCACCATGGGATCACCCTACCTTGCCTTCAGCTCCGCCGCCCGGAGATGAAGGCAAGGTAGGGTGATCCCATGGTGGGTGAGGTAGGCAGTTGGGGAAGCCTCCAGCCATGAAGCCGGCCATCACGGCCCCTTGGTCCACCAGCTGGATCACTCAGTCCAGGAGCACGCCCTCCACCGCCTTGCAGACATCTCACAGGAGCCCGGTGACAGTGCTCACCCCAATGCTGAAGTGCTGCAACATGGACTGGCAGGAGTCAGGTGTTGCCAGGGCCCAGACCCTGATGGCCATGCACTGGACCATGGGAATGGGGGCCCTCATGGGGGTGTGCTGCTGCTCCAGCCAGGGCGTCAACAGCTCTGCGAGTCGCAGGAGGCTGCGCCTGTCCATCCGAAAGTGCACTCTCCAGGTGACCTTGTCCCAGTGAGTCAGAGCCCGGGCCCACGACCCCTGTGCCCGCTCTGTGACCCATACCCGCTGGGCAGTGGGCATAGTGAGCAGGACTGCGCGCCCCATGCTCTCCCTCTGCCAGTGGAGCTGGCTGGCTGCCTCACGGAGCGTCGCTGCCCGCTCCCAGGCATGGCTGAGGGCCTGTTGGGCTGCCCCAGACACCCGCTGGGCCCTGAGCTGGGCCAGGGAGTGCCTGCACCTGTGGTGGGCTCGCCTGGCTCTAGCTGCTCTGCAGACCATGCACATCCGCAGCCGGGCAGCCAGGTGCACCTCCGCGGTCTGGATGCACATGGGGTCTGTGTGCGAGTGGTACCACTCTGCACAGATGGCTAGATGCATCCCGCAGGTGCCCAGTCAGGCTTGCTGCAGGGTGGCCGGGGCGCGGCTGTAGGGAGCGGCCCATTGAGTGCACCTGTGGTCCCAGCATGGGGTCTAGCACATGGGCCCGCCTACACCCAGGTGTGTGGGCAGCAGCTGCATTCCTGCTGTCATCACTTCCCACTTATCTGTGTTGGCTGCCTGTTGTCCTCGCCACCCTGATCTCTGGGTAGGCTGTCCTGTCTGTGTGCTCAGTTCCAGCAGCTGTGCTGGGTCCGCACCCCATGCCTCACTCATTTGCCATGCCATGTTGCAGCCTGTGCCCTTATCATTTGGTCTTGGAGCTCCCCTGCTTCCCCTCCCGTTCCTCCTGGGATTGTGGGGCCCCTCATTCCTTTCTGTTATTAGCCGCCGCTTGCTGGACCATGGCTGGCAGCGTTTCCCCGGGGCTCACAGGCCCCACCATGCCCGGCGCCCCCTATAGCTGGACCTTCCGCAGAACCATGGCCCTGTGTGACCTGTGGCATTCCCCGGCCGTGCAATTGCTCCTGAGCTGTCCGGACAGCCTCTCTGGTGCCTATGCGAGTCTGAGCTCCGGGCTGCGCTACTTTGGCTATGAGGCGAGTGCCGACAGAATGCGGAGACGCTGGGCCTGCATCCCTTTCCTGATGGGTGCATCCCAGAGATGAGGTGCTCGCATGTGGGGTGGTCCGTGGTGGAGACCGTGTCTGCTATCTGTGTGTGCAGCCTGGCCACCTACATGGCCTGTCTGGTGGAGGGGGGCCCTGCCCTGGTGGTTTCCTTCTTCGGCTGCATCCACGGGGCCCGTGAGTACCAGCGGTCGCATGGGGCGGTGTATCACTGCCTGTTGGAGCTCGGTCACCTTCTGTGGCCCCCCTGCTGCTGACTATGGCTTGTCAGACCCCACAGAAGTGGAGCTGGTGGCACTGGCTGGTGTGTGGTCCCAATCCGATGTCCAGGTGGGGCTCGCCATGCAGGATCCCTTCGAGGCATACTACCTCATTGCCCACCATGTGTCTGCACTGGGCTACCATCAGGGCATGCTTCAGTGGCCATACTATGTGCACCTGATGGGCCTCCTGGTCCTGGGCCCCTTCATGACCACCTGCAGCTGTGAGGCCCCCTGTGTCTTCCAGTCCCTGGATGCTGGTTCCGCTGTGAGCTCCCACCTCTGCCCTGATGCCGTGGGTCACTGCCCGCTCCCTCCATGATGTCCTGGGCTCGCTGCTGTGCAGGCTAGTTCCAGGGGTTCCACTGCCCCTGCCTTTGCCTCTGGGCCCCCTCTATGCCTCCCCGTCCTCCTCTGGAACTGGTGTTCCCCTCCGTGACTGCCTTCTCCTGTGGCTGTGTCCTGCTCTCTGAGCCAGCCCCCAGCTCCCTGGGTGCTGTTGTCTGTCCTCGTCTGGCTGCAAGCCCACCTGTGCCCCCCCAGGTGACTCGGTGACCGTGGGGGTCTGGGGCCCCCGGACTGCACCTCGTGGGGGGTGGTTCGGTCGCCTGCTCAGCACTTTGGCTCACCTCCACCCCATTCAGCACACCCTCGCCATCGGGGGGTTGTCTCTGGCTGCCTCCTGGACCATTCCCGGGCTGCTCTGGGGCCATTCCCATGTCTGCCTCCAGCCCCTCCCCGGTGCCTTCTGGGTGTTTTGACCATGGCCCGGAATCAGCGTCACGTCTGTTGTGCTGCCCTGGGCCGTGATCTGTCGGTCTGATTCCCTGCCATGGTCCTGGTCCCGTCACATCTGTTCAGGGCCTTCCTGGACCACGGGGGGTGTTTGGTCGGCTCGCCACCGCTGGGGATCCACTGTGGTGATTCGGGACCGCGTAACATCTGAAAACACCCACTATCTGGTCCATAGACAAAGTGGTGATGGGGGTGGGGGATGCCTCCTCACTCTCAGGGTAATTTCAGACGTTACGTTACCATGGTCAACCACAGTGAAGCACCCATGGTGGCCGTGGTACCATAATGTCTGTTGGGTGCAAAAGATATTCCCACCAGATGTTCACCCCCAGCGGGATTCTCTTTGACCACGCTTCCAGCCCTCCGACCACCCGGAGCTCCAGAAGTGTAGTCAAAGAGATTCCCGCCGGGGGTGAACTCCTGGCGGGAATCTCTTTTGGGCCCAACAGATGTTATGTTACCACAGTCAACCACGGTGGGGTTCACTGTGGTTGACCGTGGTAATGTAACGTCTGTTATGGACCCATGACCTGGAATCAGCAGACGGTACCAGCTGTCGCCACCACCGATTCCGGGCCGTGGCCAATAGGCCAGGGGGCGGGCGCAGCGACCAGATTGGCTGCTGTGGCCACCCGTCTCCAGGAGGCCGGCCGGCCGGGGAGGGATGGGGGGCAGGGCTATGCAGCCACATGTTGCACCACGCAGCCCCGCCCCCTCCCCCCCTCTGGAATCAGCCGGCACATCTGTTGACAGGCCGGCCGGATTCTGTAGGGAAATTAAAAGGTGATTCCATACAAGGGCCAAAGGGCAGTCTGGCACGTCTGAAATCACTCTGCTAAGAAACAATTCATCTGCTGTCTAATGCAAAGGGATTTGATGCAAGGAGTCTACAGATCAATGAACAAAGGTACTTTGTAACTGCACAGGAAATGCCGTAGTCCAGAACCGATTGACTGCAGCATTATCAGCCACCTGCATTTGAGCCCAGTAAGGCAATTAAAGTCCCAACTCACTGCCCATGCTGCTGTTTATGCAGGGTGGACAGCATGTAATGAAACACAGCAAACTTCCATCCTAGATGATAAGCCCCTTGGGACAGTGACCTGTCTAATCACAACTGTGCAGGCACATTGCTGGCACTATAATAAATAATCATTACTATCTTCAAATTTGATAAGTGCATTAATATTTGTAACATGAAAACAAAATACTTGTTGCACAATTGCAGTGTGATACCTACATAATATATACATGTCTCACCCAGAACTTTTAAGGTCCCCTCTTTTGTCAGAGTCTGGCTACAAGTGTAGTTTTACATTTCTTCTTTAAGGCTTTGGTAACCTGCCTCTACAGTGACCCTAGACAGTGTTACAAAATCCTCTTCCCCAGGCCTTGAGCTTCTGCAGTCAAGGCCAGCGTTACCATGGGTGACCTCCCTGGACCCCACTATTTTCTCTACTTCTGGGGGGCACCATTTTCAGCAGGACAGGGTGTGGGGCCCCCAGTCCCTCCCATTAGGGCTCCGAACACAACCACCTCTATGGCCCTGCAGAGGGTGCCCCCAGGGACCCTGAATTTTACTTTTGCCCTGGGCCCTGCAAATTCTAAGGCTGGGCTGGCTGCAATAATATGTCTGCAGGATGACTGGGTGGTAGATCTGCAGAGTTGTGGATTTTCAGCCCCCAACACCTGTTCTGCAGCCACATATACAGGCTGCCTTCAGACTCAGTAAGAAAGGGTGGCTGAGTGTGTGTGTTGACACCATTGTGTAGCCATGCATGTTTCCCCATACATTGCAGGACTTAGATGCAACAGATGCCTTTCTACATCCAGGGGCTAATCAGATCGCTTGCGCCGGAAGCTCTCCCTGCAGAAGCACTCCCATGGAGTTATGGGAGTTGTAGTCCATGCGGAATAGCAGTCAGATCTGCCCCGAATCCTCCGCTCGGCACGGCAGCTAAACAGCTCACTCTTCACTGCTCCCCTCCCCCATGGGTGCTTTGGGATTGTGCAAAGACAGTGTGCAACAAGGGACAAGCTCTTTAGCAGCGGCAAGGAGTGGAGGATTTGGGGCAGACGGGGGATTTGGGGCAGACAGACCAGAAATGGCTGTGAACACACCACCCGATCACAACATTAGCCACGGGAAGAGGGAAAGCATTCAACTGCTGCACCCGAGACTTCCTGGTAACCAACAAGGAGTTAATGGGAGGCGAACGGGGGGGTAGACCAGTGACCAAAAATAGTGGTGGTGTTTAGGCACAGTGCACAGCCACGTGGCAAACGTTTTAAGCACCTGATCGCTGTTGCATCCAAAGACACCCACAGAGAGTCCCTGCAGAGATCTCCAGGAACCTCTGGAGAACACCATAAGTGCAGATGCCTCTGCATAGTATCTCCAAATCCTGTCCCCCGAGGAATAGTAGAAACCCATCACTTCTGCTGCATGCAAAAAATCCCCCAGGGATACAGAATTTTTTAATTATTATTTTTACATAGGGCCTAAGGTTAGAAAGTTTGTACTCTGGAATATATTTGCACGTCTAATATACCCATGTCTCAGATTTCTTTATATAATACACAACGTTCTTGCTCATATTGAGATCATTCTCAACTATGAAAAACTTCTGATTCCGAAAGGAAAATAAAGTCCTCAATCAGGAAAGGTGAGGTTACAGACAAAATAGTGCATGTCAGAGACAGGTATCCCAGCTTCTCTCAAGCCCTTGTGTGTCCCTTCTTAGAGGATCTCTTTACCACTTTTGGATCCTGCGCAGGTGGCCACCTAGAACCACCTTATCTATAGATGATGCTGTGTGAACACATCCACCACTCTTCTGACCCCCTGATATTGATGCTGGCCTTGGATCCCTGGATTTTAGCTGCTCTGACCTTGACTAAGCCTCTGTATTTCTTCCCTCCCCCTTTCCCTCTCCCATGCTTGCTGACAGACCCGGATTGACTCAATTGGCCACAAATCCCGGCTTGGCTTCCTGACTATGACGTTGAGAGACCCACTGACAGTACCCTCTGCTAGCTATCTGTGAGACGGGCACCCCGGGTTAGCTCCTCAGATACTGAGACACAACCCAAGCAGACTGTGAAGAATTGCAGAAGCATCTTGTGAGACTGGGTAACCGGTCATCTAAATGACAGGTGAAATTTAATGTGCAAAGTGATGCACATAGGGGAAAATAAGCCAAACTATATGTACACATCCTGGGTTCTAAATTAGGGGTTACCACTCAGGAAAAGGACCTTGGAGTTATTGTAGAGAATACACTGAGGTCCTCGGCTTAATGTGCGGCAGCAGCCAAAAGAGCAAGCAAAATGTTAGAAATTATTTATAAAGAGATCGAGAATAAGACTGAAAATATCATAATGCTGCTATATTAATCTACGGTGGAACTACACCTTGAATATTGTGTGCAGTTCTGGTCACCCCATCTTAAAAAAGATACAGTAGAACTCAAAAAGGTATAGAAAAAGACAACAAAATGATAATGGGTATGAAATGGCTCCCATACGAAGAGAGGCTTGATAGGTTGGGGCTCTTCAGCTTGGAGAAGGGAGACAGCGGGGATATGACAGAAGTTTATAAAATCATGAGTGGTGTGGAACAAGTAAATAGGGAATGGTTATTTACCCTGTCAAATAGTACTAGAACTAGGGGACACTCCATGAAACTAACCGGCAACAGATTTAAAACAAATAAAGGAAAGTATTTTTTCACTCACACAATTAAGTTGTGGAATTTGTTGCAGTCAAGGCCAGTATTATAGCTGGATTAAAAAAACAAAATTGGATACATTCTTAGAAAGTAGGTCTATTGATGGCTATTAGCAAAGTAGGTTTAGAGGGCGTAACATCTTACTGTTGGGAGTAAGTAAGAGAACAATAGGGAATGGATTGCCCAGTGTGACCTGCCGGATACTTCTCCCAAGCAACTGAGATTGGCCACTGTCGGAGACAGGATGCTGGGCTCAATCAACCATTGGTCTGACCCAGTATGGCACTTCTTATGTTCTTATGCTTCTTGCAAAAGGAAGTCGCCGAGGCAGTCTGAGCCATTGACACTTGAGGGTCACAGTCACACAGAGAGATTATAGAACCACCACTAAAGGAGAAAACAGAAAGAAACTTGAATCAAACCTCCTCCCCCAGACACCCGTAACTGTAATGCACTTGTGTGTGTGTTTAGACATAACATCAACGGGTGTCTGAATGTGTGTTTTGACCTTAATATGAACACTGGTTTGGCCCTGTGTTCACCATGTGACACTGCTTAGACCCACAGGCCACCTTGGGGCAAATCAGTGTTTTGCTCACCCTCCGATCTCAGCATGCAAGCACTGCCGCCTTGTTTCCCATGTTGTACCTGCTAACAAGCCACGCAATATTGTTAGACACAACATTGGCCACGTGTTCAGCCAGAACATGCAAATTGTCCTTGTGATGCAATGGTGTTCACATTGCATGTTCAACGCATGGTCAAATTGGTATTGGGATTGTTATGGTGTTTATTCGCAATGGCCAAACACGTGTTTAGGGGTTTTGACACCCACTATTTGTTATGTCTAAAGATGCCCTGTGCCTAAAACCTTTGCATGTGAGGGACCCCACTTTGAGATTTAATTATAACCCATCCTGCCAGCAATTAAGTCATATAACATAAGTGGGCAAACTGTGGCTTTCTTTAGCCCCATTGTGGGAAACGGATGTGGCTCTGGGGATTAGGAAACGTTGCCCACCCTTGACATAACATAAAGCAAATACCAGTCAGGATTTCCCCTTTGGTGATAACAGAAGTGGGTATAATGGTAAATAGTTGAATGTATGTGTAGCAGGGAGCAGTCCAGGGGGGCTGCTACCCCTTTAAGAAGGGGACTGGGGCACCAGCCAGAGGGCTGGGTGCACACAAGGGGTGTGGCAGAGCCAACCCCAGAGCTAGGGATCAGCCTGAGGGGATACAGGCTGAGAACCCCTGGGACAGAGTGGGCAGGCTGGTGGCCCTTTAAGGCTGAGAGGAGTGAAAGCCTGGACACGCCCACTCTGCCTGTATAAGAGGAAGGCTGAGTGAGGAAGAGCACAGTCTCTGCCAGGGAGGCAAAGGAGGAACATCTCCCTGAAACCCTTTCTGCTCTATGCTCTCTAGAGTGCTGATGCCTGGAGAACCAGCAAGACCCAGGCAAGGTACAGAGGCTGTGCCCAGGAGGGAGCCTCTTGGCTGGGGGAGGCTTGGCCAGAGCCTGGGGTTTGAAGGCCTGGCTGAATGGACTTTGGGGACGTTTGGTTGGGTTGCTCCTGAAGTCTGGTGAGATGCACCTGGGCCTTCAGGGTGATGGCGGATGAGCCGGCAGCCCCAGGTACACTGGACACAGGTGGTGTCCCAATAAAGGACTGAGAACTTAAAGACCCTGTGGACTGTGCGTGGTGTGTCTGGAGAGAGTACCCCCTGCCTGGAAGGAGGGGGTTCAGCTGATGCTCAAGGCTGACAGGGCGTAGCAGGGGGAGAGCTAATTCCCCTGGGGGACCACCCCAGTGTCCCGTGTGGCCCTGGGGGACCCCCCCCGCCACAGTGTGTTTTAATGAAAGTTGGAGTTTTATGTATAGTAGGGTTGGAGGGATATTGGTATAGCTATGACCCCTGGTGAGAAAAGGGGTATGGTCTCANCCCGGGTGAGAGATGGGACAGTGGAGGGAAGGGAAGGGGGGTTGTAAAGAGTTGAACTTTATTTGAACTGTTTAAGTTATTTGTATTGTGATATTGTCTTTTAATGCATTGTACTACTGCCTCGAGTCTTTCAGGAGAAAGATGGGATAGAAAATTATATAATAATAATAGGATTACAACCCACCTTAGGTCCCAGCTGATAGTTTGGGAAGCTCTTTTCTTTTTTGGAAGGTTTTCTGGAGCATGGGGTTGCTGTAGTGATTCCCATGTATGAGAAATAAGAGACCATGGCTGCATGCACTGGGCCTGCTCTGGAGAAAGCACCTGGAGGACGGCAGCCACAGGAGTGAAGGCGATTCCTTTCATTGGCCCAACTTCTCTTGGTCAGAGCGTGGGCACTTTCAGACTTCACAGACCTCATCCTTAGGCAAGAGTAGAGGAAGTGTGAAGCTGGGTGAACCCCAGGAAAGGGGTTGGGGTGGGCAAAGGGGAGGAGTTGCAGCCCTTAGCTCCTGCCTGGCTCCACCCCTTCTTCTGAGAACTTTTTGCAGGGGGAAAGGCCATGTAGGAAATGGGTGTTACCACCCCTTTCTGATGTCTCTACTAAACCCCTGAATTCCAACACTTGTTAGTTTGGGGAATGATCTGAGACAAACGTTACTGCTTAAGGCCCAGCACTAAAAGTCACAAATTAAAACAACCCCCAGACCTGACAGCAATGAAATCGGGAGACGGCCAAGACAGCCTTCACCTTTCCAGAGAAGCGAGCGAGTGCATTTCTCTACTGCAGAGCCACATCAAGACCTATCCCCACATCTGTTGTCTACTCACAGAGAGTCTGATTCATCCATCTCTGCATGCGCCTGCAAATTTGGAACAGTTCATCACTGAAGGGTAAGTGACTTGCAAAAACAATGGACGATGAAGCAGTCATTGGGATTTCCCAGGAAGCATGCCCTGCAGTGCTGACAGCACCTACTACTAAAAAAACACAAAAAAACAGGACAAAAGATGGGCGAAAGAATGAGTCCGTCATTGGGGGGTTGTTATTAACAGCAGTTTGTCCAGCTGCTGAGTCAGAAAACAGTTTCAATTTGGTGGGGGAAAATGTTCCCCATTCATTCAAACTCCATTAGCAGTAAGAGGAAGCAGGCTGCAGCTACAGGATGTCCAGGTGTTGCTGATTTGCAGGCAACTACAAATCTGCAGGTAGGAGAATCAATGTGGAGAAGGAAGATGTGTTAGTGGGGTGATGGAAAAGAGGTCAAGCAAGCCAGCCAGCCCTACTCTCACCACCTTGCACTTGATTTTGACCTCATTTACACTAAATCACAAGTGCCTCCACTGATGTGCAAAGTCAGAGTAGAATCAAGTCTGTTCCTTTTAATATCTCCAAGCAGATCTTGGTTTGCCTTTCGAGATACATGCGGTGGGACTTGGGCAAAATCTCAGTTCTCGGTTTTTATCAGTTTCAGTTCTCTGTTTATCGGTTCTTCTACTGGTTCTCAGTTCTCTTGGTATCAGATTTTTAACACTGCAGTTTGAAGTCAATGGGGAAAACCGCAATGTTAAAAATCTGATTAAAAAAACAATGCAAAAGAGCCAATACCACCGATACCGAGAGAGAACCAAAATATCGGATTGACCCGATATAGCCATTGTTGGGTACTTTCAGTTCTCGGCAATACTGAAGTCCTATCCCTAGGAGATACTAAAAGATGCATGTGTAGAGAAAGTAAAGTTGTTGTGTTGGTCCCAAATATAGGCAATAGAGACAAAATAGTACAATATCTTTTATTGGATCAACTTCAATTGGTCCAATAAAATATTATATTGTACTATATTGTCTCTATTGCCTAAAAGATGCATGGACATCTTTGTCCATGGATTGATCATGGACTTATCTGGGTGGTTCTCTGGATAGATGGTAACGAATAGTCTATGCTAGATGGCATTCCTTTCCACACATCCAGCCCTGGGGTATCTAAACACTTTAAACTGGCCTTCCTTCTCCTAGGGTTGCTACCTGTAGTGGTTTTTTACCCAAGATTCCCATAAGCCAAAATGGAAGTGTTAGGTAAAAAAACGATCAAAGGTGGCAACCCTACCTTCTCCCCTATAGGAGATGGTGGGTGCAGTCACATGAGCGATGTGGGCCTGGTCCCCACGTGGCCCCATGGAGGTCAACTGCCACTGCCATACTGCAGGGCAAGCATGGGGACTACAGTCACAGGGAGGCCTGGTGGGTCGGTCTCTGTTGGAGTTGCCGCTATGGTCAGCGGCTCTGACTCCTGCAGAAGGGCAGGATAAGACCCACTGCTTGCTTCACTGTTGGGGGGCAGAGGAGGGCAAGTGTTACCCACCCCTACCTGACAGCTGATGTGGAAAGGAGAGCTTGGGAAGAGTGCACACTGAGACGACCATATGTTTAATCACCTGCAAAGAGGGCTCAGTCTTCCAAACGTATGCTAAATTTTAAATCACATAAATAGTTTCTCCAAATGCAGTGGGAGTACTTGCATGGTGGACTTTCTGGCAGGGAGGGAGGCAGAAATGGGGAGTAGATGGGAGGAAGACAGGGGTAGAAATGGGTGGAGGAGGTCAGGGAGGGGTGTTGCATGCTAGGTGTGTGCCCGTGGGGGGAGTAACGTGCATGAGTTGCATGTGAGGTTTGCAACGTGTGCATGGGTTGCGTGAGGGGCTCATGTGCAGGGGTTTGCCTAGGGTGGCAAAAATCTTTGCACCGACCCTGGGGGGAAGGAAAGGGAGAGGGAGAGGCTGCTACAGAGTCTGGCAGTCATGTTGATCTCTGAGGAGGAAGGCATGGCTCCCAGCAGCAGCCAGCAAGACAACACGCTCCACTCCACTCTCTGCTGGGCTGCTATTGGCCTAGGGCAGTCTGTATTGTTGCCTGGAGGCCATTTTTATTGGGGAGCTCCCTGCATTGGGAACTGTAGGGAGCCACCCCCAGCCACTGCCTCCAACTTCTCCCCTTGCTTTTACTATGCAAATTTATTTATTTTATAAATTTATATTTTATTTATTTTATAAATTTATACCCTGCCCCTCCTGCAAAAGCAGCCCGGGGGGGATCCTGGGGGGGGGGGGGAAGGAAAGGGAGAGGCTGCTACAGAGGCTGGCAGTCATGTTGGATCTCTGAGGAGGGAGGCATGACTCCCAGCAGCAGCCAGAAAGACACCACGCTCCACTCCACTCTCTGCTGGGCAAATGTCCCAGGCATTTGCCATACAGGTTGCCATATATGAAAATTTAAAAGAACACTTATGAGAAATACAGGTTGCAGGGCTGCATTGATGCCAACGCAGCCCTGCAACCTGTATTCCTCATAAGTATCCTCTAAAAAATTGCACATATGGCAACCCTACCCCAGGGTGGCTAGCGGAGCCACCCCAGGCATTTGCGCAGTAAAGGCAGTAACTGGCCCAACCCCCACCTTTCCCTCCATCTAATCCCCTTTCCTCACTGACTCACAGATGAGATGGCTTTGTGTGTGCACTGCCAGCTCAGCTGTGACTCTGAGTAACGGGGGAGGTGGGGGGATGAGGGAGAGGCAGGGGTGACTCTGGAAGACACAGGATGGAACCCCCCTAACCAGCTGCCCTGCTAGTGGGTGATGTTGGTGGAGAGGTGATGGAGAAGATGAACAGTGACTCTGGATAACTTGTTACAGCTACTAAGCAGGCAAGCAGTGAAACATGTGGTAGCCATTCTAATTAATCAAGCATGGGAGTTTTGCGCGTTGCACTCCATGTGAGAATAATGTGCAAAACAGTACATTCCTGAGGAAATTCTAAACATCCTGTCGACTGACCCACCATGAGAAGCAGCATGCCAGAGCAGTGCTGTGATTTACTCATTAGGATCCCATCATGTCAGCACAGCGCCAATTGCATTCTTGCATGATCATCAGCTCTGGTTTGTACTTGCTATCCATAAATCCATGCAGAGGGTAACTTGCAGCTTTGTTCCTTGTCATCCTGCTTGTTCCAAAAACACTCTGCTGGAGTTAGCTGATGCCATGCTTTCTTGAGTGAAGTGGTCCCCCAAACAGCCCCAAAGTCATCTGGATTCCCATTACCAAGGATAAATGAAGCAGTAATTGCATTGCATGCTACATACACCTCATGTTTGTGACTTCTTACCAGGCTTCTTTTCCAGTTGTAGTCATTTCCCGATTTATGGGGAAATTATCCCCTGCTTGCCAAAGACAGGAAACAGATCACATTGCAGCCAATGTTTTACAGGTGCTCACGGCCAATCCCAGTGGTGACTCATACAGAGTTTCTTTTCTCCCGGGTTTCTCCTAGCAGAGCTGTTCATGAAGGGTAACATGCCTATTTGGGGTTGGAAAGTTGTGGTAGGACTAGGAGTAAATGTTAATTGCTGCTTCTAGAAAACAAAAGGTTGCCTGAGAGCCACTGTAGACCTTGCCCCAAAACTAATAATAACAGCAACTCCAAACCATCCAGATCATCCTGTCCTGCAGGCAATCTCGCACAAAGGGCACAGGGCTGGGAAACTGAGATACCCCCAGGTAGTTCTATAGAAGGAGTAGGGATTCCACCACCACCATGGAATGTACAGTGGGTGTGACCTACTTGAGCTACAGAGTAGAGTCCTGTATTTGAACCCAGGTCCAATACAGTCAGGCTTTTCTGAGCCCAGGCCTGATGTGTCTGGCTGCCTACACCTATCCCACAGAGTAAATTTGGGAAGCAGCTCACAGGTAGGGCTGTAGCGGTATGCCACCGCAGCAGCTGTTACCGACGGAAACCCCTATTCCGCAAATCGTGGCACGGTTCGGCAGAAGCAGCTTTCCGAGGGCTGCGGCTGTGGTTTGTCGCTAATGGTACCGCGGCATCGGAACTGGCGAACGGAAGCGAAACTTTTGCGGATTTCAATAATCAGCGGCGCCAACTCCCCTTTCCGTGGTCCGCGGAATCTTTGTGGTTATCTGATAATTGTATCATGTTTCCGCCACCCGGAATACAGCGTATCGCGAGGAATACAAGGTATCCGGCGGCATGATCAACCCTCGGACCCTGACGACACCCACATGCCCAATTTCATTGGCTAGGGCTTTCCCAGAGAGACATGTCCCGCCTTCACCATTAAGTATAAATAGGTGTGTTTGTTGCTTGTTTCTCCCTCTTGATCCCCAATCGCAGTGAGAGTGAGTGACTGTTGGAGC
>QEPC01015453.1:303739-321304 GCA_003113815.1 Sphenodon punctatus | reverse complement strand
GAATTCTTGTAGCGAAAGAAACGCAGAATCGCGGAGTACCGCGTGGAATTCTGCGAGGCGCAACGTGGGATGCCGAGGTTTAGGAATGGAATCGCGGAGCGGTAACAGCTGCTGCCACATCAGCCCTACTCACAGGGTTAGAAGCTTTGTCTATCACTCAAAGGGGGTGGGAGAGGCTTACCACTGGTCTAGCAAGTGTGTGTAGTGGCACCTACTTAATTGGGATTCCAGTAATTGCTGGTGCTGAAGGCAGAACAAATGGAAAACGTTAATGCAAGAGTTTGAGGCAGAATAGGTCGAATGCTTAGTGTGACTGAAATTCTGGTCACTTTGCAGGAGCCATTTGAGGCAACTGCCCTTAATGTCAGCAGAGTCCAGCTATCTGCTAAATCCTTCCTCAGACTAGGCTGCAACACTTTTTCCTCATGATGGGATCCAAGGTGAATGTTGAAAGGCCTGTTGCCAGACTAGCAGAGCATATGGCTGTAAATCTTTCAAAGTCTCCCCCAAATAAGTGGCATATCTGAAAATGAGCACTTCTGGCAATGCCACTGTGACCACATTGCAAAGGCAGCAGTGAGGGCATCCTGCCTTCCAGGCTAGAAGTGGCAGAAAAATCAGACAGGTGTGTTGCTGGTCCATCTCCTTAACAAGCTGCCAATGGAACGTCTGAGAAACAGATTGGGAACCACCACCAAGTGGGGCTGAGCTATATGAAGTCACTTCAGCTACTCCTGTTAGCACCCCTAAAATTGCCTCACGTTAGTATACAGACCACTACTGATCATGTAGGTGTCACCACAATGAGGATGTTTATATCCTAGTCCTTTCCCCAGTATCCATTGCTCTAGCCAGCACCCAACACCCAGTGCCTTCTGGATTACAAGTCCCAGTGATCCTTGATGTAGGAAGAGGGTGTTGCTGGAGCAGAAGCCCAGTACAACCCACTACACAGCTCCTCCATTTGGGGCAAAATCTTGGCTGCACTGAAGTCAGGGGGAAATGCTGTCTGTCTTCAGTGGAGGTAGGATTTCACTTGTAGAGTGAAAACCAGTCCTCTCTGGCTCCCCAGTGTCCCCGCTTTCCAGTCCTCCAGCTTCCCTGCATTCCTGGGTCCTTAGTCTCCCAGATTTTCAAGCCTGTGGTGACCTGGTCCAAGATTCTGGCATGCTCAGGACCAGCTCCAGTTAGGCTCTGTCAGGCTTCGCCAATGGGTCAGGGGTGTCTGAAAGGTTTTGTCTGAGGGGGAAGCACACGGCAAACCCATACGCAGCTGTGTGCTTCCCCCACAGACGAGAAGTCCTGAATGAGTCTTGTGACTGCAAAGCAGAATGATCTGGTGTGGTTTAATCCTGGAACCGAGTAAAATGGTAACTTACCTTACGTGAATGTGTTTTTTGTCTATATACACTACAGAGTGCACTGATGGCTATATTTTCAGGCACATCTTTTCATTGGACCCCGTGTGGGTTGGTCTTGAAACATCCTGGTCTTGTTGGCTGACGCTATACAAATCACTTGTTATAAACCTGACCCTTAAGATCTAAGGGCTAAAAGAAGCACCTCAACAAGCTGCAGATCTGTTACAGGAAGTGGCTCACGGACTGGTGGAGCAGAGGGTTGCCCTCCTCCAGTGGCCTGCCCTCATGGCTGGATCAAATATTAGAGTCTGGGTGCCAAAGGACAGAGGAGGGAGGCTGGGGTCAGTTAGCAGCCAGAGCTGAGCCAGGCTGTGAACTGAGGCCTAGCAGCAGCAGCAGTAAAACTGCCAATAAAGGTGAATTGTGTTGCATCTTGAGTTGAAGCAGCCTCTTGTTCCTGATTTCCTGTCCCCATTTCCACATTACAAGGTAGCTGGAATGGAATTGGCCCAGGTGCAGGAAATGAACTTGCCCCTTCCCCCCAGCACCATCCTCACCGTCCCACCCTTTCCACTCCTTCTTCCCCTCCGCACCTCTCCCTCCCTGCAGGTGCTTGCTGCTCCTGAGCCCTGGAAGCTGCGACTGTGCCGCCTGCCTCATGCTGCTGCCAGGGCTTGCTCTGTCCGTCACCGCCCACTGGGTGGGTTCACACGCACTGCGCACTTCTGGCACTTCCACTTCTGCTCAGCTCAGTTCCACCAGTCTGCACCACAACAGGACAGCATTTGTGCCCCTCCCCAGCTTGGACCCTGTGACAAATGTCCCTCCTGTCCCTAGAATAGCTATGCCCCTGTCCCTGACTGTTAATCCGAGTGCTGGTGACAGGCCTGGCCAGTCAGCTGACACATGGTGAACCAAATGGAGTGGTGTCCTTTGATCATTTTAGGATTAAGTCCTATTGATGAGACTCCTATTAACTTCCTAGATCTATGGATCTAGAAGCAGCATACCCTTGTTACTGTTTATAACCTTCTATGCAAACTATCAGTCTCTTAACTGTAAAATGGAAACTTTCTGTTCTAGTCTGCCACCCATCCCATTCCCTGAAAATCCCAGCACTTGCAAAATAATGGATTAAAAGAATAAAAAGATAAGATGAGAGGACATTGCAATGAAAATGCTGCCCACTTTTTGCAACTGCATACAGCTTACTAAATTGTTAAGGGCCATATGCCCAGTCCTTAAACTAAAGCAAGATTTTAATTCAACCCAATTCTAAGGTTGGTGCAATCTTTTGTTATAGCTGATAAGTGCTAGTACTCTGAACTGCTCATTCTTTCACCAGTGTACTAAAGGCATAGTCTCTGATTATTTATAGAAATCTTTAAAAAACAATCATTTAAACTTATAATCTGCACATCATAAAAGCCAAAAGAAAACATTTTTTAAACATCTAAACAAAGCAGCTACAATTCTAAAAAGCACAATCTTCTTGTTGTTTTAATTGTTACTTTAAAGTTAAGGCAAAAATTTTAAAAAATCAGTTGAAGTAAAACATAGCATAAATTAGAAGCATTGCCATGCTACTTGGCAGGAGTATTTACCTTCTAACAGGGGAGCCTGACTGCATGTGCTCCAAGAAAGAGGAGGGAAGAAGGAAGTCTGTAAAAGGCTGACGTGTGTATGCCTTTAAAAAAAGAAAAAGGAAAGACTACAATGGTTTGGGGAACCGCTTTTTTCCAGAAAATGAAGAGTATGAATTAAATTTTAAGTTGACTGTCAAAATAGCACCACTCAATTGCCAGCTATGCTGTGGGGCCTATCGTAGCTCAATCATAATACTTCTTAAGCTGCAAAGTGGAGGGATGCTTACCTCTCTGAATCTGCAGGAAAACAGTTTTTGCTAAGGATGGGATTTGGGTGATTAGGGTCAAAATCGAGAGTCACCAGGTGAAACCCAGAGAGGTGACAACCCTACAGACAAGGGATGGGGGGCAGAGGCAGTTTAAAATGTTTGAGGACCACTGTTCTTGTCAGTGCCATATTAAGGAACAAAAATGACCTGCATTATGGCTAGGTGCAAGGATGCCGATACCAAGTCCCTTTCCCCATGGAAAAGAGGACAGAAGAGCTAGGAATGGCAGGTTTTCTTTTCCCACTGGGGTGGCAGGGGGAGGAACCATCAGAGAGCATCTTGTAGAAGTGAGACATAGCAGACTTCCAGCTTGGGCCATGCTTCCCCTACTGGTGGAAAGCTATAATGCCCCATAAACTCCAAACAGCAGCTACTCTGGCTATTCTCAGTTAAAATTCACCTACTTCCAGACCATGAGTGTCATTATAGTGAGGGACTTGCGGGATGCATCCCTAGGGTTGCCACCTATGCACATTTTAACGGAACACTTATGAAAAATACATGTTACAGGGCCTGCATTGGCACCTAAGGCACCAATGCAGGCCCTGCAACATGTATTTTTCATAAGTGTTCCTTTAAAATGTGCATAGGTGGCAACCCTAGGGATGCATCCTTTACAAACTTCCTCTTCCCCCACAGTTCTAGAGGGGTGGGGCTTATGTGGGTCAATTTTAGCCTGCAGTTATGCCCGAGTCCTAACTTGACGGGAGATTCCCAATAGATTAAAGCTGCCAAACTCTGCCCTGTATCAGGTGAGTCCCAGCCTTCCCAGTCCGGTTGTCATGGGGATCTAATGGCACCTGGAGACTTATGCACTGCAAAGCCTGTACCACCGTCAGGTGTAATCTGCGGCAAAATTTCAATTGCCATGCTGAAACACAGAAAAATTCAGCACAAACAGAAGGGCTGTTTCGAACCAGCCCTACTGTTAGCATGCTGGGTTTACGGCAAGGCAAGGACTTCTATGAACTTCCTGTCTCAGCATTTCTAGTTGGCTGCTCTGATGGGCAAGCTATGGTTCCTCGGTAGTTATGAGCAGGGCCAGCCTTAAAATTGGCAGAGTCCAGGGTGGAGATAAAATGCAGGTCCTCTGGTACCCCTAGCCACAGGCACTCTTTCCTGGTTGCCTCCCAGGAAAAGTCCTTGAGAGGACAATGGGGAGATGATGGAATAACAAGAAACTAAGTGGGATGATGATCAGCAGGAGAGCATCTGTCCCTGGTTATGCCCTTGGAATGTTGGGAGAGGTGTGAGCACACGTAAGTGCATAAGGGAATGGAGCCTATTGGCCAAGAGGGTGGTGCTTGTCCTTCTTTGGCTGCTGGAAATGTTGGGAGATAGGCTCCTTCTCTTCTCTAAAGAGGTTTTTTCTACTTCTGTGAATACAATTGCTGTGCACAACTGCCCAAGATTAAGCTATACCCCTTACTTTTCCCCACAACCATTACCAGCAAGTAAGCACCTGCACATTCTGTTTGCCAGATCTGTGCAGCTTTCTTTTTGGCGTCAGGCAAGTGAAGGAGGCACATGTGCTAGTCGAGACTGATGAGAAAGCTTTGAAAGGAGCACCAAGAATGATGTACAGACATTGCATGGAGTGTGCCCGGTGAAAGGTAAGAGCGTGGAGCAGTGCTGAAATATTGAAAGGGCGGATAGGATATGTGATGATTGATGGGATTCATGTTCTGGCATGTTTAATTGGATTTGCTGGGGAAGGAGGATGGAAGGATGTGATGTATTTCCTTTAACAGGTTTCTCTCACATGCTTCCTCCACCTTGCAGAATTGATGCTTAGGGATTATCACCTTTGTTTTCCACATAGAAAGCCTTTCCTTTTGGGTTGTCGTTTGGACAGAGGTATGTGTAGCAGTTATGAGGGTCCCTGGGGTAAGCTTTGTCCAGATCCACGCCAAGAACCCACATCATTCTGAACCCGTCTCCAACAGAGGGTGTTTTTAAATGAGGCAGCCCCACACTAGGACCACCTGTCCCTGCATGGAACCCCTCTTGTCTGTACACGCTCCCACACCCACCCATCACCCACGCATCTCTCCCAGCCCCCCCACGCACTTTTGGCAAAAAGCCAGAGTGCCCCGTGCAGGGTGCGGGGTGGACGGTGTTTGAGCAGGGTGGTTGTGCGTGGGGCTGCTTGTGTGAAGCACTCCTCTGCTCATGGCACCCACACACCCTCCGCCCACACCAATCACGGACACCCCACTGCCCTCCCTTCTCATTTAAAAACATGCAGAGTGCTTTATTCCATGTTCGAACCCTCAAAGTACCCAAATACACATTGCTAGTCCACAATACATTTTATATATATATATATATATCCCTTTATCACTGGCTCACCTCCAGTCTCAAAGCCTTCTGCCTCTGGTTCCCAGGCACAGCCCCTCCTGGACTTCTCAACTCTCCAGCAGGGTTTCCCCTAAGCTCCTGCTTTTCCTTGACAGAGAGACAAAGTGGTTTGAATTATATCTTTTATTGGACCAACTATTGTTGGCTGAAATATGCAAGCTTTTGGGCCACACAGGGCCCTTCCTCAGGCATATAGCATCACCAGTAGAAATATATAAACTAAGCAAGTGTAGAGCAGGTATATATGGGCATAAAATGTGTGGGACTGAGTAGAATAAGGTAGGAGGGGGATAAAGAGAGAGAGGTGCATCACACATTTAAAAACAGCTGTAAGTTTATTTACTGGTGTAGGAGTCAGACTAGGAAACATGGGTGTTACATATTATTATACATGTTGCAGGACTGCAGGTGTGCTCTGAGTGCCCTGCAACATGTATAATAAAATGTAATACCCATTTTATCAGTGTTAGAGTGTCTGTGCAAAAAGGGCCACTGTTGCCCCCAAACTGCATAGGAAGAGGATTGGGGTTGAAAGACCAAGCAAAGTGTGGGTGCATACAGCCTAAGTTGTAAGCAAGCACAATATGTGACACTGTACAACATCTTTACTGCTTACATGGCACGGAACTTAAGGCCTAAGCCTTAACTTGTAATTTCCATGCTTTTTGAAGCATGGATTTTTTGGAGCAATGAATTTGTAAGGGTCTTAACTTCTCTCTTAAACCAAAGACTTTTTGTCTTTAGAATTTCCTTGTTTTTTTGAGAATGCTATGCTCTAATTCCCCCTGCTGGCACACTACCAAGATTAGTACTCTAACAGTGAAATTTCAGAATTTCAGTGCCTCAGTGTGTACTGAAATGCAGATGGATCTGGGGTGGGGACAGCCATATGTGCTGAAATCCCTCACCATGTACTGAAATGCAGCTGCCTCTGGGGTGGGGATGGCCACATATACTAGAATCCCTCTGTGTACTTACTGGAATGTGGCAATCCTGCAGTCCCTGCTGTCCCACCCCACACCCCTCTGCCAGTGCCCTGTAATCCTGACTGAATGTCCTGGGATGGACCTAGGCACTCATTCTTGCCTCTCCTTGCCTCTCCCATGAACAGCAGTCCCACATTCTGCTCCTCCTCCACATACAGCAGTCCTCTTTCTCATCCCCCACCCCCACACATAAAGCAGCCCCTCTCTCTCACACACCCCAAACCCACCCCCACATATACAAGAGCCCATCCCTCTCACCCCACCCCCTCACGTATAGCAACCCCTCTGACATCGCATATCCCCACCCTCAAGGTATCCCCCATTGTACCAAAAACCTCATACAGTAAAGGATTTTATTCACAAAAAAGGATTAAAGGGTTCCATTTACACTACAGTATTTATAATTAAGGTTGGGTTTTTTTTTTACAATAAAGGAGTTTAAATTAAACAATTTAATTTCCTGGAAAACATTTACAATTAACTTTACATTTCACAATTGACAGACTAAAACAATTGTACTTGCAAAGACCGAAGATGAAAATCGGTCTTCCATAGTTATTCATTCTGAAGGACAAATTGTGGCTACAGGAAACCTTTTGCTTCCCACTAACCTTTTCTGTCCAGAAACCCCACACTAGGGTTGTCACCTATGCAAATGTTTACAAACACTTATGAAGAGTACATGTTGCAGGGCCTGCATTGGTACCAATACAGGTCCTGCAACATATATTTTTCATAACTGTTCCTTAAAAATGTGCATAGGTGGCAACCCTACCCCCCACACACACCCACTGGCAGAGCAGCCCCCCTCTCAGGCTCAGCACATACAGCAGCCCCTCTCACTCAGCCCCTCTCTTTACCAGATTCCTAACACCCTATCCCCTCACACTCCACCCAGTCTCTTACCCAGGTTACCCTGTACCCCATCATGTACCCCAGCATCCTCTTCTTACCACTTCACACTCCCCAACACATTCTTCACCCTATCACACTGTCCCAACCCCTCCATACCCCATCCCACTGTACCCCTTCATGCTCCTCTAGCACCCCCTCACACAGCTCCAGTCTTCCAATGCCTGTTCATGCTGCCCTAACACCTCACTCTTCACACTCTCCCCAGATCCTCTCTACCCTCTTGCTCACTACCCTCAGTAGTTTCTGGCCCCTATCCAGGATACCCACCACACACTCCCATAGTACCCCCACCCCCATTTTGAGGGTGTGATGTCATCAACGTTAATTAATCACTACTAACATTAATTACTAATAACTTTTTCTGGGTGGGCTAGAGACTCCACGAATGCTGGCAACATGTTGGGGGAGGGGTGTCCTTTACTACCAGTTTGTCTGTGGGTTGTTGTTTTTCCAGGTGCTGGAAAATGGGAGGTTTGCCCCCTAACTCAACTTGGGGGTGGGGGTCGAATTGCAGGAGGAAAAAAAGCATATTTGGTGTCAGGGCAGTCTCCTCATTTATTTATTTACAAATTTTATCCCGCCCCTCCTGCCCACAGAGCAGCCCGGGGCAGCAAACAACAAGATAAAAGAATAAAAAAATAAAACAATTTTAAAAGTTAACAATTCCTCATATGCAGGGAAAAACAAGCCCCCAACCCCACCCACACCACCCCCTCCCAACCCTCACCGAAAGCCTGGCAGAACAGCCGGGTCTTACATAAACGTCGAAATGACAGGAGAGTGGGGGCCAACTGAGCCTCCTCTGGGAGCGAATTCCACAGCACAGGGGCAGCCACCAAAAAAGATCTAACATGGTGGCCACCCACATCACCCACGGAACCTCCAAAAAGGCTCCCCTGGACAATCTCAGAGGGCGCACAGGCACATGGGAAGTGAAGCGGTTCCTCAGATAAGCAGGGCCCAGGCCGTGATGGGCTTTAAAAGTTAAAACCAGCACCTTGAACTTAGCCCGGTGCTTTATATGGAGCCAGCGCAGAGCCTGGAGCACAGGTGTCATGTGCTCCCTGCGACCCACCCCCTAAGGAGATGGGCCGCAGCATTCTACACCAGCTGCAGCCTCTGGACCAACTTCTTGGGCAGCTCCACGTAGAGCACATTGCAGTAATCCAGTCTCGAGGTGATAAAGGCATGGATGACATGGCGAGGTCAGAGTCTGAGAGATACGGCCGAAGCCGCCAGACAAGATGTAACTGCCGAAACGCACTCCCCGTCACAGCCACAACCTGAGATTCCAAGCTGAGCTGTGAATCAAGGAGCACACCCAGACTCCGCACTTGAGAGACCATGGGAGGCCGAACCACCACCCCCAACAAGAGGAGATCCAACCACCCCCAGGGCCCCCAAGCCCTCGCCCACCAACATCACCTCTGTCTTGTCAGGATTCAATTGCAGATGACTCAACCTCATCCAAGCCCCCACAGCTGACAGGCATTGGGAAAATAAGGAGACTGCATGGTCTGGGTCAATGGAAAAAGAGAGGTAGAGCTGAGTGTCATCAGCATACTGATGACACTGCATGCCTTGAAACCCTCTCATGATTTCCCGTAACAGCTGCATATAGATGTTAAACAAGAGGGGGGACAAAATGGCACCCTGCGAGACTCCACAGGTGATGTCCCGGGGAGGGGGAAGACAAACACTCCCCCAAGACCACCCGGTGAGTTTTCCCAGCCAGGAATGAACAAAACTAGACCATTCTGTCAGTCCTGGCATGGTCCACAGGTGAGTCACCAACACCTCATGGTCGACTGTGTCAAATGCAGCCAAAAGGTCTAGCAGGACTAGTAAGGTCTGACGACCCTGGTCCAATGCCAGATGGAGATCGTCAACCAAGGCCACCAATGCAGTCTCCGTACCATACCCAGGTCGAAAATCAGACTGAAAGGGGTCAAGGAAACTGGTGCGGTCCAGATGTTCCTGGAGCTGCCGTGCCACAGTCCGTTCAATAACCTTCCCTAAAAAGGGAAGGCTAGAGACCGGCCGATAACTGACAGGAGCATCAGTGTCCAGAGATGGTTTCTTGAGCAGGGGCCTAACCACAGCCTCTTTCAGGCAATCAGGCACCCTGTCCTCCCGAAGGGAGGCATTAACCACCCCAGGTAGCAACGGCCGTAATGTCTCCTGGCTGGCTTTCACCAACCAGGATGGGCATGGATCTTGTTCACAAGTACTGGCATGAACCGATCCCAACAAGGACTCCACATCGGCAGGCAGCACCATCTAAAACTGATCCCACAAAACAGGACGGGACATCCGTAGCCCGAAGATGATCCTCTGCAATAACTGTGGTACTGAAATCGTGGCAGATGCGAGCGATCTTATCTACAAAGTACTCAATAAACAGGTCACAGCGGTCACTGGATTGCTCCAGGTCTAGGTGGAGGCAGGCAGGACTGATCAAGCCTTTCACCACCCAGAAAAGCTCCACTGGATGTGACTTTGCAGATGCAATGAAGGAAGAAAAGAACTGCTTCTTTGCTGCCTCCACAGCCACAGCGTAGGCCTTTAGACTACTCTTATGCTGCGATTGATCATACTGATCGCGGGTCCACTGCCCCTGGCTCTCTAACCGCCTGCTCTCCCGCTTCAAACACTGCAGGCCCTCAGTAAACCAAGGAGACCTGCGGGAGACTCAGGAGGGCAGTGGATGCCTGGGAGCCACTCTGTCAATGCCAACAAGGTGTTCCCAAAGGCTACGAGATCATCGACAGAGTGGGTGTCAAGGGCCAGGGGAAACTCCCCCAGAGCATACTGGAACTGATCTGGGTCCATAAGTCTCTGGGGATAGACCAATTGAATAGGTCCTGCACCCTACCGGGGGCTGACATGCACCAGGATGCATGCCTTAAGGAGGTAATGGTCAGACCATGACAAAGGCTCCACCTCCCTAACTCCTACTAGCTGACACCCCACCTCAAGGCCAGTGCAGAAAACCAAATCCAGTGCATGTCCCTCCTCATGTGTGGGGCCACAGATTACTTGGGACAGGTCCATGGTTGTCATGGAGGCCAGGAACCCATACCTTGCTCCTCCAAGATCGGTGTCAGCGTGGCTGTTAAAATCCCCCCAGGACCACTAACCTAGGGGTCCAGAGGATCACGTTTGACACCAGATCAGCAAGAGCATGTAGGGATGCCACCTGTCAGTTGGCGATCTATCAACTGGTGATCTTATATTACCCCAGGGGTAACCGCCATGATTTTCAAAATGGCCACCACTGGGGTTTTAGCCCCCTTACTCAGCTTGTGGGAGTCCAGTCGCAGACACACACAAAAAGCATATTCAGTGTAAGGGGAATCTCACCTCAGGGGCGACCCTGTGATATTCAAGATGGCTACCGTTTCACTTCCTGGTTCTCTTTTAGTGTTTTCTGGGGCTCAGAACAAATTGGGAAGTCCTAATGGTGCTAGTCTAGACTGTGTTTCCAGATCTTCATTATCTGCTTGCACTTTATCACAATCTGGCTCTAAATCTGAGCCTGTCAGATCCACCATCTTTGTCTGCCTGCCTCCCAACAGGATATCTTTATCTCAGTTCCTGCAAAGAAGCCAACTCCTGCTCTGGCTTAGTCCTAATGGGGTTCTTCCACAAGTTAAGCCCTAGTCCACCTCCACCCCACACAACACAACCGGTCTTCCAAACTCTTGGAGTTGGGCACCATCTTCCCTGCTCACTCCCTTTGGTGGCCAGCTAATTGTAATGCACATGTGTGATGTTATAAAATCTCCCCTAGACTAATATGGTAAATTAACAAGTTTACAACTTTAAAACTACCAAATGGATTTTGAAATTTTAAAAAAGGAATATACAAGAATACACCCTTGAATTCTCTAACACCACTACACGTCAGCCAAACGTTTGAAAAGTAGACTTTGGAGCCAGTTAAAAAGCATCTGAAACCCAGAATTAAAAGCAAATTTTACTCTGATTGTTAAACTTCTATAAAATTTTTGAGTTTTGTGCAATTTGCATGAAATTTGGACATATTGTACTCCTCCCCAAACGATCATCACTGCCAAATTTTAGACAAATAGGATAAATAGTGGCAACTGTATAAGCAATAGAATATTTATGCTTTAAATAGAAACTTGCATGCTGGCCTTAACTATAGAGCAGCACCCACTGCTCTAAAATATATATTCCTGAGTCCTTTACTGCTGGCTCACATCCCATCTCAAAGCCTTCCTCCTCTGGTTCCCAGGCTCAGACACCAAACCCCTGGACTACTCAGCTCTCCAGCAGGACCTCCCCTAAGATCCTGTTTTTCCTTGAGGCAGAGCTCCCAGTCCACTCCAGTCTCTTCCTCTCAGAGCTCCTGCTCAGCTCTGCCGTGTTCCACAACCTTCTCCCTCTGGCTCTACTCACAAGGCTTCAGCTGACATGGTCCCACTTAAGCCCAGCTGGCCCTGATTATCCACTTTGCTGGCCCTCTCTCTTGGGCTCTTAAAGGACCAGGAAGCTCACAGACGCTCTGCCCTGCTGCAGCATGGGTGTGTAAACCAAATGACAGTGCAGTTTATTCATTACTTTCTTTTCATTTTCAGTAGATGTTATAAGAACCTATCCAATGGTGGGAAATTTTAATGCAATTTTTAAAAGGTTCTTTGGAAGGGATTCCCAAGCTGAGTCATGACCCTAAACAGAATGGGACTATCTGGGGACTGGGTCATGATCCTGATTGATATTTAACATGCTTTGCATGTCTTTGTTGCTCCTTGGAGTCAGACAGGAGGCAGACCACCTTGTGTCAGGGTTGGGTTGCAGGAGCACATTATACCTGTGCTCCAGAATCTGCACTGGCTGCCAATAGCTTTCCAAGCACAATTCATGGTGCTGGTTTTGACCTATAAAACCCTAAAACAGCTTAGACCCCAGGTATCTGAAAGACCGTCTCTTCCCTCATGTTCCATTGTGGACTCTGAGATCAGCTGAGAATGCCCTCTTGCAAGTACCGACTACCTGTGAGGTTCATACAATGAGGGCACACAGAGAGGCATTCTCGGTGGCTGCTCCACAGTTATGGAACTCTCTCCCCTTGAAGATCTGCCTAAGCCCAAGCTTGCTTTCCTTTCAGAAGTGATATAAGACCTTTTTGTTTGGCCATGCATTTGGCAAGCTGGGATAGGGTTGGGTGGGATTGGGTGGAGGGGTTAGGGAAAAGGTTGGATGGGGTTTAGGGGGGGTTTAAAATTGCTTTAATATTTGTATATATGTTTTTATATGTTTAATGTTATATCTTTTTTATTCATGTAAGCTGCTGCGAGCCTTTGAGGGAAGGGTGGGGTAAAAACTGAATGAATGAATGAAATAAAAATTGGGTCATTCTGGCAAAGAGTTTGGTCACCACTGTATTCTAGAGTATTAGATAGAGGAATCTCTGTTATCTGTTATACTGTTTTCCCTGTTTGTCCCTGATCAAGCTTAACCTTTTTATTTTAGTTTTGGACTGAGTGTGGGTAAGCAGTCCCATTTAGGCTAACAGCAAGGTTTTAACTTAGACATTAAGCATAGAAAGCACTCTTATGGGGACCAACACTAACAGGAAAGACAAAAAGCCATAGTTTGCTAATGTATCAGAATCCAAGGGGTCAATCCCAAAACCGATGCAACAATACCATAACCCACCTCCAGAATACAGAATCTCTTTTTACCAAAACACAATATAAGTCAAGCTACATAACCAACCAGTCAGAATACCTTATTTCCACAGCAGAATTTCAGAGTTCTCTTCAGTTACTTATTCAGCTCTTCTTTGGCGACAGCTGTATGTGCCTCCTTGAGACTGATTAAACGAGTTCTGAAAACGGCAGAGTACAGAAGATCATTCATTGCTTTGCTTATTTGTTTGATTTGATTTGTTTCTATTAGTATGTGTGCCAAATTTAATTTCTGGAAAAACATATTGACACAACAAGCCTAGCATCGTTTTTCTGCCGTGGATGGCGGCTGCTGACTTTAATATGTCTCTTTCTCTACGGAAAGCCTGAGCTTCAAAATAATAAGACTTAACGTTCATGAGGAATAAAACCAACTTCATTACTGTTTTGTCAACTTCTAACCCTGCCTTTCCTGGCTGCTGTGTATTCTAAGTATTAACTCTATGGTCAACTTTGTTCAAAAAATATTAGCGCCCTCTGCTGTGGGTATGTAAAATAACAGGCTATTATTATTTTTATCATATATTTTCTCCCATATGGAGTGGAGATTTTAGTAACAGCAGGAGGCTGCACTTAGTCAACCACCTGTAATGCACTACACAGTGCCCATGAGATCCAATGTCCTATGGATAATTCTGGCTGTGTCCAAAATAAAATATTTATGGACTTGAATGATTAATCTTCTTCGGAGTTTAAGATGATCAAAGCTTTCCTTCAGTGCTTTTGGAACCAGGCCATTTGCCAAAATGAAGATAAGGATGACTTGCATGCTTTTCAACTGATATGCCTTCTTTATGTCAGTAACAAGGTCCTGTTACTTCCTGAGCTTCTCTGTCCACCTTATGTATGTGTCATCTACAGACACACCTGTGTCAATGATGGCAGCACATTTATTCTTCCTGTCCATTATTACTATATAGAGACAGCTGAAATCAACAAAATAAGAGACACATCTCACTATATTTTATAGCTGGCATTCTCAAGAACTTGTGCCAATTGATTCTTATAAAATGCAATTTCCTTCTCAAGTAACCCTCTGTCTACAGTGAGCTTCTGATATATAATTATTGTGGCATTGCAAATACTCAGCTATGCTCCAAGTGCCAAGGGCAGGACCCCAGAGGCAGGCTGAGGTCCAGAATCTCAATGTGTGGATGAGATGGTGCAGGGAGGAGGGCTTTAGAGTCATTAGGAACTGGGGAATGTTTTGGTGGCGGGGGAGTCTATACTGACAGAATGGGCTCCACCTTAACCAAAATGGAACCCGACTGCTGGCACTAAAAATTAAAACGGAGATAAAGCAGTTTTTAAACTAGAATCCAGGGGAAAGCCGAGAGGTGCTGAGGCGTAGGACTCAAGCGAGAGTAGATGTTCTTGTTCCATCAGGAAATACCGACCTTTGGGGAGCACTTTTGGCCATTCGCCGGTATTTCCCGATTCTGCGCTTCTGGTCCAAATGGTATCAGTGCCCACGGTTTCCCGTCATGTCCTGGTGTTTCCAGTATTACCTTAAATTGCCAAAAAATATCAATACCACCAGAAATTACCCCCCAAAATACCAATAATACTGGAAATTACACAAAATTGCCAGGAATTACCAGAGTAGCAGAAATAGTGGGAAAATCACAGAAAATATCAAACATCCTGATAGATTTCCTCCTTGCGTAAATGAAGGTAAAAGGGCTGTTTCTGTCAGAAACAGCCCTCAGATTTTTTGTTTCAGCTCTGCTGAGGAGCGTAGTTTGGGCTGATGCATCTTCAAAGGATGCTGTTAATTCAGGGGAATTAAAGTATCCTAATATAGAGGATAGGATAGAAACCAAGAGAGCTCAGGTGGAATTTTGAGCAGAACAGACAAACATAAATGATCCCGAAATAACTGAATAGTTACTTATAATGAGTAGAATAAGAATAAAAGGAATATGTTAAAGTGTCTATATACAAATGCTAGAAGTCTAAAAAGTAAGATGGGATCTAGTGTATGGCACTAAATTAAGATATAGACATAATGGGAATCTCAGAGACCTGGTGGAATGAAGATAACCAATGGGACACTGTAATACCAGAATAGTTCAAGTGGGTGGTGGGGTGGCACTATATGTTAAATACAGCATTGAGTCAAGCATCATTAAAATTTTACAGGAAGTGAACTGTACTCTAAAATCTCTATTAGAGCTGAAACTTGGTCCCCGGTTTTACTTTGAATAAACCGGAGATTCCATTCCCGAGTTCCGAATTCCAAAGTTCTGAGTACCAAGGCTGGTACCCAGAAAACTTTGAAAAACTTTGGAAAACTTCAGAAACCTTGATCGAGTGATGGAAGCGCCATTACACATGTGGCCAGAGTGACCCAGATGGTTGACCCTAGCTTCTCTGAGCTAGGAAACAAAACTTAGTGCCATATTTGGTAGGCAGGGGGTTATGGGAGGGGCCATGTGAGTGATGGACAAGCCACATGACAGGTTTTGATTGGCTCAGGGCTGGCCTGAGCCTAAGTGGGGCCCAGGGCAGGGAACAAATGCGGGGTTCCCCGGCTCAGGGGGCACTCCCCAACCCGGGGGCAGAGTGCTACCCAGGCCTGGGATTGGCAGAGGGGCACTCCCCTCTGCTCATCCCCAAGCCTGAGCAGCCATTCGGATCACTTATCTAATCCATTGTTGCCACTGCCGCCGCCGCTACCACCGCTGACACTTCTGACCTGGGCCCCACACCGGACTTGGAGCTTCAGGTGGGATGGGCACCGCAGCAGCAGATTAAATATGCTGCCCGCTGCCACCGGAGCTTCCACTGCCCCCCCTTCCGCTGCCTGTCACAGTCTTGGCCAGGGGAAATGAGGGAGAGAGAGGCAGAGGCCCCGCCTCTCCCTCATTTCACCTGGCCGAAACAGCCAGGCAGCAGAGGGGGTCAGCAGCATGAGGGAGAGGCAGGGCCTCTGCCTGCTTCTCCCTCACTTCGACCAGAAGTGAGGGAAGAAGTAGAGGTCCCGCCTCTCCCTCACTCCATGGGTGCCCCACCGTCTGTCAGTCTCTCGGCCAGGGGAAATGAGGGAGAGGTGGGGCCTCTGCCTCTCTCTCACTCCTGCTGGCCCCATCTGCTGCCTATCAGTCAGAGTTGGTCGGGGACCCCGAGTGCAGAGGCCCCTCTAGGAGCGGGGCCTGGGGCAGCTGCCCCAAGCTACCCTGTGGTAGGACCGGCCCTGGATTGGCCGGCAGGGGCAAGATAAAAGTGGCTATAGGTCCATTTTCCATCCCCTGGTGAATTTGGCTGTGTGCTACACTGCTGATTTGTAAGTATTTTGGCTTGGGGGGAGGGGTGCCTGTCCTGTCCTGTCCATAGGGGCAATGCTGGGGGTTACTTCCACCATGCCATGATTTTAAAAAAAATAAGTGGGTGCCACACTGCTACCTGCTGCTTGCACTGTTTGGCACCATGGAGGCCAGAGAGATCTCTGGCCAGAGGGATTTCTGCCTTGCTCCATTTTCCCTAGCCTGGGCTGTTCATAGGGGCAATGCTGGGGGTTGCCAGTGCCACACCAATGCCATACCTTTTTAAAAAATAAGTGGGTGCCACTGCTGCCTACTGCTTGCACTGCTTGGCACCATGGAGCCAGAAGGATCTGTCTTGCTCCACTTCCCCTGGCCTGGGCTGTCCATAGGGGCAATGCTGGGGATTGCTAGTGCCACCATGTTTAATATACGTTGAAGCCGTTATTGCTGCTGCTGCTGCTTTCACTGCTTGTTGGCAAGTTGGCACCATAGAGGCCAGAGAGAGATCACTTTTGCTGTGGTTTTTGTGGGCTGTACACAGACTATACTTTGACTGTGGGTTCAACTTTGCCAAGATGTGACCACTAAGCTGGAGCACAGGGGGAGATACTTTCTTTCTGGTTAATTTATGGTGTGTGGGGAGGTGGCTTGCCTTGCATAGGTGGGCACAATGGAGGCTTTTTTGGGGAGGAGTGAATGTCTGGTTTCTTGTGGGTGTTATGCCTGCTGGGCTGACATAATTATTTTAAAGTAGGTGCACTGCTGCTGGGCCATGGGTACTTTCAGACGTTACGGGCGGCCGGTTCACCACAGCGAACCACCAGGGGGGGCGAACAGCGCAACCACGCCCGGGGGTTGGAAAATGACCCAAACAGACGTGCCGGCAATGGGACCACGGCCCGGAACCGGGCCGCATCATCGCGGGCCGTGGCAGCACAACAGACGTGCAGCCGAACCCCCGGCGGGCGCTAAACCCCCACAAGGCACCGGGCAGGGGCGGGACACAGACATGGCCGACTGAGGGCAAACGAAGCCACAAGGCAC
>QEPC01015453.1:235147-295828 GCA_003113815.1 Sphenodon punctatus | reverse complement strand
GATAAGGCAGGCCAAGGGGGAATTTGAAGAGCCACTTGCTAAAAATGCAAAAACTAACAATAAAAACTTTCTCAAGTGCATCAGAAGCAAGAAGTCTGCTAGAGAGCCAGTTGGGCCATTAGAGGACTATGGAATGAAAGGGGGTGCTCAGGGAGGATAAGGCCATTGCAGAGAAGCTGAATGAATTCTGTGCTTTGGCCTTCATTGCAGAGGATGTTAGGGAGATACCCATGCCAGGGCTATGGGTGCAGCCACATGAGACACCCTGGGAAGGCTGCCATACCTTAACCCACTCTACACTAGCCAGGACATGCGATGCAGTTCATCATGTGCCCAGCAGCCACTAGATGTTGGGCAAGGTGAGCAGCTGGCTACCATGCACTGTGTTCTCAGAAAAAGTCAGAGGCTGCACCATGTAGCAGCCTTACCCCAAGTGGGGTAAGGCTGCCCAAGGCATGGCTGCCCATGTGCTGGGGCCCATTCTACCCCACTGCACGGCAAGGTCCATGGCAGGGCTTTGAGTGGTGGGCACTGTCGCATGTGGCCACATCACAGCCAGGGGCGAGATTTTGGTTGGGCTGTGAGAGGAAGGCGGGGCAGGGGCAACCCAGCTGCCTGGCTGCTCCACGAGGGGTTGGGAGGAGAGGGAAGCCAATCTGTCGAGCTCTCCATGCTGTGGTGGCTGTGCTTGCCTGCCACAGGGCCATGTGGGGATTGGGTCCCCGCAGCTCATGTGGTTGCACCCAAATTTTCATTGTTGATAATTTGGAAGAACTGTCACAAGTCAACATGACTATGGAAGAGTTTCTAGAGCAAACTGACAAACTAAATAGCAAAAAATCACCAAGACCAGATAGTATTCACCGTAGAATTCTGAAGGAACTCAAGTATGAAATTGCAGACCTACTATTGGTAATTTGTAACCTATCGCTAAAATCTGTCACTGTTCCTGAGGATTGGAGGGTAGCAAATGCAATGCCAATATTCTTAAAAGGGCAATCCTGGAAACTACAGACCAGTGATCCTGAGTATGGAATTACTGGGGATATTGATAAACACAGCATAATGGTGAAGAGGCAAAATCGATTTAGCAAAGGGAAGTTGTGCCTCACTAATTTATTGGAATTTTTTGAGGTTGTAAATAATTATGTGGATCAGGGTGAGCCAGTCAATATAGTGTATCTGGATTTTCAGAAGGCGTTTGATAAGGTGTCTCATGAGAGACTCTTGTGGAAATTAAATAGTAATGGGATAGGTGGCTTTGTCCTATCCTGGACTGGTAACTGTTTAAAGGATAGGAAGCAAAGAGTAGGACTAAATGGTCAGTTTTCACAATGGAGAGAATAGTGGAGTGCCACAGAGATCTGTACTTGGGCTGGTCTTGTTTAATATATTTATTAATGACCCGGAAAATGGAGTAAAAAGTGAGGCGATCAAATCTGCAGATAACACAAAGTTATTGATGGTAATTAAAACCTGAGCAGATTGTGAAGAATTGCAGGAGGATCTTGCGAGACTGGGCAACTGTGCATCTAAATGGCAGATGAAATTTAATGTTAACAAGTGCAAAGTGATGTACGCAAGGAAAAGAAGACAAACGTTATGTACACAATGCTGGGTTCTAATTAGGGGTTACCATTCAGGAAAAGGATCTTGGAGTCATTGTGGGCAATACGTTGAAATCCTCAGCTTTATGTGCGGCAGCGGCCAAAAAACCAAACAGGATGTTAGAAACTATTCAGAAAGGGATAGAGAATAAAACCAAAAATATCATAAGGCCTCTATATAAGTCAAGGTGTGACCGCACCTTGAATATTATTTATTTATTTATTTATTTATTACAGCATTTTTTACCCTGCCTCTTAAGCAGCTAGAGGCGTGTCATGGGATTGTGGTCTCACTACCCCACTCTAGGCCGTCATGACTCAGTTAAGGGAATTCAAGTGCACAGAAGAATGCGTTATTGGTTATGTTATTTTTATTTCTGTGCTCTTGAGTATAATCTTGTACTGAATGCTTATTCATGATTTATTCATGAAACTTCTTTTAACTGAACTTAGTATGATCCAGTGGAATTGCTAATCCTAACATTGGCAGGACACAGTTTGGGTTAATTCTGTGTTTACAAACACAGGCGAACCTAGAGAGAAAGAGTCTGTGCAGGGAAACTCTATGGCTGAAAAGGTGACAAGAAGGTTCACCCATTGCAGGCTGAATCAGTTCTAGAGAGAGAGCTGACCCAGTGAGAGCTGCAAGCCAGGGAAACTGAGTCATGACAGCCTAGAGTGGGGTAGTGAGACCCCAATCCCATGACAAGGCAGCTTGCAGATAATCAGAAATTATGTGTAGTTCTGGTCACCCCGTCTCAAAAAAGATATAGTAGAACTAGAAAAGGTACAGAAAAGGGCAACAAAAATGATCAAGGGTATTAATGGCTCCTTCACAAAAAGTGGCTTGCTAGGTTAGGGCTCTTCAGCTTGGAGAAGAGATGACTGAGAGGGAATATGATACGAGTTTATAAAATCATAAGTGGTATGGTATGAGTAAATAGGGAACAGTTATTTACCCTCTCAAATAGTACTAGAAATAGGGGACATTCCATGAAACTAACTGGTAGCAGATTTAAAGCAAATAAAAGGAAGTATCCCCTCCACCCGCACACACACTCAATGCACAATTAACTCGTGGAATTTGTTGCCAGAGGATGTGGTCTAGGTTAGTTGTATAGTTGGTTTAAAAAAGGATTGGATAAGTTCTTAGAGAGTGGGTCCATTTACAGCTAGTAGCCAAGTAGGTTTAGCGGACATACCCTCTTACTGCTGGGAGTGAACAACCGGGAATGGACTGGCCATTGGAACCTGTTCTGTAGGTGACTGGTAATTGTCGATAGCCGGGCACAGGAGTGGGGGCTTGGCAGGGAGCTGGGCAGGGGTTCTATAGGGCTTCAGAAAATCTGGGGAACACATGCCCCCTCCCCCCCCCCAAATGCCCCACCACGAGCCATGAGTTAGGTACTTCTCCCAAGCACTCCCACTGTTGGAGAAAGGATGTTGGGCTCGATGGACCATTGGTTTGGCCCAGTATGGCACTACATATGTTCTTATGTTCTTTACAAGTACAGGACAACCAAGGCAATGCGCTGTATTGACTCTGTGGTTCCTTCCACACAGTCAGCACTTATCCAACACATCCTCCCCATAGATGTGTATTAGTAGCAGCAGCAGCAGCAGCAGCAGTAATATCATCATTATCATCATCATCTTCATCATCATCATCAAAATATTGTAGATGAGCAGCATCTGTTATAAGTAAATCAGAAAATGCTGCACAAACTGTATACATATGGCACCATTTCAATGCAGAAACCTCTGAGGGTGAAAGATGACACCAATCTGGTGTGCACAACCCACAGCAAAATGGCACTAGTGGAACTAAGGCTAATTCTTCCTGCTAAGGGCAGGAAGTCACCTATTCTTCCTGCTGTGGGCAGACCCAACGGAACGTTAAGGTCCATCAGTGTCTATTAACAATGGTGGCTGGCTCTTGGGAGTAAATGACAGGGAATGGATCATATACGTCTTGTGTTTGTACATTTCTTCTAAACCTGAAACAACCAAAGTTTCCACTGTCAGAGACGGAATATTGGGCTAGATGGACCCTAGGTATGACCCAGTCTAGCAGCTTTTATGTTCTGGTAGTGCTCGCTATGTACTTAACATTCTCTAAGAACATTCAAAGACAGTCTAAGCAGGATGCTTACTGTCTAAAAACAGAGAACAAGAGAAGAACAACAACTAGAGACAACATATATAAAGTATGGGTGGTATTTGACATTACAAAATAGGGTTGCAGCTTTGGGGGGGTGGGGGAACCCAACCCAACCCAACCCATACTGGCAATGCTATCTTGTTCAAATGTACAAACTATTGGGTAGCAATGATATTTAGTATGGTCATCCTGGCAGAGCCCCACAAGCTCTGGTAGGGTGAATTGCAGCAATCTTCACCTTTCCAGAGCTTCACTTCACCAGAATCTGGTGGGTGAAGCTGACTGTGCTTCATCCCACTGGAGTGAAACATGGTTAGCTTCGGGGGCTCTAACAGGGACCAGGTGAAGTGCAGTCTGGCAAAATTAAGTTGTTCTCTGCTTACCAGACTCCTAGTTCTCCCCACCAGAAGCAGAAGGCTATTATATTCATGTGGTAGCGCATGCTTCTCAGGGTGGACTGGAATGTATTCTAGCTCATCATGAGGGACTGTAAGGCAGGTGCCTTACAAAAGGGCCCGCTCGCAGGGGAGACCCCCTCAGCGGGATCAAGAGAGACGGGGGAGTGCGCTGTCCCTGCCTCTATCGGGGCTGCAGGCCCAGGAAACTCTGGGAACCCCGTCAGCCACAGAGACAGAGCTTCAGCCAGTGGCCACACCCCCGACATCAGGACGCAGTCGGGGAATTCCCCCGCCCCTGCTGCGGCATTCAGAGCGCCTGAGAGCACGCACGGGGGCAGGGCCTGTAGCCTAAGAACCAGCGCCGCAGAGACAGCGGCGCTGGTGATTTCTGAGAAACTGGCCCCCTTTGCTTGACTCGTGTGTGCTCCCCGGAGAGTGGATTATCTGAATCTTAGCCTAGCGTGCGTGGACCTTCCTTCCCTGGATCCCTGATTACTGCAAGTGCGAGAGATTGTGTTGAAAGTTAAGTGGGTGTTTCCTTGTTTAGTTTCCCCCCTCCCTGGGTTATTTCCTCTTCCCTTGTGCTAGTGTCCCTTTTTCCCTGCCCCTTGGGGGGTTCCCCTTCCCTCTCCCCTTGACACAAGACCTCACGTTGCCCCTTCCCCTCCTCGGTGCCGTGAATGTATGTGTACAAGATTTCCAGGGTGTCCCTCGGCTTCCCAGTGTCCCTTGGCCCTATGATGATTGGGGTCTGTTCTCTTTCATTAGAGGTGACTACCCACATACTATCCTGACGGGCATTCTCTGTACAGGGCTCGTGCCCCCCTTCCTGGGAGTAAGCCGTGGTCACGGCTGTGCAGTTGCAAGTGTTGTCCTAAATACACCTACCCCGGTCACAGGGACTGGTGCATTGCAGACTAGGGCTGTAGCGGAAAGTCACAGCGGTAGCTATTTCCGCCGGAAACAGAGTTTCTGCAATTAGTGGTATGGCGTGGCAGAGGCTTTCATTCCGCTACTTCCTCAGTTCTGATAATTTTATTCCGCTACTTCCACAGGCTTCACATATAGCGGAAACATGCAATTTCTGCTACTTCCACCATTCCGCCAGTGCCATGAAATAGCGGAACAGCGGTTTTCCGACAGTTTCCGACAATTCCACCATTTTTCCAGTAGCTTCCGAATTTGCAGAATGCTGGCGGAATTAGCGGAATGTTGGCAGAAAAGCTGCGGTGTGGCGCGGGCAATTCCGAAATGGCGGAATGGAATCGCGGCGTGGTAAAAGCTGCTGTCGCTTCAGCCCTATTACAGACACAAGGCAGGAACCCACATCTGCTTAGTTTGACGTTATGCTGATCCTACATCAACACACTGTTAATGTAACATTGAATAACATGTTGTATGTATACAAATCAACACAATTCACCATAAGCAGCATAGCAGAAATAGATTGTTTTGGAGGTACTTGAATACAGAAAGGCTAAGTTAAGTCAGCAAGATCATGCCCTGCTTAGGAGGTTGCAAGAGAGAAGCACAAAAACAACTGTTTGAAAACATTCTTATGCTTCACGTGGAAAATGTGCAAGCACAGACAGAAAGGGTTTGAAATGTCCTAGGTTGGAGAGGCTCCCAGATTGAGCATCTCCAAACTTTGGGGAAGGGAAGAAGACTAGTTTTGCAATCTGAGCTGGTTGAAGCTAAAATGGCTCACTAGAATTGCACTGGTTAGGATGACTCTCTAGAGTGCAGCAGTCCAGGATGGTTGGAATATAACCTTCTCTAGTCATTCCTCCTGTAGCCTCAAGCATGCCCCACTTAAGGCTCACTAAGCAATGAAGACCAGGCACCTGTGACCCAACCTGAACCCAGTAAAATCCAATAAGAGCCTCAGACCCAGCACACTTTCTGTTCAAGCCCCTCAGGCTCAGATTGGGATCCCTCATGGAGGCCACATCCCTGTTTGACATCACAGCACTCTGTAGCAGATGTAGTTAGCTTGGAAAGGGGTGGGGAATGCATTAGCCCTGCCCTGTATGGAATGTGTCTTCATGGCCCTCCATAAAAGGGTTGGGCCACCCAGACACAATGGGTGTTTTACTATTTCAGATGGACAGGGAGCCCACAGGAGTCTGGGCTGCTCCATGGGCCCACCCCCCGTGGCCACCATTTACCAGCTCTGCCTGGGGCCACATCATACGGTATTCCCTGGCTGCGGTCTGCCCACGTGGCAACCCCCTCCCCACCATAGAGTCTCCGGTTGCTCCAGTGATGCTTTAGGTGGCTGTCCATGACTCTATGTAGTTGAACGCGGAAAAAGATGGATGGGCACTGATATGCTCCATGGGTCCTCCCAACAGACAGGCAGCAGTGCCACGTTTGGCCATTGCCTCAGGTTTAGCCAGCCCAGTCTGCACATCATTCTCCTGGATCTTGTAGAACATGTCATGCTGGACTGTTCTGCAGTAGCCCCAGCCTGTTCCGTCTGGCAGGTGCCCTTCGCAGAGACCAGTAAACCCAAGGGTGACGTGGACAAATCCAGAGCTGTTGCCTGTCTGTTTACACCCATTGAGTGTGGGCACTGATAAGCCTAGCTTCGTCAGGCTCAGGCTTGAGTTGGTCCCAATGCAGTTTGGCTTGGGCCTAGCTTAGGCCCAAATTTCCAGTCCAAGCAGGCCTGTCCTGGGGGCTAGAGGAAGGTGGGTAGAACTTGTTTTATACCAGCTGGAGAGTCTCCCATGCAAGAGAAATCCGTAGCTAGTTCTTTAACCTGGAACAGGAGTTGAAAATGGACCCATTATTTCTTCTTTTGTCAGAGATGCTTTTATTGGTCGCTAAAACACTAGCGTAAATCCAAGATGATAATGTTGGCATACACAAATCAGCCTAATTTCTTGGAAGAAGATTCCAGGAGGGAGACTCTACAATAAATCTCTCTTCTGTACTTTTCCAGAGTCAGAACTGAGGATTTGGATATGTCCTCTGGGAAACGAGAGGCAAGTAGATGCAAGTCCCAGATGTGATGTGGCCTATAAATAAGAGTGAAAAAACCCTTCATACTGTGCCAGTAAGTGGGATGTGACTAGTTCTTTCATGCTTCTCTCCAGGAAGAAGGTCTGTTGGCCACTCCCATGCCTGCTAATTGTAGATTCTCTTGGTGGGGATTTCCAAGACTTAGACATCTTCATCTTCCCTGTAGTGCAGAGGTTCAAATCGGTGGGTCGTGCCCCTGTGTGAGGTTACACCCTCTGCTGATGAGGGTGATATTGTGTTGCATGTCTTTGTTGCTGTCTGAGGTCATAAGATTACATTTGACTCTCAAAATGGGCTCACACAGGTAAAAAGGTTAGGAACAGTTATTCTAGTGCACATGAGAGCTTTTCTCATGCATGTTCTGAGCAGTGGAGTTGTGGCAGCAGGACTACAATTCACCTTCAAGATTAGTACTAATTTCGACACAACCTCTCTGTTCTCACAGTGTCCCTTTTCCAGTAGCTAAATGCAGTACTATAACTGAATAACCCTCTTCCCACGTTTGCTGTTTTGGCTTCTTGGGTCCTTTTTACACAGACACTCTAATTCTGGTAAAATGGGTGTTACATTTCATTATACATGTTGCAGGGCTGCAGGTGTGCTCTATGGGTGCTCTGCAACATGTATAATCAAATGTAACACACATTTTATCAGTGTTGGACTGTCTGTGTGAAAAGGCCTTGGATTGCAACATAGCCCTCAGGTAGATCCAGGGTACTAACCCTGTGTAAACTGAAGCACAGGATGGTTAGGTGACTTGACTAAGGACACCCAGTGAGTTAAGTGGCAGAACTGGGAAGCCAATTCACATCTCTTGACTCCCACTCCTGTTCTTTAACCACAGGAACATTCTTCCCAATACTTTCACCATGGAATCTCCAGTTTTTGAGATATTTGTCAATTTCTGCCTGTCACTTCTCACTGCTCTGTTAGCATAAGGAGACAGAGAGCATATTAGCAGACTTCAGTAGTCAGATGCTCAGAAGAGTCTCGGAGTGGCATAAAGGAGCTGTTATCTAACTGGGGTGCAGGGGGAGGGTGCAGAAGGAATTCTGGAGATGGGGGGAGGGGTGTGTGTGAGAAGGATCACAGCTCCCAAATCTCTACACTATGACTGAGGTAGAAGGAATTTCCTGGATGATGAGGTGGCAAAAGGGAGAAAGGGAGAGGACAAGGGGGAGAGAGATGGGGACACGGTTAGGGTGGCAAAGAATGTGTACCTTTTTCTGTCAGGTCGCATGGGGGAAAGAGGCACAGTCAGGTAAGTCTCAAGTCTGAGAACCATGGACGAAACAGGGCTGGATCCTGGCAAGTGTAGACTGTGGTCCATGTCCTGGGGGCCCCCCAATACATGGTGCCCATGAATTAACTTGATGTGTGAGAAGCATTGTCTGGTGTCAAATATGGGCACACAGAGCCTCAAACGCAGGGAGCCCTGATGTATGGATGATTCAGGAGGGGTCCCTCATCACATGGGGCCTACATGTAACCTAGAAATAATAACACACACATAACATACAGGTCCCTGGGGTCTGCAGTTCAGGGAGACCTGGCCCCTAAAGGGGACGTTATGTTTAACTGAACCTCAAAAGTTAGTTATGGTAAAATTTAGTTTTTCTAATGGGCAACTCAGGGTGTGTCCATTAAATATTCCTGTATTAGGAAGGGACCACACCACCACTTTCCACAGGCCCCCAACTTCCCTGTATCCAGCGTTCAGCATAAAGTCTAGGTAGAAATCTCTATGCTGCCCTCTCCTGGCCCCTCCAAGAACTGCCAGAGTGTACAGCCCTTCTGAAATCCCAGCCAGAGTCCATTTAGAAATTGATGAGGCACCAATGAAGCATCCACAGATAAAAACGATTGTAATGGGGCCTGCAGCATCTGAAATCACTGCATGCGAGAGACACTAGGGTTAAAATGGGATGCTCAGAGTCTGTTAAAATTTGTTTGGAAAGGTCTCCAAAGTAAGGTTATACTTACTTAATGGGTTTCATTACGAAGAAAGCAAAGGAAGTGCAAAAAAAACCTCCTAGAAGGAAACTACTTCAGCACAGCCTAAAAGTTTGTTCCCCTTCCAATAAAAGTAGTGAATCCTGCCTTCAAATTCACATCTCATCAAAGTTCAAGGAGGCCCATATTGTTGGCCTGTTCAGTCAGAATGCTCCAGCCACTTATTATTTGTGGATTGCACCCTTGGGACGGACCAGGAAAAAAAAAATGATTTAGTGAAAGCTTGGACTCAAAACACATCATTGGCCTCTGATCTCCAAACATTTAAATATTTCAAGCTTACAAGCAGGCCCTGTCACGAGGATGGACCCTGATCCCAAGCTGATTCTACAACATCTGTTGAGGCATTTACCAAGTTAATAGATTAGCTATGAGAATCAGGCAGGTGTTTTTCACCAAAGCCAGAAAACATCAAAATCAGATTGCCCTCCAAGTCTTTCAGCACAGGCAATCGAGTTAGAATGACTCATAGAGTCTAACAGATAATAAAACACACATAACATTTGTTTTAAGGTACAGGTGGGGATATTTTGTACTGTGCTTAGGAGAAAGAAAAACTAACTCTATTTGGGAATAGGGTAATTGAATACAGATGGGAGGAGGCAAATGAAAGAATTTAACAAATATCTCAGTGGAATAGCTAATGGGAATGAGACAGAATAGGAAATTAAAAATTATTCGAAGCAGATGGACCATTCTTTGAGTTTTTTAAAATTTATTAGGGCTGCGAAAAAAATGTGTCTGTTTATTTTCCACGGCCATGAAATTAATGACTTGGTGAGTTCTGCTTGTGCAATTTTATGACTGCCATGTCATTTGTCATAATTTGGGTGCTGTTTGATATGGATTTATGAATATTTCCTCTGCCCCCCCTCCACCCCTGCTTGATTTATCCATGTTGGTCATATGTGAATTAGGCTGTCACCTTTAGTATGAAAAAGTACAAATGACAGATTATAAAAAAGTACTCAAGTCCTCAGCACTGGAAAGCTGGGTTCACAATCACCTTCTCTGATCCACTATCGGGACCTCTTTGTTTGGAGCTGACAATGAAACATTTGGATAGGAGTCAAGCATATGGGAATTTTGAGAAGCTGGAATAGAATTGAAGTCATCTGAACTTCACCTGTGAAAGTGAACTTGAGTTATTATCTCTCTATATACCAAGAGACCAAAACACACTGCAGGAGACATTTCCCACAGCAACAAAATATTTGTTAGACTTGTGCAGAAGACTGATGGGTACCTTGCCTCTAGAAGTGGCATAATACTCAATGGTTGCTTCAGAAGGTATTGAAGACTACCTGAAAGTACCTTATCCAACTGCACAGCCCTGTACGATGGGGGAAAATACAGCCTGACCCCCTTGATACCTTGCTTATAATAATAATACTGGTCAATAGTAATACACATGGGGGAAATTACAAAATTACAAGTAATGCTAACGCATTTTCTCTGAAAACAGTGTTATTCATATATTTTCCAACTTTATCTAACTTTTACTCTTGGCTTGTGAAGCCATAAACAATTACAAGTCATGGAACTGCCAAGCATAGATCTACAGTGCTTGAAATCCACAGAGAGACTGACGTGCATCCCTGCTTTTAGCAAGTTGCAGCCACTGCTTCAAAGATGTATTTTTTGTGGTGTTTTTATTGATTTTTACAATTGATGGCAAATCTACAGTTACTGAGCTTTAATTTGATATATATATGTAGGTTATGCAATTGGAAGTAACCCAACAAATTCTTATACAATGATCTCAACTATTTAAATATAGATATTCTGTTGTGATCTCAACAGTGCTAATAATTTTAACAAACTAAAGCAGAAGTTCCCAAACTTTTTATCTGTGTGGCCCGACTTTTAGGGTTAAATAGAATTCCGTAATCCCAGACAGCAACAAAGACATGCAAAATACATGACATAGCAACTGGGATCGTGGCCCTCATCTGCAGATGTTGCAACCCTACACTGAGTCCCAACCTCACAGTTTGGAAACCTCTGAACTAAAGGATAAAACTCTTTTTAAATTACTTGTGGAAATGCAACTTTGGCGTTTTTTAAAAACTTTACCCAGCCTGTAAAAGTAAACATTGTGGTCACTTCATGCAGCACTTCTGACACTCAACCACCTCCGGAATGAAGCATAACAACTATCACTTAAAAAAACTATGGAATAACGTAAGACAGGAGATGAAAGATGCTTAGCCACACAAGAATCAATTTCCATCTTTTCTTAGCGTGAATAACTGCAAGTGTTATTAGTCATTCTCATCACTGAGAGAGGATATGTGAGGGTGTTTCATTTAGAAGAAACATGGCTGGCTGGCTCAGCATTAGAGCGGGTGGGGGAAACTATTTCCAAACTCCTGTGAATGAGTTGCTTCCCAAGCTGGGAGCCAGTAATTCGGTACAGGCGGCCCTGTCAGTTCCTGCTTCTTGCAAAAGATGAGGTTGTCCTGCAGATTGTCCTGCCAGCAGTGATCGTGGGCAAATGGAAACTGTCTGCACAGCTGGAAGAGAGTGGCAGGGGCAGCAAGATGGTACGTTTACATAATGCAGAGAACTAGGAATCCAGCAGTAGATGGAATTAAGAGCTATAGAGTTTGCTTTCTTTCTCATGAAGTCAGACCAGGCTCCTGCTGCCCAGCCACTGTGTTCATGATCCAGCCAGCTTGTCCCTGCCTGGAAGAGTCGTCGCTTGTGAATGTTTATACCGCAGGGGCAGAGCCAGATGGCAGTTGCTCAAGGCTGGGGGGAATGCACTGAGCCTACCTGGTGATGGATGAGGTGGTAAAAAGAGAAAACAGAAAGGGAGAAAAGAAGGAACACTCTAAGTTAAACCTCCTTGCAGAACTACACTGAGCTGAACCACTGATAGATCTATGATGCTTACTGTTAGTCTTTGCTGTACAAAGTGTAGAGCAAAATGTGGATGCACACATTTGCAGGGATGGGGCCTGTTAGTGCAGCATGGTACCCTGCAACTGAAAGTTAAGGGTCTTCACTGAAGGTTTCTAGGAGCTTAACATGTTGTTTCTGTGTGAAATTGGTCATATTGGGTGTGGGTGACAAAGGGGGAAGCTAGTGTAGAAAAGCAACATCACAAGTGGTTTCCAAAACATTTACCTTCCTGACCCCATTTTGAGACTTAAATATAATCCCCCTGATTCCCAAGACAATCAGAAAGACATGCAAAATATTTCAAATATACATTCCGACTGTGACCTTATCTGCAGATGGCATGACCCGGTTGGGTCCCAAGGCACAGTTTGGATGCTTCTTGCCCAACAAATAAACTCACACAGAAAGTACAGACAAAGGCACTGATCCTACGGTAGGTATTCACTTCTCTCAGAATGACACTCAGTTTCTGATCTCCCCATCTTTGTCCTGAAAGGGAACCTGTACAGCACCTTTAAATGATGATCTTACAATTCAAAATACAAAACTTTATTGGATGCCAAAAACAATGGCCCCTTACAAGTAGCCTGAACACCATTAGAACATTTTCAGAGTGAGTGGGGGCAGAGTGTTGACCCTGCTCCCACCTCTGCCCACTATGAAAATTTCCTAGTGGTGCTTGCAGAGGGCCCCCTGCATCCTGACCTCAACTGATCCCCCTCACTCCATGGTAGTATGCCCCTGTCGGCATGGTAGTTTTGCGTTAGTGTCTTTCATACAATATTACCTGGGCATAGTAGCCCAGCTCCGTGGAAATGAAGATTCTTATGCCACGTATCCGCCAGAGGAGGGGGTGGTGGTGTTGAGAGTGATCTGTCCCCCTCTGCCCGTGTCTCTGAAGGTGGCTTTGGTGGGAGTTGGCATCTGTACCCCACTCCCCTTTGTGAGGACCCTGATGGATGGTGGATGCCGGTGGCACGTGCCGAAGGGGCATGGCCAAAGAGGCGTGCCCTTTTGCTGTGCCCTTCGGTTGGAACCGGCGGCCGGGGCAACGGAAACTTGTTAATATTATTGATATTTGGTGGCAAGGAGAACTGATTCGGCAAGATATGCAAGAGATGGAGGGGTGATGGATTAATTAGTGGGTAATATGGTAAGGAGGGGTTAGTTGGTTAATTTTGGAAAGAGAGTAGGTTATTTATTTATTTATTAAATTTTTACCCCGCCCCTCCTGAACACAGCTCGGGGCGACTTCCAACAATAAAATACAATTTAAAACCATCCAAACACTTAAAATACCATATAAACATTAAAATGACATATAAACAGGGCCTGGGATATAACTTGCTTGGGATAGGGGAATAAAACTCAACTACCCACCCCCCTCCCCAAAGGCCCGGGCGAACAACCAGGTCTTGCATTTCTGCCGAAATACTAATAGGCTTGGGGCCAGGCGGGCCTCCTCCGGCAGGGAGTTCCAGAGACGCGGCCCGGCCACCGAGAATGCCCTCTCCATTGTGGCCCCCCGCTTAACGTGGGGGACCTCCAAGAAGGCTCCCCCAGCAGACTGAAGGAGCCGCTCCGGGGCGCGGAGGGCGAGGCGGTCCCTGAGGTATGAGGGGCCGAGACCGTGCAGGGCTTTGTAAATCTTTGTAAGGTTAGGGGATGGTAAGGTTAAAGTGGGTTTGTAGAGATGTGTTCCTGCCGGTAGAGGTCCTTAACACCATATATCTTCCCCTGTGAGAGAGGGGTGAGTTGGGGGGTGTACCCTGGTGGCAGCAGGGGACAGTGTGAGTTGTTTGTGGGTGACCCTTGGTGAGAGCAGGAGGTTGTTTGTAGGGCTGATACCGGTGGGGAGAGGGGGAGGAATTGTTGTTCTGATTGAAGGGATGGACTGTAAAGATGAGGGGTTGTTGTTACTGGGCCCCATGTGGGGTTAAACCCAGCTGTATTGATTTACTGTATTGCATCTTGTTGGGTTATTGTATTAGGGTGGGATGCTTTCTTTTGTTTACTGGGTCCCCTGCGTGGGATTGAAACCCAGCTGTATATGCTTATTGTGTTTTGTTTTTCATTTCGTTGTGAGCCAGCTCGAGTTGCCTGTGGCGAGAGAGCGTGGGGTACAAATAAAAATGGAATGGAATATCTGACCTTTTTTGTATGCATCATAAGGATTGCCACAGGGGCAGAGGTGATAGTGATCTGACTAATATGTAAACAGGCTTGGGCTGACGTCCCTGGCTGCACCTTTCAGAAATTTCAACGTATCCATTGTTAGTTACTGTATTGTCAGATCCCAGAAATATCCCGCCACTTAGGAAAATGCAACATTGGGTAAAAACAGGTGTGACAGTGGCCCGCTTTGGCCTGGGACCCACTGGCATGTTTGTTTACTCACCACCAGATATTAGCCTGGGACTGCCTAAGGGCAGGTGGGCAGCTAGCCCAGGCTATGTCTTTGGAAAATCTCAGAGGATGCACCCTGGGCTAAGGGCCATCTATGCGAGCCAAGGCAGGCCAACATAGACTAGCACGTGTGTTTAGCCAAGCACCATTACTGGTCACCTTGACTGTCTGTCATGGAGGGGACGCGGTGCTGGGAGCAAAATGGGAGCAGGGCTGCCCACCCGCATGTTTGCTTAGCTCCTCGCCTTACCTGGGCCGTGCTTGTGGCAGGATGGCTTGCTGGCCATGGGAACATTTGTTCATTGCCCCTCCCCAACCTGAGCCCTATTTGCTGTGGTTTCCTGCCCGGTCCGGGGAGCTGTTGTGCCACCCACATGTCTGTTTTTACCCATAGGTCTTTTAAACTCTGATCCAATTTATTCCCACAACTCTGCATTCCTAATTCATAGATTAGTTGCCATATGACTTCAGCTTTAAATGGCGCAGTTTGAAATTACTAAATGAAGTATGAAAAGGTTCTTCCCTACCCCACCCCCATCAGAAAAACAAACAAAGGGTAAAAATCACTTTTGATGTTAGAAAAGTAGTTTTCTCCTTGGACGTGTATCAAAGCGATTCTGACCAGGTCTGGCATTTGAAAGGACAACCTGCTCCTGCCCTGATCCCATAAAGAAATTTGCAAGGAAGGCAGGTATTTAACTGTATCAGAATACAGTGCAAAGTAATCATGATTTCCTATTTTGAGTATAGCTTCCTGCATTAGTATACGTACTTTGGAAGAGAAGAAGTCAGAGAAAGGAGAGGGCAGGGGAGGAGAATCATTGGAACAGTACAATTCCAGGACACTAATTCAGGGGCAGATTTGGCTAGATTTTTTGTTGTTGTTGTTCCTTTTTGAAAGAAGCACAGGCATTATTATGGGGGGGGGGGGGGTTTGTGTGCATCTCATTTAACTTTTAGGGCAGGGAGGACAGGAATGTCCATATCCCCCACAACTTTTCTCGTTCAAACAAAAAGCTTTTAGGTAGAATTTATTGGGAAGAAGAAGACAAGAAGCTAACCAGCTAAACGATATCCACCATTGGCAGGAGGGAGGGGTAATAATAATAATAATTAATAATAAATTTGAGTTGCAGAACAAAAGGGTTTTTGAAGCTGTTTTGCTGGGGTTTTAGAAAGGAGGGAGAAAGCATGCCCTCCGGCATACCTGATGAGACAGACAAATGGGAAATTTTCCTTAACAACTGGACATTAAGGGCACAATCGTCCACGCATTGAAGTCAAAGTCAGCTCCCATTGACTTTAATGGCTGGAAGATTACACTCAGAGGCTTAAAGGCATCTCCCCAATATTTAGCTTAAACGTAGCCCAACATTAAGAATGACATTTAAAATGTGTAAATGCTCCTATCCTATTGTTGTATATTTGGATGTTCCTGGAAATGTTGTGCTGTGTTTTCTCAGAAGGCTCCAGTTGTACTGGCCTGCAAGCCACAGCTGCAAAGCTTCTTTAAGGTATAAAAGCTTGGCTTTGACAACACTCGATTTATGGCAAGCTTTGTGTTTTTGTACCAATGGTGACGTTTCCTGAATGGTTTTCATCCATATGGTCTCTGAGAGGATAAGGTTTAATAAGATTTATTTGCTGAGAAGGGATGATGTGAAATAAAAATTACAAGGGGTACTGCAAATATGTTTCTCCTGTCCCACTCCCTACCTCCAGCAATATAAAAGTAGTCCCTTCCACCACCACCCCTTCCTTAAAAGTCAGATAACTTATTTCTTTCCATGGAAAATAATTTTTCTTTTAGCAGGCTTTGTGGTCAGTCTTGAGCAGCATGCTAGACGTAGGCCACAATCCACAAATTGCTTACCCCAGTGTAGCCAAGGCAATTTAAACTCTGACCCTGATTTACTCTCTGCGGAAACTGCAATTAGGTTTCAATGGAGCTACTCCAGAGGAAATGGTTTTTGGATCTCAGCTCTAAGGAGCTGGTGAAAACAGTAGAGACCTCCGACTAGTCCCATCAGCACAATTAGTCAGTGAAACGACACCATTTGCACCTACTTGGACCTGGCCAAGAAGCACTTTAAACATTTGCCTTTTTCAAATGGGCCATGCAACTGTGGGGGAGGTGTGTGCATGGCAGTGTGGGCGGTGGTGGGGTGTACATGGGTGCACACACATCCCTCCCACTCGCATCCCCACTCATCCCCATGCACGGAGCAATTGCTGTTTTGGCTAATTGCTCCATGTGTGGGCGATGGGTGAAGGTGGGTGGATGTGCATGTTTTGCGGGAGCACACACACACGTCCATCCACCCGTTGCGGCACTCACATGGACAGCACCCACTCATGCCCATGCAGCAGACCTGCGTGGGCATAAGTGGGTGTGTCATGTAAAAAGGGCCTGTGTCCCAGAATTACTCACTCTAGAAACTGAAAGCAAAAAAAGCAGACACAAAGATTATACCATGGAGATTTCAGGCCATGATGCTGCAGGATGGTAAGTATTCTGGCCCAGTCCATTCACAGGTTTAAGGCTGTGCTTGACTGTATGTGTATGAATAGTTCCATGGATGTCAAATTAAGCTAAGCACATACTTAAGTTTTTTACTGGATCTGAGTCAGTGTTCAACACCTTGTAGGTTCAGTTCCTAAATTTGAAATCAAATAAAATGAGGAATACTACTTCAGCAAGGTGATCTTAGCACTGACTTTGCTTTTTAAAATTAAATTAATCAGCATTTATGTAAAAGTCCCCTTCGCCGCCGCATGTCGGCGACGGGGTTATTGTCCCGCCCCCTCCATGAGAGGGAAGAGACAGGACTGACCTTGTTGCCGGCGGAGCGCGTTAGAGCGCTCTGGCCGGAGAGTCTGTTGCCGGGCAGACTGGGCGCGGCGGGAAAGACGCCGCGCCGAAATCGAGGACAAGCCCCGCCCCCTTTAGAAGGGGTGGAGCAGTTCCTGGCCGCGTGGCGGCAGATCGTCGGGGGAAAGCAACGCAGCAGCAAGGAGAGCTTGCTGCTGCCATTACAGAAGAAGAAAACCTTAAATAAAGAACCGGTTTTGGCGAGATGGGCCGCACTAAGAAAAAAGCGGCCCCGAAGAAGCCTCAACGAGGCGTTCAGGATAGTAACCCCCGGGGGGAAAGCTCGGGGGAGGGGGATGGGGCCCCCACCCGGGAACAACTCATGGAGCGCCTGGCGGCCTGTGAGGCCATGATGCAGGCGCGGGGCCCTCCCCTCACATGCCCACCCCCCCGGGAGCAGCCCGGGCCTTCGAGGCCAGGCCCTCAGCCCTACCCATCGGGGGGGCAGGGGCCACTGGTAGGGGGTCAAAATCACCCTCCCCAAAGGGGCCCCTTACAGGAAGGGCGGGATCCCACCTGCCCCGCACCTGAGGGGGGCCCTAGGAGGGGTAGTAGGCCGGTGATCCCTCCGGCAAGATTTAGAGAAGAGGCAAGGGGGAGAGAGGCAGGGCCCAGAGTAGAGCAGGCCACCCCAGGCCCCAGCAGAACAGCATCAGGTGGGCCCCCCACACCCCAGTGGCCGGCCGGCCAGGGGGCGCTCGACCAAAGGCACGAGCATGAAAGGGGGTACCAGGCCGGGGCCCACACAACGGTCCCCCAAATCCATTTGTCAACCAGCCCGGCTGGGCTGGCTTTCACGACTGGGCACATGTGTGCCCAAGGGGATCCAATGGGAGTCCCGGGCATGGCCCAGTACTATTTGCAGAGTGTAGGCCAGGGAATGGCCTCTACACAGGACCCCCCCGGGAGAATTACTCCTGCCCCACCAGGGGTGGCGGCTCGGGACCCAGCCACACTAATCACTGTTCATGAACCCCCAGCAACCAGGAGGAGACTGAACGAATCCGCCCAGGGGGGGACGAACACCGATTTTGAAATGTGGCAGAGGATCGTCGCTCTCGAAGAAGCGCTGCGAGGCCCCTCGGCCAGGCACGAAGCAGAAGACAACGCCGAGCCGCCCGGTAGAACCCTTCCACAGCCTGGAATGGCGCAAGGTGAGACCCCTACCCATAGGGTGACATTACAATCCACTAGGCAGGAGGAAAGTACATTCCCTCAATCGGTAGACAACAGGGGTACAGCGTACACCGAAAGTGGGCGAGCAGGCCTTACCGAGATACTAGAGCCAGGAATGGGTCAGCTGAACAGGGCTCAGCTGACACCCACACAAAGGGTAGATGCAGTTAATCCACGACTACAGCAAATTGACGGGGAATGGGCCTGGGTGTATCCGGTTCGTTACCCCAATGTGGCGGGGACGAGTGATCGGTCCCAATCGGGACCAGTGGTGCCCGAGAATGTGACCACTACCCCTATCCTCCCCCTCCCCCCCCCAGAATTCAGCTTGACGACTAGCACTACCCCTTCACTAATTATTCGCCCCCCGGGGGGAGTTATCCCAGCGGTTGCAGCCCCATTTGGCAGTCACCTAACGCAGGCAACAAAGGAAAAGATATGGAGGGGAGAATATGTGGATTTGTTCGCACTCCTGTTCAGTGATCCCATCGTGGATCACTCAGAGCAGGAAGGCGACAAAGATAAAGAGCGATTTCGCCGCCCGAAAGCAGACCGGAATTGGGCGAATTGGACTTCTGCCTATGCCATATATATGGGGGTCGTCATGCAGGCTGACCCGGGTCGGGGCCTCGAGCTCCACAAATACGCCGATATTGTGCGGAGAGCGCAGGGGACGGGCCCCCCAGGGGCTTGGTTGCGCTATGACGAAGCATTTCGTCACAGGGCAGCAAACACCCCAGGCCTCCGCTGGGACCACCATGCTCCCGATATTTGGCTCGAGAGCATGGTGGACGCAACAAGGGCACCGCGATCAGATAGTGGTCACCCACTGGTGCGAGGCGGGGTGGCTCCGGCAAACGAACCCTACCGGGCAGAGAACCGCAGGAGGGGCCAAGGTGGCCCCGGCCCCTGCTATGAGTACAACAGGGTAGGCCGTTGCAACCGTCAGCAGTGTAGGTTTCGGCACGCGTGCTCCAGCTGTGGGGGGGGCCACCCTGAGAGCACATGTTACCGGTCCCGTCAGCGAGGTAGGGGTGGCCGCAGCGGTCCAGGAGCAGGTACAGGCAAAGATAACCAAGGCGGGATGTCTGGGTCCCGCCCTCAAAAGGGGGCCGACGCCAATTAAGGTGGAGGTCTTAGAGACAGCCCTGCAAGCACACCCTAACAGGGCGGAGGTGGAGTACGTTGTACAGGGTTTTAGATATGGATTCATAATTCCAGCGAGTGCAGTCAAGCCCCCTGCCCAAGCAAAAAATCTGAAATCCATAGAAGGGAGAGAGGAACTAGTACGGACAAAAATTAGGAAGGAGGTAAAAGAAGGTAGAGTAGTGGGCCCATTCGATCACCCCCCTATACAAGGACTGGTTTTATCCCCATTAGGAATAGTACCTAAAAAGACCCAAGGAGAATTCCGTTTGATCCATCATTTGTCCTACCCTCGAGGTGCCTCAGTGAACGATGCCATACCAAAGGAATTGACAACCATCAAATATGCATCGTTCGATCAGGCGGTCGAGAAGGCAAGGGGTATGGGAAAGGGTGCACTGTTGGCAAAATGCGACGTCAAGTCAGCATTTAGATTGCTACCAGTGCACCCTAATAGTTTTCACCTCTTAGGTTTTCACTTCGAGGGGAAATACTATTATGATCGGGCAATGCCTATGGGATGTTCCATTTCCTGTTCAGCATTCGAACGATTCAGTTCCCTCGTGGAATGGATTTTTAAGCAACGCTGGAGGGGCGGAGAAGTGACCAAATACTTGGATGACTTCCTCTTTTTAGCTCCTCCCCGTTCAGACGAATGTGCAATCGCAATACGGCGATTCCAGGAAATGGCAGACGAATTGGGCATACCCCTGGCACCCGAAAAAACCGAAGGTCCTACCCCAGTACTCACGTACCTAGGGATAGAATTAGACACCAAATTAAAATTGTCCAGATTGCCCAAGAAAAAATTGATAGAATTAAGGACAAAGATTCAGGACTGCAGCCTGGCCCCAAAGATCACCGTCCGGTCTCTGCAGTCCTTAGTTGGGAGCCTTAATTTCGCATGCCGGGTCATTGCACCCGGCAGAGCCTTTTTGTCTAGATTGTACGAGAAGTTAAGGGGGCAGCTACAGCCACATTATCGGATCCGAATTACACGGGACATGAAACAAGACCTAAAAGCATGGTTCGAATTCCTGGTAGAATACAACGGGGTTAGCTTTTGGAGAGAAAAATGTTTGTTGCAAAATGACCTTCAGGTCCACTCCGATGCCGCAGGAGGTGCTGGTTTCGGTGTGTACTTCAGGACAAGGTGGTGCGCCCAGGCATGGCCGCCCGAGTGGCACGAGACGGGGGTTACGAGGGACTTAACATTCCTTGAGCTGTTTCCCATAGTGGTAGCGGTGTTTCTGTGGACAGACCAATTCGCCAACCACACAGTACTATTTTGGTGTGACAACCAGGCGGTGGTCCACATAATAAACACCCTGTCCTCTCGTTCCACCCGAGTCATGCCGTTAGTTCGGGCATTAGTCACGGTATGCCTACGGAACAATATTTTGTTCACAGCACGCCACGTCCCAGGTATTGACAACAGCATAGCCGACGCCCTCTCTCGCTTTCAGATCAAGCGATTCCGGGAACTTGCGCCGGAGGCCAGAGAATTCCCCGACCCCATACCACCGGGGGTGTGGAGCCTTGGGTATTAGAGCTACAAAATACCGTTAGGGGATCCCTCGCCCCCAGAACACAGGCGGCCTACGGTAGGGCTTTCCAAGAGTTCCAAGGTTATAGGGCTACCAAGGGATGGGGATCCGGTTTCCCCATATATGAATCCGAGGTAGTCCAATTTGCAATGACCCTTAGAAAAAAGGGTCTTGCACCGGGCACCATCAGCGGGAAAGTAGCGGCCCTCACGTTCATCAGCAGAATGAACGGATACCCGTCACCAGACAAAGGTTTTTATATTAGGCACATGTTAGAGAGCTGGGCCAGATCAACCACTCCCCCTGTCAGTACCCGTGCCCCCATTACTACCCCCATACTGGTGCGCATCATCAGCATTTTACGCGAGGTGTGCTATGATGAATTTGAATTACAATTGTTCACCACGGCCTACACGATAACTTTTTTCGGAGGGTTTAGGATTAGCGAAGTAGTCCCCTTATCTCGTAAGGACCAAAGCGGGGGGGCATTTAGGATCGAGGACCTAAAAATCACCCCAGCTACAATTCAATTGAGGCTGAGAAGATCTAAGACCGATCAAAAGAGTAGGGGCACCAATGTTGAATTGTTTAGGTGCGGTGACCTGGGTATATGCCCAGTCGAACAGATGAGGAGGTACACAAGCATACGCCCTCCGGTGGCGGGTACATTATTCAGGCACAAGAATGGTTTGCCATTGACAAGCTATCAGTTTAACGCAGTGTTAAAAAGAACTTTAACTAGATTAGGCCTACCATCAGGGGAGTATGGCTCCCATTCGTTCAGAATAGGAGCAGCAACAACAGCAGCAGCAGCGGGATTACCCACCGAATCCATTAAGGCCATAGGTAGGTGGCGCTCCAACGCCTACAAAAAATACATAAGGCCATACCCGCAATAACCAATTATCTCCCCTGTACTTAGGACCCAGGGGCTCCGTGACTGCGAGACGATTGATCTGGATCGTGGGGCACAGCTTGGTCCGTTGGGCTGGCAAAGCCGCCATCAAGAACCACTGGGGGTCTCAACCTGGCCTGGGAGACAATGCATTGGTTCAATGGTATGGAACGGGAGGTATGCGATGGCATCAGCTGATCCCAAAACTCCGATCCCTCCGTGCAGGAATCGTGGTGGCCCCGTTCATAATTGTAATTCATTTAGGAGAGAACGACATCCCAGCAAGGAAAGGGGTTAACTTGATAATTAAGATGAAAAGGGATCTCGCACATATAAGAAATTTGTTTAATCAAGCACAGTTAGTTTGGACCAGTTTAGTTCCTAGGCAAAAATGGGGCAAGGCCATCAATCCGGCCAAAGTTGATAAAACAAGACGTAATGTCAATAGAGAGATAGCCAAGTGGATAGCGAGCATAGGAGGAATTACTCTCCGACATGTTGAAATTGTTTATGAGCGGAATGAACTATTCCGGGAAGATGGAGTGCATCTATCCACAGCAGGCAATCAGTTATATCTCAAGAATTTGGCCCAACAGTTGGAAGTATTGTTGAGGATGTAGGCGGTGGGTGCCGGGGAAGCCTGGCTCCCCCTTTGTGGCGGGGGTCCAGTATGGTTTGGTAGGTTAAATAGGATAGGAATTGATTAAACGAGTCATCTCCTTAAGAGATGGGGAGGTGACACCCAGTGCTAGGCGCAGGCAGCACGCACTGGGGTTATTCCCCGGGGAGGGGTACTGCAGTTCGGTCAGTAAGTACCTGCACGGTCTGCTGGCTGAGCGGGTACTCACCTCCTTACTCAAGCCCACTGTTGGGACGCTCCCCCTTTCGGCCAGAGCCAGGGTGCTGTCGAAGGGGAGCCTTGTTGGTGTTGGAACTGGCACGGGAAGGCACATCCCGGCCAGCGCCCAGTTTATAAGAATCAGTTAGCTAATCATACTGGACCCATATTGCTTGTGCAATCACCCACCGTCTTTGAATTGGTTGAATAAAGAGTGCGGCCTGATTTAATCCAGCACTTGGTCTCTGTGTCTTATTGGGGGGTGCGGCGACAAACAATGCGTTTCTTATTCATTTCCACTAAAGAGTGATTTTCAGAACTTTTTAATCTCTAATCAGTGCACTCCATCTTCTAAAACTATTTTGATTGCTCTGGCAGGACCAAAGCCTCTGGGCCTGATTTTGTTCAACCCAGACAAACAGTTGGGACACTTCTTTTTCCAGAGCAACATCTCTAGAGGATTCCAGTAGCACCCAGAAAGCCAGTCTTTATTATAGACTGGACTGAAACAAACCAGGTAGGGGGTAACCTGCGTTTTTGGTTCTTTCCTCCTTTTGCCTTATATTGTGTCTTCTGTGAAGAGATAACATTTTCCCTCCCGAGGTCCCACTTAAACACTGTTTTGGGTGCTTCTGGAGGCCTCTTAATGTGTACAGTCACACAATACATCTACTGCAGTTTGGGTAGCCTTACTCCACTTCGGTCACCATTGCCAAGCAATGCAGTGCATCGTGTACCCAGCAGCCGCCAGATGTTCTCCCCTCCATAGGGCAGGGTAGGCAACTGGATACTACACCCTGTGTCCTCGTAAAAAGGCTGAGGATGCAGGGCATAGCAGCCTTACCCAGAGTAGGGTAAGGTTGGCCAACACGCAGTAGCATGCTGCCACTTGTGGGATCGGTGTCTGTCTGCCCTGCTGCCAGGCAGCAAGCTACACCACAGGGCTTTGAGCAGCAGGTGCTATCTCCAGCCCTGTGTGGCCATGCCACAGCCAGGGTTGGGATAGTGGGAAGGCCGGGGAGGGTGGTAGGGCAGGGCCGGGCACCTGCTCATCTGGCTGGCACCTTGGCCCACCTTGGGGTGTGGTGGGAGGTCCAACAATGGCCGGCCTGCCTGACTTCCCCGGGGGGGGGGGAACGTCCATCTGCCCTGCTCCTTGCGCTGGCCCCAAAGTGTGGCAGCAGTGAATGTCTGCCACACGGCACGCAGGGATTGGGCCCACTGCAGCTTGTGTGTCTGCACCCATATAGACATCATTTTCTAAAGGGAATTGCTCGGTATTTTCTGAGGGCATGTTCTAGAGAACAGTGTGAAAGCAAATTAACTTCAATTTAATCTAACTGAAGTAACTACTCCCCCCTTGGTAGCATTCACACAGCAACTGCAAACAGGAATAGGTACTTCCCCTAATAGTACTTGGAATCTTCCCCTAATAGTCATGATAAACAATGTCCCTTCACTTTTTACTTCACAGTAAAGTAACATTATAGTTCCTTCAATGTCAAAACAAAGGGGAGAAAATACTCCTTGTTTTTCAGGAGCACATCTCTTCCTATTCCACGATAACTGTTTATACGAATTTTTCAGAAGTAAAAGAAATATGAGGCACAATTACCGCAAAGTATCCATTCATTGGAACATGGCCTAAAATGTGTGTGTTAATCACCCAATAGCTGAGACCCCCAAAATCACTAGTCACTTTTGAAAATCTTCATCTTTGTGTGCACTACCATCAGAACCATGCAAAGGAACAAATAAAAAGAGCTTTGCTTGTTATTTATGGATAAGAAAGAACAGACCAAGTAAAGCATGCAAGGGTTAATCTGCAAGGAAATAGGACTCATTGTGTCACTGCAAGTTAAAAATATGTCATCTGCCACAAGGCTTGAATTAATATTGTTTAAAAGGAGTAGCATTGATGTACTGTAATAGACTTATATTAATAGGACAGCAGAGTCATCAGTCTCCAGGTTGGTGTGATGGCTGTGTACATTGAACATGAGCAACTTGACAGGCAAGTAACAAAACCTATCTATCACTTCCAACATGAAGATGGTGCGATAATTAGGTTTACAGTGGAAATAAAATATAAGCAAATAAAGTGTTGGAACCGACGGAACTGTTAAGGCCTAGTGAAGATGTGATGAAATATAGAAGGTGGCATCATAGTAACTTCTGCTAGGTATTCAGAAGTTGTCATCTCCTTGATCCTTTCTTGGAGTAAAATTTGATTTGTTCTCTGTTCAGCATTAAAGGAACTTTAAGTTTAAGTGACCAGCCCTGCTTTCCTGACTCACATAATCCATGCACCCCTATTCACTGGCTACACATGCATGTGTAACCAGTGTTCATGTACTATTCCATACGCCAGCCTTGAGATTTTTGGTGGTGTTAGTAGTGTTATTTATTACTTGTAGTTGCAGAACCACCTTGATGAACCCAACAAAAGTAGGGTGTTTTTAATTGTTGTTGTTGTTGTTGTTATATTTATATAGTGCCAGCAATGTACCTGGTGCTTTAAAAATGTTGAAAATAGACATGGTCCCTGTCCTGGGGGTTTACAATCTATAAAAGACACGGGAAGACAAGGGATGGGGGCAACAGAGGAAGAGCCAATGATGTATTCATGAAGGCGTGAGGTTGCAGGTGCATGTGCTTAGCTTAGTTACATCAGGGAAGGAAGGGGGACTAGGAATGAGGAGCTAGGAAAGGCTTGACAAAACAGGTAGGTTTTCAGGAAGGATTTGAAAGTTGGGGGGTAGGGACAGGAACAAATATATGTGGGGAGTGAGTTCCAGGCACGGGGGGCAGCAAGGGAGAATAGGGTGAATACGCTCTGAGGATCAGCGGAGCTGCGAGCAATCAAGGGTGGCGGTAGAGGAGGCGTGGAGCATTCGGAAAGGAGCATAGCGGGAGACTAGTGTAGAGAAATGGGGGACAAGGACATGGATAGCCTTGTAGGTAAAGACAAGAAGCTTGTGCTGAATGCGTTCAGGTAGCAGGAGTCAGTGAAGAGAGGCAAGGAGGGGCTGCACGTGATCAAAGCGGCAGGCAACGTGGATGATCTTGGCAACAAAGTTTTGACTAGATGAGAGAGGGGCAAAGTGAGAGCAGTGAAGGCCAGTGAGAAGGAGGTTGCAATAGTGAAGAGATAACCAGACCATGGACTAGGGTTTTAGCAGTGGTGGAAACAGTGAGGAAAGGACAGATCTTAGCGATGTTGCACAGGGAGAGACAACAGGATCTAGCAACAGATTTGATCTGAGGTTTAAAGGAGAGGGAGGAGTCCAAGACAAAGCCCAGGCTATGTGCCAGAGGGACAGGCTGAATGGTGACACCCTCAATGGAAATTGAGAATGAAGAAAAGGGAAAGGACAGCTTCAGTGGGAAGATGAGGAGTTCAGTTTTGGCCATATTAAGTTTGAGTTGACATCTAGGAGATGTCAGAGAGACAGTTTGTGGTACGAGACTGGATAGAGGAAGAGAGGGGCAGGGTGGAGAGAGAGAGGTGAGTGTCGTTGGAAGCTGTGCGATTCAGTGGGTTTGCCCTGGGAGAGAATGTAGAGGGAGAAGAAAAGCAGGCCAAGAACAGAGCCCTGGGGAACTTCAACCAAGAGGGAAAGTGATGTGGAGAAGGTACCAACAAGAGAGACACTGAAGGAGCAGTTAGGGAGGTAGGAGGATACGGAGCGAGTCAAGAAGGAGCGAATGGTCAACAGTGTCAAAGGCAGCAGAGAGATCAAGCAGGACAAGAATTGAGCAAAGGCCATTGGAGTACTGAGATGGGCAGTGTGTACACACACACACAGCTCTTGCGCAGTGTTCAGCTTTTCCATTTGGACACATACAGTGGCCGACAAAGCAAGACTAAAAATTATGGGGGACTAGGAATACTGCTAGGTTCAGTAATCTGAAAGGTTAGTAGCTACAGAGGTGGGGAAGAATCATCTTCTGAGGCCTGTTCCCACAAGCACTTCAGCATACATAGTCTCAAGTCATTATCACCAATGGAGTCCTCTTTTATCGGTCTCTCTACTTGCACCCTGCCCGTTTTTCCTGCTTTGCTCAGAAAGCAGATTCTGAGGGCAAGTGAGAGCAGAGACAGGGCAGCCGCTTCAGTTGTTGCTGATTCTCTGCCAGCCCAGAGACCAGAGTCGTATGGTATACACATGCATGTAGGGGTTGGGTTGAAATGGGTGCTGAAGCTCTATTCCAGTGAGAGGAGATTTCTGCTAGGGCTAAAATGAGATTTCACAAAAACAGGAATTCCCGTCGAAAGCCCAATTCCCAATACCATCTCGGTCAAATCAACAACTTCTCAGTACTCGGTAATGTCTCGATTGACCAATAATTTGCTTCCCAGGATCCCACTTACCACTTTGCTATTTGCTGCTTTGCCATCCATTTTAAATCCCGAGGAGGTAATACTAAGCATAATACCGCATTTATTTTATTTTCTCTGCACTCCATTTTCCTTTCTACTTTCTTGTTACTCATTGGCTGGTACACAGATTCTTTTACAAATCTGCAATCCAGTTGCAGATTGGTGAAAGTAAATGGAACAACTTACAACAACAATTCTAATGGAAGGCCCTGGTTTTTTAAACAGTGTTTGGGCAGGCTCAGGGGCTGAGGAGTCACACAGTGATTGGCTCAGAAATGTGGAAACAATCAACAGATTGGTCATTGTTTACCCAGAAGTAAAAGAGTACCCTCGGCAATGCGGTAAGTGGTTAAATGAATGGCATGCGATAAACAGTAAGTGGAAAGTTGGTAAATTGGGATGGTATCTTGTGAGAATTGAGAAATCGTATTGGTATTGGGAACTAGTTGGGAAATCAATCCCAGTTCCTGAGATGGTGAAATTACTCATGAGTAAAAATTTTGCTGCTCGTTTCAGCCCTAGTTCCTGCCATGCTACTCAGCATCATGATTATGCTCCTTCCAGGTTTAACCAACACTCTCCAGGTCAAATTTGTCACCTCTAGTGAATCACCCAGAGAAATGGGGGGTGAGGGTAGAAGCAAGGGCAGGGCCATGTCAGAAAAGGACATGATGGAAGAGGCTTCTCCACCTCTTTCTGACATGCCCCCACGGTGTGACATCATGACCCTCCAAAGGAGAGTCCCTTTGTCCTGCAGCCTTTGAGTGCTGTGATGTCACAAAGCTCTGGAAGGCTGTGGCCATATCAGAAAGGGGTGAGAGTTCCTTTGCCCCGTCCCCTTTGGGTCGAAACCTCAGGGAAGATGACAATCGTAGTCATGGCTCAGTACATCCCAGAGCAGCAGAGGTTTTAGTAAGAAGCAGCTGAAGTAGAAAGGTTGAATTGGGGGAGGGGAGTGGTTAGTCCCTCCAGCCGTTATGATACATATAACCAAAAGATTCCTATCTGCATCTCTGCTGTATCTCAGGTTACACAGCATTGTCATTGCTTTCCATGGACACAATGGGTGCTTTTAAATGGAAGAGCTGCCCCAGTGCTGGCCGTGCCAGCCCACTTCACCCCCGGGTGGCCCATCTGTCTAAAGGCACCCCGCCAGGTATGCAGGCAGGAAGCAGACTGAACCTGCTCCAGGGCAGCCTTGCTGGCGGTGCTTCAGTACATCCTGGAGCACCGGCAGCAGAGCAGGCCATAGCGAAGCAGTGGTCCATCTGAGCTGCAGACCCATGCTGCTGTTCCACTTCCAGTCAGCTGTTGCCCCAGCAACACCATAGTGTTGAGGATGGCTTAGCCTTCACCTCTATCGTGTGTGTGGGACATCGCATGGGTGGACCATGGGCCAGAGAATCTGCTAGGCCCATCTGACCTGGACCCAGGTATGGCTGGGAGTGGGCAGCATGCAGGGGTGCACCTCGGAGCTGCTCCAAGGGTGGGCAGCCACAGATCCATCAGAAAACACCCAATGGAACAGATTTGACTCCTATTTAGGGTTGTCGTACCTCCTTTTTAATCCAGGATGCTTATGAAAAATGCATAGTGCACTTTGGAACCAATGCAGCCCTGCACCATGTATTTTTTATAAGTGCTCTGGATTAAAGGGGAGGCATGGCATACCTGCTCCTATTGAGATTGATGAAAATCAGACATTTACAGGCCTGAGTGTCTTCTAGAGGTGGTGTAAGACTTGTTTATTTGAAAAGGCATTTGGTGTGTGGGGATAAATTGAAGATTGGGATGGTTTGGGAATGGGGTGGTGGTATTGGGTGGTGTCCGGGGTGTGGGGGGAGGGGTTGTGGTAGGATTGAGTGTTTTATTTTTAGGTTTTTGTATTTTAATGTTTTTATGATTTGTAAGCTGCCCTGAGACTTTGAGAAGTGCAGCACAGAAATTTAAATAAATAAATTGACATGATGGAGAACAGAAGGTAAAAAGAAACGCGTCGCTGGCCCATGCATATTGGCACATGTTGTCCTGGGATTCAGCCACACGTGTAGTCCCGTGCTGCCAGATGTTGACCTGTGACTGCCCCGGGCCAGGGAGGCGGCTGGCTCAGGCTGCGTCCTTGGGAAAATCTTTGAGGTGCAGCCTGAACCAAGAGACAACCATGCAGGCCCACACGGTTTATTCAGTCCCGCCATCTTCTCCTCGGGGCAGGGCCTGATGGCAGAAAAGGTGTCATCACCAATGCGAGGGTGTGCTTGGAGGGATGCAGGCAACCGGTTGTGAATTAGATCTATGTCCGTTGGAGATAGCTAGGTTGTTGTGAGCTGGGTATAATTTAAGGACCGTAAGTTGACGGACACCTTTTCTGCCTTGCAACTTCTGGTGCACCTGGATGCTATTGGATTCCTGGATCCATGTCATTCTGGCTTTCAGTCTGGATTTAGTACTGAGACTGTCCTTGTGGGGCAGCCACCCAGGGCATCTTTCTGCAGATCCTTGTTGTGGAAACTTGGTGGACAGGTGATACTCCCAGGTGACCTCAGAGGCCATGATGAGGGATTAGGTGGTCTTTCGAATTGAGGGATGAGGGATTAGGTGGTCTTCGCCATAGCTGGTCACCATGGATGCCTGTCATGGTGGGGGTGGGAGTGGGGGCAGGGCCAGCTGCCAGCACATATGTTGTAGTCCCTCGCTCTACCCGGGACAGGGGAGGATGCAGTGGGACGACTCTCCAGCTGACTGGGTTGCAGGCACGTTTGTTTTGTGCCACTCATTGATGTGGGATATGGCTGCCATGCTTTTCCACCCCAGGCCAGGCCAGAGAGCCGCTGCATCACCTGCACGTTTGTTTTTACCCAACGTCTGGCCCCAATGGGCTAACGTTAGATGGTGTGTAAAGCAGGCTCTATTGCTGATCTGTCCTTCGTTGCCCCACCCCACCCCCACGGATGTGTTTACACTAACTTTAAACAGTCCAGGAGAGTAAAGACTTTTCTCATTCTCAGAGTAAGTCCAGCATGGGCAGCAGTAGTACACGCTTCCCTGGACTGTGTGCTTCCACTCTGTCCTTTTGGTTACTTCATTGGTCACTGCGCTCTTAGCCCCTTCAACCGAGACTGATAGCAAAATCCCAGCCGTGATGTGGAAACTTATCTGTGGGGAACTCTGCTTAGATACCCCCCCACCCCAATTTCACGTAAAGCACTATGGGCATGAGCTGGAATTGAACTAGACCTAGGGCTGAAGGCAAGGCAGGAATTTGCAGGGTCAGGGCAGGAGGACAGGATCTCTGAGGCAGGAGTCCCTGTAGAATTAAATTTAGGAGACTCAAGGGTTGAGAGAGACAGTTTTTCCTGTCTGTTTCTGATATGGTCAGGTCCCTTTTTGAGGGCTGTGGCATCATGGTGCTTGGAAGAGGGGCACTGTCACATCAGAAAGAGGTGAAGAAGGCCTCTCCCTCCCCCCCACCCCACTTCCAATGCACCCCTGCTCCTCACCCAAAGGGACTGGAAGGGCAGGCAGAAGCTAGTCTGGGTGGGTGATGCTTAGGGTTACCTGGTTGGGGCAGTTAGGACCCAGAAGGAAGCATCTGTCTCAGCAGTGGCAGCTGGTGGGACCCCAGGAAATTTAGTAGAAGTGTCAGCCTGCAGACCCTATGAAAGCTGCCCCATCTGCCCCGCCCTAAGGCCAGCTCCGATTGAAGGGTTCTGTATCGCAATCCTTTATTCTTGTTTTATTTGATGTGAGCCGCCCCGGGATGCCGTAGGCATGAGGGGGCGGCCAATAAATATAAAGAAATAAATAATAAATAAATTAATTCCCTGAGCTATTCCCTTCTTCCTCATAAAAACCCCCTGTTAAGCAAATGCCAAGTTAGTGTATGAAGCGAAGTCAAGAGAGAGAAAAAGCTACGGAAATCCTTAATTTGTTTTCTTCTTCAGCAAGCTTTTTCTTCACTAGCCATTGCGACCCTGGAAAGTCGTTCCCTGATTATTCTCTTGAGAGATTACTCTAATTTCTTGCTGCTGTAGATGGCCATATGATCAATTGTCATCAGTCACTGCCTGATGATGGGTCATTAGTTACCAGTGCATACTTGGGTGGAAAGCACATGCGACTTCCATTAGGAGGCAGAGTGCACCTATATCAAATATGAACTGTAGAGTAGCTTATCATTAATAACATCTCAAGACTGTCCTCCTGAAGTTCCATGCACAGAAGCTGCCTGTGCAGCTTGCAAGTTATAATGCTGATTCTTTAGACAAGGATTGCATAGTTTTTATAATCAGGAAATCTTTGAAAATAAAGTCCCATATTTAATAGCCTGGTTCAGTTAGCAGATTTTTATTTATTTTTTTGCAATGAGAAAGACATGTGATTCTGTCTGTGCTTTGCAATGTAAATGAGTTCCAAAAATCTTGCATTGGGTGATTAAATGAATTGATCCAGTCTGGTGCAATCAGGGCCGGCCCGAGGCATGTGCCACCAGTGCCCAGGCACATGGCCCCGCAGGCGGTGGGGCCCCGCGCCACCACGGGCTAGAGACTGACAGACACTGCCGGTTTTTGTTTTTTTCCCCACCGGGCATCTCCAAATCAGTCCTCATGGGGAATGGGGGGATGTAAACTTCCTGGGAATCCCTGGCCAGTTATACGTTGCGGAGCTGAGCTGACACAGTCAAGTTGCAGGTAAGTAACCAGTCGGCCCTCATCCCCTGAAAATCCACACACACACACCCATTCTAGCGAGTGCCGGTCGGCCTTTGGGGCCCCACAGCAAGGCTTGGCATATGGCCACTGAAACCCTTGGGCCGGTCCTGGGTGCAATGTCTGTGAGCTTATTGCGCTGAGACTGGAGTACATGCTTGTAGCACCAGGGAAACTTTAGCGTTATGCAGGCTCTATGATGATCTAGAACAGAGGTTTCCAAACTGTGGTTAGGACCCCCACATGGGGTCACAAAATCAGCAGATGGGGTCATGATCCCAATTGATACTTTTAAAATGTGCGTGTCTTTGGGTCACGGTATTATGTTTACATTTCAAAAATGGGGACACCCAGGGGAAAAGTTTAGGGATCACAGATCTAGAGGCCAGAATGTCTGAATAAGAGTCTGGTGGCCATGTTGGTCCCAAATATAAGAGACAGAGACAAAGTAGTTCAGGTGATGCTTGGACCAACTACTGAGCATATGCAAGGTTTGGGGTCACCTTTTTGGGGTATGTAAGATGTTGGAATGGACTTGTAGATCGGACTTGTTACATGCCTGAGGAAGTGCCCTGTGTGACATACTTTCACCAATTCTGGACACATCATAGCTGAGGGTCCAAACCATGGGTCAGATGATCCTTAGCCAGTGCAAATCTTTGTAATCAGTGGAGTGATGTGGATTTAAACCAGCTGATAAACTGGCACCCTGATATTTTAAAGAAGTATAGCCCTCTTTCAGATGGGGACTGCTGTGCTGCATTGCTTGCTGAATCAGTTCTTCAGGCCAGAAAAACCATTCTCTTTTCGTCTCCACCTCCATGGAGGACTATGTACTCTAAGGGCTATGGGTTTGGGTCCTCGAGGCACACCTCGCTGGTTTAGGAGGAAAGACATCCAGAAGAGAACAGTGATGAAAGGAAAGCCATTGTGGAGTGTGTCACTAAAGAACCAAGCTATAAAACTGAATCTGATGGATATGGGATTTTTTGCTCATAAACCTGTTCCATCAACATGCAGCCCTACAGCGAGGCATCCGCTTAGTGTAGCATGAACACTTGGGATGTTTATTCTCATTGTCCTTGCTGGTGTGATTAATTTAGAGAGCCCATGTCGAAGATGAGCATGTAGTTCATTTCCTCTGCCCATTGATCCCTCTGCACAGGACACCAAAGGTACCATCTAATGCACATAGCAGTGCTGATTGTCAGTCAGGACCATTTTTCGACTGGCAACTGAGTGGAAACGAAACAACTCATTCATTTCACAGAATGGTCCATATGCTCTTAAGGTTAGATTAATTTGTATGCCACCAAAGTTGGCTGAATTGGAATGTGCACTGTAACTTCTCTGATCAATAAACCATTTGCCAACCCATGTAATCCCACTTACAAATTTTGGCTGTCAGACTGAGGAGGAAGGAAAAAATTTTGTCCAACTTCCACACCTCTGTGTTTAGAGCAGAAGATCATCAAATGTGGGTCAGGACTTCAAGAGCCACCTGTAGATGAGGTTGCAATCCTGAATGATATTTGTTATATACTTTGCATGTCGAGCTGCAGCAGGTAGCACTTTTGCTACCCATGGGTAACACCCATATTTTGGGGAACTTGGTGGGGTACCCAGCCCCCATTTGGGTACCCAGTGCCTCAGAATGCAGGTATTACAGGGGCATCCCAGGACAGCCAACCCGCATTGCCATTACCTACTGGCTGGCCAAACCCATTTCTGGAGAGGCCAGTGCCTTCATCACACAGATCCTAGCTGCAGTTCTTTCCCAATCTCTCAGGTTTACGTCAAGATTTTTTTTTTTTTCAAGACTGTGTTTTAATGAAAGTCTGTGTTGGCTTTACTTCTATTTAGCATGTGTACTTGCCATTCTTTTATTTGCCATTCTTTTATTTATCTTCTCTTTGCTTCTGTTCATGAACTGAATTTGTAAGTTTTGAAATCAGTTTCTGGTGACCATTCTGGTACTTTATTTATACATGTGTTACTTGCAATTATTATTTTACCCATCCAGTTTTAATATATATTGAGAAAAAACCCTTGTTTTGGGATGGGACCCCTGATCTTGGGGACCTGGTACAATTGTGCCCCCATCCTTCCCTGCCCCCACATCAGGTCTGCAAGTCTTAGTTGTTATCTAAGGTCACAGAATAACATTTAAGCCTCAAAATGGGGTCACATGAGCAAAAAGCATGAAAATCACAGTTCAAAAGCCAGACAAAGGGTCCCCTATGAACAATTTATCTGGCAATTTATTTTGGCATGTTTTCTGCTCATGGATTGTCCTCAGGCTTCAATTGTTGTTAAATTGTTTGAGGTCTACCATTGTTTAGCAAGTCAAACTGAACACATTTCAGCCTCTGTATTGTTCACAAATGTTTGCTAATGCTGTTTCTTGAACCCTGTTTCTTCAACTTTCATGTCGTAGAGAAAGGGCTGATTCCCCCTTCCTAAAGCTGCCAATCCTCTGGCTGTTTAGTGCCAATGCTACCTCTTTGTTCTTGCACAAGTCCCTTTGAAGTGGAGGGGACTCCACACTGGGGTAAGCAGCTAGAGGGTCACACTGACAGGCTTGAATTTGCAAGGGAGCTGAAAGGCGTTTGGGGCTTTAGCCCCACTGAAATTCAATTGTATCTGGGGCCTGATACAAAGCCCATTAAATATAATGGAATTCTTTCCACTAACTTCAGTGACTTTGGATCAGGTTCATAATTCCTTTACACAATCCCATCCTTACTCAGAAGACGATAAAGATGTCAAATCCGTACAAGTTTAACATAATCTTATAACTCTACTATGCCTGTAATGTCATTAAAATGTTACAAGAGGTGATGTTCTACAAAGTAGAACTCCTTCAGAGAAACTCTGAGGGGTGTGCTTAAGAATTGAGCTTTCACTGTCAACAGTGCTACCATCAGAAAGCAAACAGCTCTGTTTTCCCTTTAGTTGCACCTTTTAAAACTTTGTGGAGTGGAGTGAACTCGCCTTAGTACAATGGTTGCAAGGCCTGTCGGGAGAGCGTTTTGCAGCTTGAGTCTCATACTTACAGTTTAGGTTCATAACTCAAGGTACTATACTGCCACAGCACATAAAAATAAAGCGGAGATCTTGTCATAGATATTTTGTTGCAGTGAGACTCATGCATGACGGAGCGAGAAGGAGGGGATGCCTGTTTTTGGAAGGTCATACTCTATGAGCATGTACTGTCTTTCTAGTCCTAATAAAACACCAAGGGATGAAATGAACCTACTTAAATTATAGAATGATTCAGGGCATCAGATTGTTAATAATTTAGAAAAACGAGATATAAAGCTCTCGCTTGAGCATACCCTAAAGCAAATTTAAGTAGAGCACACAGCTAGGATTCTGATTGTTTTCACAGGTGTTAGCACCATATGAATTAAATGAAGAGAAGGGGGGAAAAAGAACCAGTGAAACATTTATGAGTCATTAGAATTATGTTGTTTTCTATTCTGTCCTAACAACTGAAAAAAAGGTGTAATTTACATCTGCAGCCAAATGGCGTAAAGCAACACTATTTTTCACCAACATGAAAAGAGGAGACTTCCAGATGACTACTTGGGTAAAATTTCTGCAACTCTCAAATCCTGGATTCTCGGTTTTCATGTGGACTTCTGACAGCTAAAGTTATTGCCCCATAAAAAACTAAATAAAAGAATATACTAACTTTGAATACACTCAACATGTGGTTTCAAGAAGCCAAGAAACATGTTCTATGACAGACACCTTTACATCCAGAATATTTCTACTCTTCATCAAAGAGGTTTCAAGAGCCACTTCCACTTCCTTGCAAAAATTAATGTGTTTTCCATTCTTTTACAAAGGGGTTTTCCTTTTTTTCTGAATTGTTTTGTAGCAGATTTTTAAGTATTTGCATGAAAGGGGTACACTGACAGACTAATCTATAGCAGGAAAGCAACAACTAAACAAACAGATCCATGTCTACAATATTTCATATATCCAGTTTCCTGAGCTGATAAGTGTTTATTTTTCCTATTGTAAAAACCTGCACTCATAATGGGGCTCACATGACTGATTCCATGCAATGACTAATATTTTAACAAAGCCGTAGGAACCTTGGCTTCCCACGTGCTATGTAGTTGGCTAAGAAAGAAAGCAGCTGATTTCTCAGGACCTCCATTGCAGACAAACCCTCAGAACATGTTGTGCTTTTCAGCGGACACATACACCTAATAAACCAAAACAAGAGGAAGATTGAACTGGGTTTCATTTTTCTCCTCTCATCATAGCACCCACCTTATTTGTTTATTTTATCTTATCCTGAAATTTCTCCTATCCTGGAATTTCTCCTAACACAAATCCAGGGTCAGTTCTGCCTGGCTAACTGACATCTCATAGTCCTCAGTATCTCTTTAGGAGGCAAACTATTAAAAATGCATTAGCTTGGTGTGGATGGTAATGTGCCAAATGCTGCCGATTTTGAAGACAATCTGGTAAGCCTCTTTCTCCCTCCCTCTGTCATGCACTCCTGATGGCCATGTGTTTAAAATCTTTGCGTTCATGATCATTGTTTTTTAAATGTGTTACTAGCAGACACAGGTGAGATGATTGTTTGGCTGGGGAGTAAACTGAGTGAAATGCTTTTTTCCCCCTTTTCAAGCTCACTCCAAACTTTGAACTTACCCTTCTTTCTATCCTGCCAAAACACAAGCCTTCAGCATCCAAAAATGTTACACATAACTTTTGGCTTGCTTACAGTTGATGATCCAAGCACTAACATTTGCCTTCTGCAGCTGAGCACCGTACGAAGGAGAATAATCCACCTTGGAAATGGGAAGCTCTGCTGCTGTCAGTTCTTGGAGCTGATTATTGGGGCTGTGTTTTTATCTGCTCTGCTTGTGTAGCAATTAAAAGCAATTCCCTCATCAGTTATCATCTGGTGAAACAAGTTTTCAAACAGTGTTTCATGTGTGCATTTACTAATCAAAACTTATGTTAATAAGGAAGGGTGAGAGACCATTTAAAGGTGATGTAAAACAAATGGTTTCTGTTCAATTAGTATAATGAAAATACATCCTATGCCTCTTCCGTGATAGGGTTGGGGCAGATTGGCAGCAGCAGTACCAGCCCTGGCCCCCATCAAGCTTAATCCGTCCCTGAGTAGGGGCTGCAAAATTATGGAGCCTGGCAGGATAGCTTCCCCAGCCCCTCTGAATTCCTCCTCTGCTGCTCCATCATCCCTACCCCCCCAATTGGCAGGATCTCTGGGGCAGGCTTGAGCCCCAGCACTGGGCTGACTGAATCTCTCTCATGCATGCCTAATAAACCCTCATGCATGCCTAATAAACCCTCAGGGATAGTGCTGGTGCAACTAGCAGTGCACCAGCACTATCCTCATTCACTGAAGCGGGGCTGGTGCAACTCCATTGAGATGCACAATAAGCTGCTAGGTAGGAACAGATACAGCTTGACTCTTCTTCTGTTAAAACTGAATTTTCCACTAAGGAGGTGTGTGATTTCCAGGCAAGGCCAACACTTCGCTCTTGTGTGCCACATGAACAGTCCACTCTCAAGACATTATTATAATCGTCTTGTTTCTGGAATGGTATTTGACAGTTAAAATATAGAAAACAAAACTCCATAGGCTGCTTTTACATGTGCGCGTGGCCCTGTACCACAAAATCATGCGCCACGTCAAAGATCCCATGGGCGGGGTTTAGACGTGGCGTCATGCGCATGATTAGCCGTTTGCACATGCTTTAGTGCCACAGACTAAATACCTCAATATCAAGGTATTTAGTCCGCGGCACTAAAGCATGCGTGGGCAGCTAATCATGTGCGTGACATCACGTCTAAACCCCGCCCATGGGATTTTTGACATGGCGTATGATTTTATGGCACGGCGCCACGCGCACATATAAAAGCAGTCTTAGACTGATAATGACAGTGACATGGCCCGTTTGATTGTCCAAGGCTCCTGCTCTGCACTCACAGCACTGAGGCTGCCTTCCCAGAGAACCTCTGCAGTGTTTCTTGCTCTGGATGCTAACTATGGATGTTTATAAATAAGATGATAGTCAACACGAGAAGGGTCTTTGGCTGCTTCCACGGAGCCTCCATTCATGGCAAAGTCCTGGGACACCATATGCCCACCATGTGGGCCAATCTGGGCCAGTGTTTGTCCATGCGTCTGCCCCATCTATTCAGGTGAGTGCAGCCTCCATGCAGGCAAAGCACCTAGAGTGGTCCCAGCAGTTGGAGCAACAAGCTCACTAACTGCTCTTGCTCTCTTTGGGGCATCTACTGTTCACTTTCACTTTGGAGTGCTCAAAAATGGCACTCTAAATATGAACCCACCCCCCCCCCCCCCAAAAAAAAACAACCCAGGAAGCAAACAGCGTGGGGAGCTTCCTGGACCCAGAATTCTCAGAGTCCTGTCAGAGCTGCCTGCTCTCTCTTCACTCTTCAGGCATAACTGTCACATCTCCCTCCCAGGGCTCTGATGGCACCAAAATCCAACTATTCAAATCAGTTAATCAGGGCCCAGGCCACTGGGGCAGAAAACCCCTCCCATGTAGGNCCCCCCCCCAAAAAAAAACAACCCAGGAAGCAAACAGCGTGGGGAGCTTCCTGGACCCAGAATTCCCAGTGGTTGTGAGTCATGAGAGAGGGCTGGTGGTGGACAGAGTGCGGTACCTGCTTGTGTATTGGATTTGCCACACAAAACCCCCTGGGTGGTGGCTACCCATACCAAACATGGGACTCTTGCAGGCTATCATCCATTTATTTTCACCATATCTCAGAGTCCTGTCAGAGCTGCCTGCTCTCTCTTCACTCTTCAGGCATAACTGTCACAGCTCCCTCCCAGGGCTCTGATGGCACCAAAATCCAACTATTCAAATCAGTTAATCAGGGCCCAGGCCACTGGGGCAGAAAACCCCTCCCATGTAGGTGGGATGAAAAATTTGAAACGAGGACGAAATTATGGTTTTAGCAAAAATAGGTTTTGATTTTCTGATTGGGAAGAGGAAATATGAGAAGTTAGGAAGTGGAGTGAAAGAGATTGGGGAATATAGGCATGGGGAGTGCCACAATCCCCCCCATCAGAGGGGCATATGGGCATGGGGAAAAGGGTGGGGGTTAGATTGATTCCCAAGTGAGGGGGGGTAGAAAGGGTGAAGTTTATACCACGAGACACCTGAAAGAAGGGTTTGGGCATGGGAGGAAGAAGAGGCTTATGATGCCTCAATCCCTTCTCCCATGAGAAGGGGGATATGGGCATTGGGGTCAAAGACTGTAAATTTTAATCTTGTTTTTAAATTGCAATGTGTTTTGTGGGTGGGTGTGTGGGTTTTGTATTTTATATTGATTTTACTTTCTGTAGGCTGCCCTGAGTCCTTTATGGAAAAACGTGGGATAGAAATAGATTTTTTTTTAAATGTTTTTTAAATGCTTAAGATCACCAGGAAGCATAGTTCTAGTCAAACCAGCATGTTTAGTATGTGTTTTCAGAATTGGTGCCAATAAGGATCAACACCAGTGGGTGACAAAAAACATAACAAGGGCCTGCTACGGCCCACTTGGGCCAGAGACTCACCACCACGTCAGTTTCTGGGCCACCAGATTTGGGCCCGCTGGTGCCATGACGTAGAGCTGGAATTGGTCCCACAGATGATCATGGGCCCATAGCCATGCCTGCCTGTGACTGGCAACCATGGCTTTCTGTCATGGTAAGGGGTGGGGCACTGGGGACATGCTGGGGGCAGGGCTGCCCAGCCCAGGGTTGCCACCTATGCACACACATGTAACACACACACACACATTCATACATATTTTTGTTCCCAGAGGTTGGTGCCCAGGAAAGACAGCACCCGGAAGTTCCCCGGAAGGCCTAGAGTGTCTCTGACGCCGGCAGCCACAGCCGGCGCTGAGGCCGCCGGACCGCCCGCCGCCGCCGTCGCCGCACCCGGAGCTCCGCAAAGGTAAAGCACTGGCAACTTTAGTAGGGGTGATCCCTGGGGGGTTGGGGGGTGTTAAACACACACACCCCAGGGATCGGGTCTATACTTACCGGCGGCTGTGGGGATGCCGCGGCCGCTTGTGCTGGGGGGGTGGGCTCTTTTTTTTAACAAAAATCCAGGCTGGGCAGGGTGGGTGGGGGGTTTCCCCCCTTCCACCCGCGCAGCCTGGACTCGGGGAGGGTTTTTTTTTTTTTACTTTTTTGGGGGGACTTACATTGCAGCCATTCATTTAAATGGCTGCAATGTAAAAAAAATCCGGTACCCGGAATCCGATACCGGGACCGGATTTACCGGGTTGAATCCGATAATGCCGTACACCCAGCACCGGTATTATCGGATTCCGGATTTACCGGTATTCCCACCCCTAGTGTTAAATACTCACTCAGAAGGCTCATTATTTCTTAAAATCTCTTTTGCTATTGTGCTGTTTATGTGACAATGTGGTTGTGTAGCGTTTGTGCAGACGGCATTTTGGAACTAATCTTCCTAGACCTTAGGGTGGGCACGAGTAGTGACATACACATTCATATTTCTGTTCCCAGGGGTTGGTGCCCAGGAAAGACAGCACTGTGTAGCTGCTCCTTTAGCCCGGGTTCTCTGACCCTTATGGTGAGCCGGCTTAACAACACCCCACGATCATAGCTTACTTTGTTAATAGGATAGAGTACACAATACTTTCAATTGTGCCCCTTTATAGGTTTGTTTGTTTTTGGGTCACACACACACACACACACACACACACACACACACACACACACACAGAGCAGAAGGGAGCCCCTTGAAATAGGACTACTCCTTGGAATGAGTATTTTTAAACAAGCTGTACCCTTACAGACCCCAAGATACTCTTCCTGTCAGCGGAGATGGAACTACCCCCAATAGCATGAAGCCTTTATGGAGGTTGAACTCATAAGGGGGGGGGGGGAACAAACTAAATGGAAACAACCCCTGAGTGGCAACTCATAAAGCCACTACCCCCCAAATGGAACTACCTCCAACAGCATGAAGCCTCTATGGGGGTTGAACTCATAAGGGGAGCAACAAACTAAATGGAAGTCACCCCTGAGCGGCAACTCATAAAGCCACTGCCCCCCAAATGCTTTCAGGATCAGGAGAGGAATCTACTTTACAGAACAGCATAAGTGTAATATTAAAACTGTCCTGACTGATATATAAACAACGTAATGCTTACCCCGACATCATCTGAACGTGAAAGATGGTTTGCAAGCATAGGTTATCACAAATGACTTTAAGTTTTCTATTCCTGTCCGCAGAAGTCCATGTCAGATAATCGTGGGCCATTTGGGCAGGAGCATTAAAAACACAACCTTCACAGTCTGCATACAGCTTCTCCCTCATACAATGTTTTAGAATTCCATAGACTGACGCTCTCACTATAGATCTCATGGTTGATTTTCGTTTCGAAGGGGCAACATAATCAGATTCGCAGATTTTCAACCCAAGCTGCTTTTGCAGAATAATATGAGGCTCCTGGTTTTCATCTTTCCTCTCAGGACAGAAACACTCCGAACCTTCAGCTTGGGGTTTAGCCTCTTCAGGGAGCGCTGTAGGGCCTTCAATCAATTCCTGGAACAAGATTTAAAAGCACTAATGAGCCAACAGTCTTTTTACAAAGCAATGTTTTGTGACACACATCTCTAGACAGAGAGAACCCTTTTTAATCTGTCTAAAAATCTTTCTTACCTCAGAATTTTGAGCTGGGGGTATAGAGTTCTACCAACTCTAGGGCGTCCGGGGTCTCAGTGGAAGTTGACATTCCCATAAGGGTTTCTTCATTATGAAGCGGGGTGCTAAAAAGAACCTTAGCCAGAGACCCGCTCTCACCATCATCCTCCAAACTGGAAATATAGCGTTTTCTGTATAACCGTCTCACTACCTCTGAAGGCTTAGTCAACTCCATAGGCCTCCCAGGCATTGTATCAGCATGGAAAGCCATTGCAGTTTTTCCGTATAAGTGGTAGTGATCGGCTCCCTGCTCTGTATCAGAAAATGGCAGCCCCATCTTTCATACCCCTAGGGGGCGGGACTACAGCTCCACAAACCTTTCCGATTGGTCATGGGCTGGCGTGGTGAGCAGTTTGAGACCCCTAGGTCAGATCTCTGCAACGAGGCAGGTTAGAACAATGAAACCTTCGCCAATTGGTTCAGCTCACACTCCTGGGTCGTTCAAACCCTCACATGACCCTCTTTCTGTGACTCATCCTACCCCAGAAACCCCACCCCATTGGACCCGATTTTCTCCAAGACGGAGTGGACTAGGATGACGAAACCTACGCTGAATGGTTCACCTCACTCTGCTGAGCTCGTAGAGGGGTTACATGACCCAATCGCTGTAGTTCACCTTACCCCGAACCCTGCACCATAAAGTTGCTCCGATCCTAACAAAACCCATACCTACTGGTCCATCTCACACTCCTGAGTTCATAGAGGCATTACATGGCCCTCTTCAAAGGACTTTGTGGGTTCAGGGAGGCTGGAACCTTCAGTTCCAGCCACCCTGACCCACAAGCAGACCCTCCCCAAAGTCAAGCGTAAGGACCTTTTGGGTTCAGGGGGGCGGGAACCTTTGGTTCCTGCCTCCCTGACCCAGAAGCATTACCCACTTCTGCGTCACTTCTGCTTACCCATGTCACTTCCATCCCAAGGCGGGACTTACGGCCCCCAGGAAGGCGGGACTTCTGATGACGTAGGACCCCACATGACCTGTCAAACTGATAACGATCGGTTTGATTACTAGTGTCCCCCTTCCTACTGACAACTATCAGCCGGTCTCTAACCTTCCCTTTTTAGGAAGGTTATTGAATAGGTGGTGGCTCAGCAACTTCAGGGACATTTGGACCACAGCAGTTTTCTGGATCCTTTGCAGTCCAGCTTTCATCCAGGTTATGGCACTGAGACTACGCTTGTGTCCTTGGTCGATGACCTCTGCTGGGAGTTGGATCAGGACTGGTTGACCCTTTTGATCCTGTTAGATCTGTCAGCTGCATTTGACAGGTTGATCATGAGATGTTGGTGAGACTCACCTGTGGGACCAGGGTGGGGTGGGCAGGATTGTTCTTGAATGCTTTGTTCTCCCAGCTCATTCCTGGCCAGGAGAACTCAGCATGTGGGGCTGGGGTTTTTTTCATCTTCCCCCCAGGACCTCACGTGTGGAGTACTGCAGGGTTCCATTCTGTCCCCTCTTCTTTTCAACATGTACATGCAGTTGTTGGGTGAAGTCGTGAGAGGGTTTGATGTTTGGTGTCATCAATATGCTGATGACACCCAACTATACCTCTCATTTTCAGCTGACCCAGGCCTGGCACACTTGGTGCTTACTCTGTGTTTAGTGACTGTGGGGGACTGGATGAGAGTGAGCCGTCTGAAGCGGAATCCTGACAAGACGGAAGTGATGTTGGTGGGAGGGGCCGAGGGGTTAGTGGCCCCCATCATTGATGGGGTGCACCCCTCCTTGGTCCCTCAGGTTCATAGTCTGGGAGTGCTCCTTGACTCACAGCCCTGTCTGGATGCCCAGGTGGCGACTGTGACGAGGAGTGCATTTGACCAGTTACTTCTGGTATGACAGCTTTGGCTGTATATCTCAGACTCCAACCTGGCCACCTTCATGTATGTCTTTATCACCTCAAGATTAGACTACTGTAACGCACTCTACGTGGGGTTACCCTTGGTGATGGTCCGGAGACTGCAGCTTCTGCAGAACATGGCAGTCCGTCACCTGATGGGGATGTGCCATCCTGAGCACATAACACCTGTGCTCCGTTCATTGCAATGGCTGCCTATAGGCTTCAGGGCCTGGTTCAGGGTGTTGGTACTGACCTATAAAGCCCTACACAGCCTGGGCTCCACTTACCTTTGGGACTGCTTCACGCCCTGGATCCTGGAGTGGCCCTTGCGGTTGATCAGGGATGTCCTCCTTGATATCCCACAAGTTTCTTGGATGGCAACCATGGGGAGGGCATTCTCGGTTGCCCACAGCTGTGGAACTCCCTCGTGGTGGAGATTTGTCTGGTCCTGGATTCCACCCCCCCCCCCCCTCCTTCTGACAACAGCGTAAGACCTGGCTGTTCAGCTAGACCTTTAATGGGGGAGATGGGTATTTAGTGGGAGGGTTGGGTTGGTGATGGGGTTATAATTCCTTTTAATTGTACTTTTATAATTTTATGATGTATTCATCTATTTCATACGCCACCGCAAGCTGCCTTTGTGCTGGAAGGTGTGGGATATCAAATTCATGTAATAATAATAAATAATAATAATAAAGAATGATGAAGGGAAGGAATTGCAGCCAAGGATTGGTAAAGAAATGGTAAGAGAACACCTAGCTACTTTAAATGAGTTCACGTCTTTGAGGCCAGATGAATTACATCCCACGGTACTGAAGGAACTTGTAGATGTAATCTCAGAACTTCTGTCTATAATCTTTGAGAACTCTTGGAGAATGGAAGAGGTGCCGAAAGACTGGAAATGGGCAAATGTTGTCCCTGTCTTCAAAAAGGGGGGAAAGAGAATCCAGAAAACTACAGACCAGTCAGCCTGACTTCAATACCTGGGAAGATTCTAGAGCTGATTGTAAAGCAGTCAGTCTAAAAGCATTTAGAATGCAATGCTGTGATTACTAGGAGCCAACATGGGTTTCTCAAGAACAAGTCATGCCAGGCTAATCTTATATCCTTTTTTGACCAAGTTACTAGTTTAGTAGATGGTGGGAATGCTGTGGACGTAGTATATCTTGATTTCAGCAAAGCATTTGACAGAGTCCCCCATGATATCCTTCTTGACAAGCTGGTTAAATATGGGCCAGATTATACTACCGTTAGGTGAATTTATAGCTGGTTGAAAAAACGTACCCAAAGAGTGCTCATAAATGGCTCCCCATCAATCTGGGGTATTGTGAGGGGTGCCTTAGGGCTTGGTCCTTGGTCCTGTACTGTTCAACATCTTTATTAATAACTTGGAAGAAGGAGTAGAGGGGAAGCTTATCAAATTTGCAGATGACACAAAACTGGGGGGAATAACTAACACCTTAGAAGACAGAAACAAGATTCAAAATGATCTTGACAGGATGGAAAGCTGGGCCAAAACTAACAAAATGAAATTCAACAGAAAGAAATGTAAAGTTCTGCATTTAAGTAAGAAAAATCAAATGCACAAGTATAGGATGGGTGATACCTGGCTTTGCAATAGTACATGTGGAAAGGATCTTGAGGTTGTAGTTGATCACAAGCTGATCATGAGTCAGCAGTGTGATGCAGCTGCTAAAAAGTCTAATGCAATTTTAGGCTGCATTAACAGAAGCATAGTGTCCAGGTCACAAGAAGTAATAGGCCATTTTTACATGGATGGAGGTGGGTGGGAGGATGGGTGTTTGTCCACAGTGGGTGGAGGGGTGTGTGTGTGTCCGTGTAAACGAATACACACACACCTATACCCACCTACATCCATCTCCACCCACCTACACCCATGGAGCCTTCTCTGGTTTTCCGGAGGGCTCCGTAGGTGGAGGTGGGCGGAGATGGGTGAGCAATGAGTTGGAGGTGGGTGTTGCACAGGAGCACGCATGCATGCACAGGAGGAGTTGGAGGTGGGTGTTGCACAGGAGCCCCACCCATCCTGCTCGATGTGCACACGGGTGAACACCAAGTGCACACCCATCCCCCCGCCCACCACCAGCCATATACACAGACACACACCCCCCCAACACCTGCCCAAACACCGAGTGGGGGGGGGGGCATCCGTGTAAAAACGGCCATAGTTACACTCTATTCTGCACTGGTCAGATCTCATCTGGAGTACTGTGTCTAGTTCTAGGCATCACATTTTAAGGACATTGACAAATTGGAACAGGTTCAGAGGAGAGTGACAAAGATGGTCAGAGGTCTGGAAACCAAGCCCTATTAGGAAAGGTTGAAAGAGCTGGGTATGTTTAACCTGAAGAAGAGAAGACTAAGGGAAGACATGATAGCCGTCTTCAAATATCCGAAGGACTGTCACATGGAAAATGGAGCCGACTTGTTCTCTGTTGCTCTTGAGGGCAGGACTAGAACCAATGGGCTCAAATTAAAAGAAAACAGATTTTGGCCAAACATTAGGAAGAACTTTATGGTAAGAGCCTAGGGCAGTGTTGGGCTCTACTTCATTGGAGGTTTTCAAACAGAGACTGGACAGCCATCTGTCAGAGATGCTGTAGCTGTAGATTTTCTGCATTGAACAGGGGGTTGGGTCAGATGACCTCTGAGGTACCTTCCAACACTAAGATTCTATGATTCTATGATTTTACCTCAGCTCTTTCTAATGTGACCATGCTCACCTGAAAACATTTTCAGCTGTGTCCTGGATAACCCAGAAACATAGGAGCTTCACCTAGGGAGTGATTCTGTGTCAAGGCCAGAGGAGGGAGCGGTAACCCTTGGGATGAGATGCAAGAGCTGCTTAACATCCCAGAAGAAAATAAGATAATGGTGAGTTTTTTGGCTAATAAATATATACATTGTAGGGGGAAATTGTTCTGTGCCTTCATAGACTTCAAAGCGGCCTTTGATAAAATCGATAGACCTAGATTGTGGCAAAAACTTGAGACTTCCTCCATTGACAGGCGTTTGTTAGGACTAATTAGAGCAGTTTATGGTAATACAACATTGGTGGTCCGTTTGGACTCCAGGGGCAACCAGACTGGTAGCCTGAGAGTCTCCACAGGAGTCAGGCAAGGCTGTGTTATCGCCCCCTTTCTCTTTATCTTCTACATAAATGATTTAGTGCCTCTCATGGCTAGAGGGTCTCATCACCCCCCCATGTTGGGCACTCACCCTACGGGATGTTTGCTATATGCAGACGATGCAGTCCTGATGTCCCAGACGCAAGTAGGCCTAAGGAGACAGTTGACTGCATTAGGGGAATATTGTAGGGCAAATATGTTAACTCTAAACCATGACAAGTCAAAGGTGCTGGTTTTTGGGAGGTCAAGGAAAGTCTGGCAGTGGCAAATAGATGGGTATACACTGGCGCAGGTGCCCGGGTATAAATACCTGGGGGTCTGGTTCAATGCTTCTACGCGCTGGACCCAACAAAGAAATTTAGTACTTGGCCGTGTGAGGGGAAATATTATATCGCTCATACGATGTCTTCACAAGAGAGAGGGGGGTTTTCTGGGGATAGCACTAAAGATATTGGATGTAAAAATCAGGGCCCAATTGTTGTATGGTGTTGAATTATGGGCCCTGGATTTTGTCCAGGAACTGGATAAAGCTCAGGCCAGGTGTGTACGGAGCTTGCTGGCTATCCCGAATAGTGTGCCATCAGCGGCGATAAGACTGGAGACAGGGGTAATTCCCTGGAGCTGTGCTGTGTGGACTCGGGCCATAATTTTGTGGCTGAGAATAAATTTCTTTAACCTCACGTTAGTGAGTCAGGACCTATTTGCCCATAGCCGGAAGGATTTGTTTATAAACCCATGGGGCCTTCAGATCAGATCAAAGGTAGCATCGATGGGCTTGTCTGTGGAGGAGTTAGTAAAGACAGGGGAAAAGGCGGCAAAGGCTATCATTAAAATCAGGCTTCAGGATATCAGTAGGCAGATAGATTACACCAAGGTTGCCAGAACGAGCTCAATGGCCCATTATGGAAGTATATCTCCTGTTCTCCCAGAAATGGCAACATACTTGGGTAGGCCCTGTGGGTTTAGGAAGTTACAACTGTTCCTGATGGCGCGGATGAATGTTTTGCCTACAAGGCTTTTAGAGGGGAGATACCAGGGTATCCCTCTCGCCCAAAGGACCTGCCCCTTTGATGAAATGACGGCGGAGACAGTCGAGCATATTTTGGGGGAATGCCATTTATATGATGGGGCAAGGAGGCGCTGGTTGGGAGTGATCATGGGGAAACTACCAGGGAGAACCCCACTGGAAATACTAAGAGTCCTGCTAGGCGATGTTAATAGGGACATAACATCGGCAGTGATGGGCTTCCTGGTGGAAGTCTTCCAGGCCAGAGCCCATTTCCTGGAAAGCAAACCAATTCTAGAGGTGGCTGTATCCCCTTAGGGAGAATAGGAAGTAGTTAATGTTTTCTTAGTGGCGGGTAAATTTGGTGTAAACAATTCCGGGGTAATTATAGTGTGTAGTTAAATGTTACATGTTTTAGTTATGTTCCTGTTAGTATGATTTTAAATGTTCTTTGACGTTATATAAATTCCAAACAGCGAGTTCTGTTAACATTAGATATGATGTCAGATTTTTAAGTTAAAAATTTGTATAATGCTGTATGCAAGGACCAATGTGGTCACGCAAATAAAAGCTTTGATGATAATGGTTCATGCAAGGGCAGCACTTCTCATGAATGTATGTTTTACAGTGTGCTGTGTAGAGTTCTTCTGCTGCTACAAACATGGACCTGTGGGAATGCTGTGCAAATACTTAATAAAAATATTTTTTGTTTAATAATATACAATTAATAGCATAATTAACATGTGTTTTTACTAGCTGTACATAATGGTATGCAAATGACTAGTTCTTCATGTAACAAAAGCTTCTGAAAAAGCATGCCCACTTCTCTGGCATCTGTTGCAGGAATAATAACTCCTAGGATGGCCTGCAAGTCTTCTCAAGGCTAGGATGTGACATAGAGACTCCTTGCTGTCCACCAGCTGAGCTGCTATAGCCAGTGGACAACACACAAGGATTTTTGCTGCATTTCCTGCTCGTTAGAACTTCACATGTTGGGCCCTAGAGGGCTGAAAAGAAAGGAGGGTAATTATGATAGATTCCCTCAGTGCTGTCTTATTATTTTGCCAGATGAATTTACTCTCGTTCCATATCCCTGATCCCTGGGCGCAAGCTCTTGCTTGCACTTGCAGAGGCAAAACTAAATGAAGGGCTAAGTTAGGATGATCTCTGCGCCCAGTGAAAGTCAGTACAAAAATTCCAGTGGGAAAAGGACTGGAGCCATAGTCTAACCTAACTTGGCAGGATAAAATAATTAAGGTGGGTGTTACTTATCCACTGAGCCAATGTCTTTCCAGGGAAGAATGTGTTGGATGATCCCAATTTTTTCCTACTAGTTGGATACAGAACATTTTTGTTCCGTTCTTTCACATCTCATCTCTACTTGGAAGCAAATGGAACATGGATTATTTTTTCAACATCGTGCTATAAAATTATATTGTGCTTGTGCAAAGCAATGTGCAAACCATTAAGCAGAATAATGAAATGTTGGAAGTTAAAACAATGAGCTTGGATGATTTAAACCTTGTTACATTTAAATGTGCAGTATGTTTGGAGGAATGAATTGGTCCGACTAAGCACTGTGGATATTCAGCCGATTTTGGGATAGAGCAAGTATTACCTGGGAACATAATTTAAATGTCTTTTGTAATTAGATGGTCATTTCACATCGGTAGAGTTTGGCTCACTGGGGTTTATGAATGTCCAATGCAATCTTCTCCTGATTATACTTGTTTGAATGGAAATCTTTCCTTTGGCAAAACAATGAAGAGTCAATTATTGAAATGAATTTTATGTTGCATTTTCATCATTAATATACTTTTGTGAACCTAATAAATACCTCAACGTATGGAGCAAGTTTTTTCTATGCTGCTTAAAACTTCAATATTCCTAAATTTGGTGAAAGACAGAATTATCAGGAAATCATACGAATTTCCATACTGGGTCAGAGTCAGTAAATGATACAGACTAGAGTCAGCCTTATCATGATACAGAGTCCGAGCCAGTGTAGCATAACAGACAAGGTGCTGAAGTTGGACCTGGAAGCCAGAATTCAAATCCTGTCTTAGCTATGAACTTGCCGATGGCCTTGGGCAAATCACTCTCTCTCAGTCTCAGTTCCTAGAGATGTGCGAACGTGGTTCGGGAGTTCGGACTGAACTCGGTCTGTTCGGACGACCAAACTGAACAGCCGAACCACACCCGAACCAACCAAACCAAACTCGATCTGAACTCAAAAACGACCAAAAAGTTCGGTATTGTTCGGATGAGTTTGGGCAGGAAAATGTGACTGGGAGAGGGGGGCTACTGAGACGCAGACTTCTTGGCACAAGGAGTGGAGAGGCTTGGAGTAGCAGTCAGCCTGCCCAATCACCATCCCTTTTTTCCTCAGACCACTGGCTTCACAGTCTACAATTGGACATGGGAGACATGGGGCTAGGCTGCACAGAGCCCCCTGGCCCCTCCTCCAGTAAGGCAGTGGACGCAGTCAGTCTCTCTGTGCCTGTGTCACTGCCCGCTTGACTGCCCCTGCAGTGGAACCACTCCTGGGGAGTGGTGGTAGACACTCGGCTGGGGTGGGGGGGAAGCATTAGGAGGCCATGCTTCTCCATGGTTGCTCGGAAAGGTGGAGAATGGGAATCCTTCCTGTCCAGAGGGAGTAAGTTTTTTATGTAAATGTATACATTTGCATAATTAGGTGGTTTCTAATTATGCAAATTAGGCCCCGCACCAAGACTTCACACATGGCCTCATAAACCCTGGGGCCGGCCCTGCTGGCCATACACACACACACACACACACACACACACACCGGCGCGCCAGGAGACATTGTGAGTGTCGCAGTGGCGCTGGTCCCACCCCTGCGCTCTGCAGGGCCAGAGAAGGGAGTCCCTGAGTCTGGTCTTGCTGTGATGTTGGGGGGGACTCCCCTGATGTGCTGGGCGCTCCTAATGCTGCCACTTCGTCATGCGGCCCTGAGGGTAGTGTCAGGGTTACAGCGTTCCGGCGACCCCCGTGGGGGATACTTGCGGAGGCCACAGCGCCAGGAAGGGGGCCCCTTCTCACAGTACACACACACACACACACACGAACCCCTCAGCCAAGGATCCAGTGAGGCCTGGATTTCTCGGGATGCCGTCTGTGAAAAAGGCAAATGAGGCGGGGGGCAGAGACGTGGGTGGCAGGTTCCCAGGAGTGGTTGTCTGGTCCGAACCCTGCCCAGTTGACAAGGTAGTGGAGCCATCCATAATCGATCTTGGAGTTGAGGATTTCCTGTCTGCCGGAGATGTCGATGTCTGCCGCAGAGGGGGGCCTCAATTCCTTGTCAGGGGGCACCACCTTTTTAAGAAAGGAGACATGGAAAGTTAGGTGAATGCGTAAGTGGGTTGGTAAGGCAACTTGGAAGGTAACATCGTTGATTTGTTTTTTGATAGGGTATGGTCCGAAGAATCGGTTATCAAGTTTCTTTGAGGACCCACCATCAGGGTTCTGGGGCTGTCATTCTGTAAAATTGGAATTTACCTGGTCTCCCTCCCAAGTTCAATTCCCAATCGGGATCTTAGTCACCCACACACCACAAATCAGACACTTTAAGTGGGTACAACACTCTTTTATTTTTCTGTCCACACAATCAGCACATCATGAACCCAATATTGCAGTTCTTGGATAGATCCTAGTCTGGCCTGCTTAACATGTAAAACACATCTCTTACGTGTCCTGCAGATCACAGTGGCGAGCATGGGTTTGGAGAGGTTGGTACAGGTGGGGGCCCGGGGGCTGGTACCTGGGAAGGGTGCCCCTTGTAGTTGGGTTGCAGAACTCCCTATGGAGGAGTTCCAAAAAGGGTCAACAGCCCAAGTTAGATGCCAAGCGCTGAGATTGGAGTGTTGCTTGGTCTTATATACTATTCTGGGTGAGGAGATGTTATCAAGAATACTGAGTCCAGGGTTCGATTGACCTTTCAGGCAGGAGGGGTTGTGTCAGCTTATATGGGAACATGGCCTTCCGTTACCCTTTGATGTTTTGGGCCAACCCAATTTAGTATGCTCATTTGTTTTCCCTAATCTGTTTTCAGAACATTCAGGCTCCAATCCTCCGGACAAGGCCGAACCTTCTGTAATTTAGATTGGGGTCCTACTCACACTCCTCCGGGTGCCTCCAAAGCTACTTTTCACCAATACCCCATCACTCTGTATCACGAAAAGGCCATTTGTTAGATTTGCAAACTATCTCCTGTTCTGCAGTATTTATTGCTTTTGTTTCTATCAACATTCCTTCCTCTCTTCCAAGCAATTTCCCTTGTGCATGGTTCAGCAACTTTTCCCATCACTGTAACCTGAGGCTCCTGTTTTAGGCTAAGGCCAACTAGTTGGTTCTCGGCTTGTACCCATCATGCTTTTCAATCTAAACTAACATCTTTCTACTTAAGCTAATATAAGCACATATATTCAACACTACTTATATTAAATCTAATAACGTTACAAACATGTGTACACAGCTACTAAAATAATCTAAAAAGCAGGTATACAATCATGTGGTCAGGGAAAATACAATCCTAGCTCAACAATTCCGCTCACAGGGAACTGTCATCCTACCATATCAAGAAGCAGCCACTCAAGCCCCAGGACCCACTGTCATGGTTCTGGGGCCTACGTTACAGGCACGGGGGGCTGTCCATCCACATCATCTAGAAGCTGCCACTCTAGTCCCAGGACCCACCGTCAGGGTTCTGGGACCGTCATTCCGCTCACAGGGAGCTGTCATTCCACTGCATCACAGCCAGCCACTTCAGCCCCAGGTCCCACCCTCAGGGTTCTGGGGCCTACAGGCAGGTAAGAGGCCCGGCCAGGGCTTGGTGGCTGGCACGGCACCCATACAGGGATGGGCATTGCAGGCTGGCATCCTACTCGCCAGATCTCAACAAACTCTTCTGAAAATTGGTTACATAGCCTTGCCCAGTGGTGATTCACATGGCCAGGCAGCCAGCCACTGCCTGTCATGATGGCAACTAGAAATGGAGAACCCAGCCAGCATAGAGCAAGCAGAACTGGAGGCCTGCCAGCCTGCAATGCCTGGGCAACCCGGGGTGCCAAGCCTTCCCGGTCTCTGCTGCTGCTGCTGGGTCTCTGATGGCCTGCCATGCCACCAGTCATGGCAGGGTCCCGGAGTTCCCCAAGCCTCATGGCGGGTCCGAACTCCGCTGAACTTTCGGCAGGACCAAACTTAACCAAACCGAACGACCAAACCCGAACTCGGTTTTCGAACCGAACAACAAAACGGCCAAACATCCAAACCCCATTCTGTTCACGCATCCCTATTAGTTCCCCATCTGTAATAGAAATAATAATGACCTTTCTCTCAGGGTTGTGTTGAGGGTGAGCCAGTTAAGGATTGTAAAGTACTTTGAATGCTGAGAGGACTATAGAAATTATTACTTGTCAAGCTTGCCAAGTACCCTATCTCTAACAGCGGCCAATATCAAATGCTTCAGAGGAACTGTCCAAGATCAGGACACATGGAGTGATATCTCCCCATAGCTTATGCCCAGTTTCCATCAATCAGAGATTCAGGAAAACTGTGAGCATGGGTCATATCCTCTGACCATCCTGTCTAATAGCCATTGATGGACCTATTTCCCATGAATGTATCGAATTCTTTTTTGAATGCCAGTCACCACCTTGCATGACAATGAGTTCCACAGTTTAATAGTGGAAACAAACCATTACACCATACCATTAACTGAGACATAATTAGAGCAGAAATGGGTACTTAATTTAGTACCTGTGGGTAAATCCCACATTTTGGGGTACCGCATCAGGTACCAGACGGGTTACCCAGGTACGGAGTACCCAGAAACCAGAAAAACCAGTAACTTCCAGTACCAATTTTTCAATCTGCCAATTTCCAATGGGTATATCATTGTACCAATTGATATTTCAGGTTGGAAAACTGCAAAATCAGCAGGAAATGTTTTAAAAAGTGACTGGAAGTTGATTTTTCAGGACAGAAAGTTGATTTTCTGGGAAAGGAAACCGATAAATAATAATATAAGTGTTGGAAGTCTATAATTGGGGGGGATGGAACCAGAAACAGTTTTCCAGGACCAGAGGTTGATTTTCCAGGACCAGAGGTCGATTTTCCAAGACAGAAAACCAATAAATAGGTGTCAGAAACTGGTATATTGACAAAAACTTTTTTTAAAAAAAAATCAGTACTGGAAGTCAACATTCTGGGATGTTGAGTACCTGAATTCGGTTGAGATGGAGTACCAATTGGTACTCAATTTTGGCAGGTCAATTCGATGACCGGAAATTCGACGTGTTACCTGTTTTTGTGGGTACCTCTTTCAGTTCTGGACGTATGGTACCAATGTACTCCTTGATCCTGAGGCACCAGGAGCTGATTCAGTTGTAAGAGCTGTTGTAAATTATACCGGCTTATAAAAGCTCCCTTAAGGGTATTTTGGCAGCCCAGTATTTCTGGGCATAGCTTCTGTCCAATCAACATTTTGTTCAGTCGTGAATTCTTACATAGTAGGGGATTGAGAAGATGCTGCCTCCTCATCAGTTGGAGATTCCATCCACAGTGATGGGCTTCTGTGGTGAGTGGTTTAATGGAGACCTTATGTACACCATCATAAGGTTCTCCAGAGGTAGCTCTCCTTGTTTGATAACTAACCTCCCTGATTTTGCTTTACTACTTTCCTCCCCACCCCCACATAGAGGATGTGATCCTCCACCTGCTTTGTGCTGGTACCTGCTAGCCCTTAGCGCCAAGACAGAATGGGTGAAGGATCATGTTGTTAGTGTTTAACATAAAGTAGGGCATTTGTATTCCCAATTAAAGAGGAGTACTCTGGAGTTTGGGGAACCTGTGATTGTGTAAACAGAGATAATGGTGTTAATTGTATAAGTCAAATCACTTGACACCTAACTCCTGTTTCTTCACATCATTGTTTACTTCCAGGTTAGTAGTTTAAAATGTTCATATGAACACAGAGTAAAGTCATGTTTTTATCTGGGGCAACAACTTTCAGGGTAGCCTATTAATGTGAACAGGGCCTGACTCTGCACTGGTGATCATTTCAAAGCAGTAGTGGTAGGAACCAAAACGTCATGTTTGTACTAATTGTTAACAGCTCTTCATACTTATATATAGTACCCAAAAATGCTAGAACTGAGGGTCACTGATCATTGTTATAATTTATCATTTCTATAGTGCTTTCCAATCCTTGTCTAATTCACCCTCACAACAACCTTGTGAGGCAGGTCATTATTGCTCCTATTTTGCAGATGGGGAACTGAGACTGAGAGATAGTGACTTGTCGAAGTTCATCTAGTGAGTTCATGGTGAAGATGGGATTTGAACCCTGATTTCTCCAGTCCAAGTCTTCATCCACTAGAGTACACTGGCTCCCTCCTGGTTATATGACAGGTTTCAAAAGCCACAGTGCAACCATGGTGATGTGTATCTTCTATAATTGAACTGCTAGTGCCTTCTGAATGCATAGATTTCACCTCTTCTTAACCCAAGTTTCACGTTCATGCATGTGATAGAGTAATAAGGAATGAAACATGTCTTTGAACTCCAGGTTAAAAGAAGTCAATAGGTACCGTGTGTGTTAATATTACATGTGTGCTGTAGAAAGTACATAAATAGGGAATTAGAAGTTGGGAGTGAGAAATAAGAACCACCAAACTATGGATACTGGAGCAAGAGAATCAGATCTGCCTTCTCCCCTTGAAGTCACTTAGGTGAGGCTTTTTTTTGACACAATGGAAGCCTCAAGGAAATGCTCTTGATTAAATGCTTGACAAGTTGACACCATCCCTGCGAACAAGAAGACCATGGTTGAAAGAAAATTTTAATACAAACAGAATTTCATTAATATCACAGTTTGCGATAATGGATGGGGAGGAGAGTGTGTATTTCCCCCCTCACTATTATATAGTAGTATATATACCTGTGTGTGTGTGTGTGTGTGTATATATATATATATATATATATATATATATATATGCATGCCAGTAGTGTCATTCTCTTTTAAAGGGGAGAGAGACTAGAGTTAGGTTTTGCCTTGGAAGAAGTGTCAGACTAATAGGTTCAGGGTTTTTCGGGGGGGGGGGGGGGATGAAAAACAAGCATGGAACAGTTTGTGCCCGCCAGCCAGCAAACAAGGTCCCTTCTTCATAGCCAGAACCCTTTCAACCAAGGCATCTAGTCAGTCAATTTTGGAGACAAAGAACTAATACTCATTAAACAATGTAAAATGATCAATGGAAATAGAACATTAAAGGGATATTACATCTCCCGCAATCCCAAAAGTATCATTTCCCATCACTTTATTTACCTTATAGGAGCTTTCTTCCTCCCGCTTTCCCTGCCACCCCCTGGTAATGTGGTGATGGTTCGACTGTATCTGCTCGGTTCAGCCTTAGAGCTGTCATGATGAAAGTGCATAAACAGTATAAATAATTGTTGCTGCCACATGAAAGGGAACTGAGTGGATTGTTCTTTTGGAATCCAACTGCCCATTTTTTGTTCAATCTAAAAAAAAATTATAATCTCTATTTGATTCTTTGAAAAAACATAAAATAACAATAATAATTAAAAACATAATATATTTACATTTGACTTTAATATTTATAGCCCGATGCCAGGCAAAGGGGTTTAGATTTTGGTAAATATGAAATCAGACTCAAGTATCAAGGCTTATGGTTTTGTAACTCTTATTTAGAGCTGACACGCTTTGAAGTGTCAGGCTGGGCCAATCAGCTTTTATATTGTCTTCTGTTTCCTTGTCAGCAGTGATCCTTCTTGACTTTTTTTCCACATCTGAAAAGGTAAACAGTTTCATCTCACCATGACCATCAATATTGTGAGGTTATATAAGCTCCCTCTCCACCCTCATTCATCATCTCCCCCAAAAATATCCTCACCTCATACTTTATACTTGTATAGCATTTTTGCTCAAGAATTTCACTGGACTTTGCAAACATTGATTGATCTGCTCCCACAACATCTCGATGAATTATGTATTTCCCCAGTCCCACTTCCCTTTTCAGACCAGTAAACCGGTGCATGCTGCACACAAAAGTGAAGGCCAAAACCTGAAGTGTCCATTCATTTTGGGGTGTCTCCATTTTAGGGATACTCAGCACCTTTTTGCAGAGGCGCTCGGCACCCAGAGCTCTAAGGGAATTGAATGAAGAGCTGCAGTTGCTCAGAACCTCTGTGAACCAGGCCTTAGATCAGTGGTTCCTGCATCTTTTTCCTATATGATGACTCTGATATAATCCTGGGATCCTAGGCAGCAACAAAGGCCTGCCAATTATATTGAATATCAGTCGTGATCGTGACCCCACTTGGCATCATGACACACAGTCTGCAAAATTCTGCCTTAGATACCTCAAGTTGAACCCCCCAAAATGGGGACTTAGTGGACCTTTGGACATGTTTTGTCCTAAATTACTTTCCCAAGAATGCACAGTGACTCACTGGCAGAGCAAATAGTAGACTTCAGGCATCCTGATTCCCACTATCCTACTCTAACCTCTAAACCACCTTCCCAGTCTAAAACTGTGATAGAAAAGAAGTAAGTTAAAATAGCAGCAGAGGACAGCAAGGAAAGAGGAGTGTTGAAAACAAAACAATTGAGCAGATTTTATTCTTTCTATCTGAGTCAATGGCAGGTGTTCTGTCTCCAATTACCGTACTGATGGCATGTTATGTTGCATCATTTCAGCTCGCTTGCTTTCGAACTGGATACCTAATGTCAATTCAGATAGCAGGTATCTAATCCAAATGGTTCACAGTGGATGGATGGGAGCAGGTGAACAAAGAAGGGTCCAGTTTAGGTTTTGCATACTGACACGTCTACATTCCAGTTTTTAGCTAATTGGGAGATGGAAATGAAAGGTAGGAAATATTGCCCTATGATTTTACATTTCTTTAATGAGGGATTATAAATCCACAAGGGCTGGAGGAAAGAGCCCTATAGAATAAATATATATGAACTGCCACCCTCTGCTTAGCCATCCTTTTGTCTGTTGACATAAAATGGGCAACAGACTTATGTGTTATAAACAACGGAAAAAGGCTTTGCCACATTACAAACCATTTCTTTGCTAAAACACCCATGAAATCGGCCTCTTGACATATTCCCCAGCAAGTTAATCTGATTGTGATTGGCTGTGAATGAAATGGAAATGAGAAAATTCCACTAAGCATGTGAACATACAGACTGATTTTCAACCAATTTTAAACTCAGGTTGGCTGAGGACATTACTCGTATAGACCAGTAAGTGAAAAGCTGAAGTGCATCTGAATGTAAAAGCCAAAATCAATTTGATTTTAAATGATTTTCAACTGATTTTAAAAAGCAATGGGGTGGAACTTATGGGTAAGGTTAAAAGGCTTCAATTTTATTCCCTTCAGACAAGACAAGCTTATTTTTCCCCTCTTTATTCAATTTATTTTTTTCTGTAATCCCACAACTGTTTTCCAAGGCCCCTGGTATCATTTTACCAATTTTAGTCAAAGTGATTGGCCCAGCAATGCAAAGTATTTTATACATGGAACTGAGCAGCAGATGTGACTCTAGAAATATTATATTCTTCATAGCAATCCAAGTAGAGCATCAAAGTGCAAAATATTTGTCCCACCTCTGTACAATACCAAGAGTCATCACCCCATTCCCAAAAATATCCACAAGCAACTTCTGCTATCCTGCCACTGAGCTGGCCACCAGGAGTTTGAGTCACAAACCACTGACGTTAATAGGCAGTCTTTCTGCTGATGGCAATGTATTGTGGATAAGATGTGAGAATACTGCCTTCTGGTTACCATTCACAATGCTACTGAGAAATAGGCCCTGTTTACACAAACACTCTAACATCAATAAAATGGGTGTTACATTTTATTATACATGGTACCGGGCAACACTGCAGCCCTGCAACATGGGCCCTTTTCACACGAGATGCCTCCACCCAGTGGGAGATGGGTGGAGGTGTCTGTGTAAACAGTAACACCACTTGCGGTGGGTGTAGGTGCGTGCATGCTCCCGTGCAACACCCTCTCCACCCACCACACACCCACGGAGCAATCGGCAGTGGAGTTCATTGCTCCGTGGGTGGGGAGTGGGTGGAGATGGGTGTTCCGCGGGAGCATGCGTGCACCCACACCCACAGCAAGTGGTGCTTACACAGACACCTCCACCCATCTCTACCCAGAGAAATGCACCCCACCCACCACAAGTGGTGTTTACACAGACGCCTCCACCCAGTGAAAACTGGGTGGAGGCATCTCGTTTGAAAAGGGCCCTTGTTGCAGGGCTGCAGTGTTGCCCTGTACCATGAATAATAAAATGTAACACCCATTTTATCGGTGTTAGAGTGTCTGTGTAAAAGGGGCCATAGAGGACACTGAAGCAAAGATTTTGGGCTGGGATTCAGGAAGCTTGAATTCAATTTCTGGTTCTGCCACAAATTTCCTGCATAGTTTGAGATGGCAGTCCTCAAACTGCTTACTTGACAGTGATTTCAATGGACTACCCCAGAGCACAAGGTTTGCTGTAGCACTACCCCAGAGCATGAGCACGGCATGGTAGAGCCCTTCTGTTGCATTTAAGAATGCCTTTGATGTTTAAGATGGCAAATGACGTATTATTAAAAGCAAAAAAAGCAGATGTCTACTAGACTCACTCAGAATGCACAAATTGCATTATTTCAGTTATTTGTAAAGGGATGGATTTCATAAAAAAGAAGTAAGAAACTGGATGGTTCCTAATACAAAAAGCTGAGGCAGACTCCGTAGACGAGGGGTGGGAAACCTCTGATCTGGGGGCCAAATGTGGCCTGTGGCAAGTCCCTGAAACTGGCTCCAGGATCCAGTCTCTACCTCTAACCACTGAAAATCTGAGCTCAAGGTAAGGAAGAAGAGATGAGGGCATGCACACAAAGATAGGGGACAGATCCATGGTAGAAATCCATGATCTGGGACCTCGTTATCTTGAATGCACCCCTTACACACACCCGGCACCACCAACTTCTATGTGGCCCTCCGAGCATGTACTAATTTTCAGGAGCATGGCCTGTTCTCCCCACCCCCTTGTTGCCAGCGGACCTGTGAAGACCGCCCGAGGGAGCACGTTCACTGGGAGCCCCAGCAGTACCTTGCACTGGAGGGATATGTGGATTTTCCTGCCTGATTGGTTGAGGGGCAGTTCAGGTGTGTGAGGGGTGGGGTTATATCCACAATAGACTTCACAAGCTGCCACCATGCCTGGCAGCGTCGAAGGCGCACGTTGGGGCAGCGCACCTAAGGGCTGCGTGCGCAAGGGTGCGTGGCCTTAGGCGAGCGCCAGGCGTAGGGCGCCAGTTTTGCCTCGATTACTTGTGCCCTTTGGTGGTGAATTTTTGCAGCCCTTCCTCTGACCAGCCTTTTATTGTTGTCCTGGGGAATTTGTGAAGCAGTACTGTTGGGTAAGCTGTTTGCTCTTGGCTGGTAAGCCTTACATTCTAGTCAAAATGACCAAGAAGGGGAAACAAACAATCATTACAAGGGTTTTTGGGAGACAACTAAAACTTACTGATCTAGTTGCAAATGGTCAGACCATCGACTCCGATGTAGGGAATGGACCCCTGCAGATCCCTTTGGATTGTGACTTTGTGACACCAGATGAGCCAGCTATAACGGATGCCCATTTCGCTACTCCCCGGCAGCCTGCTTCTCCTCCCCACCCTGTGCCACTGGCTCCCCCAATAGTTTCCTCTGTTCATTTGGCACCTTTATGTGGGGACCAGGAGGCAAATACTTTACCGTTGGGTTATGAGAGGGGGAAATGTATGTA